>CM053580.1:425652143-425672048 GCA_028627135.1 Pseudochirops cupreus | reverse complement strand
ATTTAGTCCACAAAGTGTTTATTTGATTTTTCATGATAGTGGTAAACTGTGTGTAACCATTCCCAGTTAAGAAAATGAAGATTTCTATTCATATCAATTCCACATTTGAATTCCCACAGTACTATGATGCATAAGAAGATCTGAAGAGAACAAATTAATTTTATCCATTTTTGACTCACGGATTACCACCATTAGGCAAGAACTGGAATAGGAGACTGCCAAAATTGTGACTGGAGTAGTAGAGCTTCTGCACTTAGACAGGGGCAGAAAAATATGATCATAGGATGATAGTTTTATAGCTGGAAGCAACCACACTGTCAATAAATTAAAGCATCCTTGGGTGAATTAGAAGCTGAAGTTGCTCTTTTGAAGCTATGATAAATCTTTTCCTAAAGGTAGCACTATGAACAAATACCAGAGAGAAACTTAATTGGCTTAAAGTAACTTACTCATCTTCCATGTTGCAAATTATTAAACAGCTCTTCTAAACTTTTTAGTCTTATCTGTTATAAGATGTTCTAGATAAAGCTTCATTGAAACTAGAACATGCCAGAAACAATGCCAAATGTATAATGTCCCAAGAGCTCATCAACTTATAACTGTATAGTAAATAAGAATTTGTTGATTATAATGATATGACTGAAACATCTGTCAATAATTTAGAAAGATTAAATGCTCCTTAACCCTTTTTATGAGACTGTAATACACAAATTAGGGAGAGAGAAAACAGAGAAGGAAAATTATATATTGCACATTTGGGACTACTCTTTCCACCAGGCCCTGGAAGGCTAGCTGCCCATAATATAGCTGTCACATATCCCCTTGGCCTTCTAGATGTAGTCCTGATAAGTTGTTGATTAAAAAAACCACCACCAACAACAAAAAACAACAATCTAATTCTAGAGTTAATGGCTCCCCTACTGTTATGCTTCTCCCATTTTTTAAATAAATGTTAATTAGCCAGCTACTCTTTATGAACTTTTGATAAGAAATTTTTATTTGTGATACAATTTCTGACCAATACATACATAGTCCAAGGAATAGTGGGCTCAAAATCATTGAGCACATGGTGCAACAAGATGACATCTCCTGGTTGCTGGAAGTTCCTTTCTTTCCTTCATGTGGTTACCTATAATGTTCTTCTTAAGCATGGTGCAACTTTTTGATTAAATTCCTTGGAGACTGTAGACATTGTGTATGTATAGTTTATTTTTGGTTGCTGATATTTTTGGAATTTGTGTCAACTGCTATTTTCTCTACTTATAAAACAAAATTCAAATCATGCAGTCCTTTTAAGTTTACTTGATCATACAATGAGAAAGAGGAGAAGGGGGAGTCTGGGCCCTAAGCCAAGGTAAATAGTAGGACTGGGGTTCTTCAATCCCCCAGAGCATGTTTAACTGGGGCCCAGGAAGGGGTTCAATGACTTTTGCCCAAAATCAAACAAATAATGCTCTTGAGACTATTGGCCATCGAAAACAGAGACATTGTAAGAGGTAAATTACTTTTTCTTTGAGAGATAATGTTTTAACTAGCAGTCATTCTATGTTTTCTGGAAGAACAAACCTTTTAATAATAAAAATAACTAATTCAGGGACACCTAGGTGTTACAGTGAAGTGAGCACTGGCCCTGGAGTCAGGAGGATCTGAGTTTAAATCTGGCCTGAGACACTTAACACTTACTAGCTGTATGAACTTGGTCAAGTCACTTAACGCCAATTGCCCTGTCTTATCCCCTCCAAAGAAAAATAACTAATGTTTATAAAGTCTTTAACTTTTATAATAATTATAAGTCCTTAACTTATATATTCTATATAGCTCTTACCATTAAGAAAATGTTATTATATCCGTTGACTCATGACTGTCACAAATATCATGTAAGGTAACAGTACAAGTTCGGTGTTCCCCCCTTTATACATGAGGAAACTGAAATTCAAAGACTTTAAGTGTTTTGCCCAAGATCCCTAAGTAATTACTGGCAGAGTCAATACTCAAAAAACCCAAAGAGGTAATAGCGAAGCAGAAAGGTCTCATGACCAAATGTCTTAAAAAGCCATGTTTAAATTCTGACTTTGTTCTAATAAGCTGTATGTCTTGGAGCAAGGGACTAAACCCTTCTGAGTCTCATTTTTTTATCAAATAAATGAGGGTAATAATATTCTCATTATTAATTTCAAAAATGGCTCAAGGTAAAGTACACTGTAGACATGAAGTTACTATATATGTGTGAATATATATATGTATATATATATATATATATATATATTATTGTTAATTGTCCTAAGTACAGTGCTTTTTCCATTGCACTGTTTCCTTCTCCTTCAACCAGTAACTTCATAGTATAAATGTATGGTTTTAAAAATAACACCCTTGGAGGGCTTAATAAGAGAGCATTCATAAGTATGAAGCATGTTAGAAATATTAATTATACTGTAACTTCAATGTTTATATTAAATATGCAAAAATAAAGGAAGTACTTGTGTTTAGTAGGAGCTAGAACTGGTGCTTGGCTACAAACAACAAAAACCACATTTTCTTCTTAAAATAAAGCCATATAATCACTGAACTATGAGTTGTGTTTTCGATAGTTCCAAAAAGGCTTTTGAAAGGTAAAATTATTATTTTTATCATAAACATTTAGTTTCATTTAGCAGATTTTCTTCTCCTAATAACAGAATAATAACAAACGCTTTGAGGATGCTAAACAGCAGCCATTTTTGAAAAGTCTTTGTGCAATAGATTGAATTAATCACATACTGTCTTTACTACAGATTCACTTGCATTATCACATCACATTTTGATTCATTTGAATGATTTTTCTAATGTAAAACTGGGAATTTACTTATTCACATATTATACCAATTAATAAGATTAAAATGCTCTCTTCTGCTGTTTTCTAAAACTAACTTTAATTTTTTTTTCTTTATTTATAGATACTTTGCAGGCAAAAATAACAGTTTAGGTGGTGCAAATTAGTTCTTAGGCTATTATTAGGCTATTATTTGGCAAGGAAAAGATTGTTTCCAGAAAAGTCTCAAAAAACAAATTAGGAACTTTTTTTTTAAATCTGTAAAGATGATAAGCCTCTTATCTTCTCCAAAATTTTCACATTTAAGTTGTATCAAAATTTATCTCATTTATTGTGCAAATAAATAAAACTTTTGTTTTTATTATTGGATAAATAATTGCACTGAGCAAATGACAAATTACTAAATTACTCTTATATGAGTGAAATTGTATGTGATAGAATAGGATGTGCATTCTGGTGTACTAATGTGGGATAAACCTGGAAAAAAATAGGAAGAGAAGGGACTGCCAAAAGGTTTGTTTCTACATTCCCCTTTTCTTTTGCACTTCACTGGGAAAATTCTGAACCTTTCAGCCCATGGAGTGTTTAAAAGAGAGTCTAAAGAGAAGTTAATCAGCTGGATGATAAACTACTAGAATTTGAACATGTCAAAGTAAGTCACTTATTATGGTATATAATTTTGTGGTTTCTGATAGTTCATCTTTTACAATCCTTTACAGAACACTTTCCTCACAAGCAATGCATGAGTTGCAGTTCTTGTTTCTCTACTGTATAACCTTACGGAACTCACTTTCCCTCTCTGATTCTTAATTTCTGCATCTGCAAAATGAGAATAATTTTAGCAACATCTGCCTCACAATATAATTATGAGGAAAGTCTTTTGTAATATCAAAAGTGGTATAGATAGAAAAACTTCTAGCCCTATTAAAAATACTGTTTTTATACCACAACTTTGACTAGGCGAAGTGGTATGATGGTACCTTTGTTTTGCGTCAGAGTATCAATGAATTAATCAATCAGCAAACATCAATTAGTTACCTACTATATGCAGGGCACTGTATTAAATGATAAGTATCTAAACAAAAGAATCTATTTCTGCTATTAAATGATAAGTATCTAAACAAAAGAATCTATTTCTGCTCTCAAAGATCTTACAATCTAGAGAGGGAAACGATATGCAGACAAATATATACAAAGCCAGTCATATACAGGATAAATAGGAAATAATTAGCAAAGCAAAGTATTGGAATTAAGAGGGGTTGGAGCAGAATTCCAGTAAAAGATGAGATTTTAATTGATGCCTAAAGGAAATCAGAGAAATCAGAAGCTAGTGGGTGAGGAAGTATCTTCCAGGAATGAGAGACAGTCAGAGAAAATGCATGGAGCTGAGAGATGGAGTGTCTGCTTCATGAGACAGCAAGCAGGGAAGTGTCAATGGATCAAACAGTATGTGCCCAGAATTATGGTGAAAAGAGACAAAAAAGAGAGTTACATTATAAAGTCTTTTCAGTGGCAAAGAGAGCATTTTGTATTTGATCCTGAAGGCAATAGTCATTATAGTTTATTAACTTGGGGAGTGTATGGGTTTTAATCTCACCTTCGATGCTTACTAACTTTGTGACCTTGAGAAAATCACTTGGTCTACCTGGGACTCAGTTTCCTCATCTTTAAACTGAAAATGAGATTGGAATAAAATACCTCTGAGGTCTCTTCCAGAACAAAATCTATAGTCATGATTTCTAATACAAAGAAACAAATAAAATATGGGTTATACGGAGATAGTGGAACATATTTAGCTTTTGGATTGGCAGTAAGGTGTAGTGAAGTGCCCATCAGTTGTTGTTGTTCAGTGTGCCAAAACTTGGTAAAAAGATTAGAAAAACTGACTCAAATTGTTTTCTGCTAGGAATATTAAAATACATCTCTGAGGAAAAACAAAAAGAAAAGAAAGAGAAAACTCTCTTCCTAGGGTTTTCAGCATCATTTAAAATAAAATGAGTTGCATTGTAAAAGTCGTTGATGTTTTCAGATTTGAGAAATATGAGAGCAGATGTGAGAATAAACAGGGTAATATTCCATCTAAGCCCAAAAGAAATCATATTGGACCTATGTGTTGTCAGTATATGGGCCTGAGTGATCTCAAGCAGGGATCTTAAAACCGATGATTTACATTATACTTCATTTTTTTTAAAAGTAGTCCTCATGGTAACATGTTTATTGGAAGCTCATGTCAATTTTCTACAAATAGATTTATCTGTATTCCTGGAGAATAAAAAGTTGTAAAAGATTGCCCTATCTGGCAATTTGTATTTGTAATTTCTGGCACTTGTATATACTGCAAGATTTTTTGTTTGGTCATTTTTCAGTTTTGTCCTATTCTTTGTGATCCCATTTTGGGGTTTTCTTGGCAAAAAAAAAATACTGCAATAGTTTGCCATTTCCTTCTTTAATTTATTTTACAAATGAGGAAACCGAGGGAAACTCAGTAAAGTGACATACTTAAGGTAATACCGGTAAGAAGTATCTGAGATCAAATTTGAATTCAGGTCTCCCTGACTCCTGGTCTAGTGCTCTATCTATCTACTTCACCACCTAGCTTCCCCTAAATTGTGCAAAGGGTAAGGCAAATTTTATAGACTGAACAACTTTTAGCAAAATGTTTGCATTACTGTATTTAAATTATGACTGCCACAGTATTCCTAAAGAAGATACCATGAGGAAACTTGATATTAATTCATCAGTATTTATCTCCTCCCTACTCATTTTCCCCTCAACTCTGGAGCAGAAAGTGTAGACCTTTTCCTCCTTGATGACAGAATTATGAAAATGGAGGAGATAGTGCCTGCAGGGATACACTGCAAAAAACTAAAATTTTAAATTATTTCTGGAATTCATTGAAAGATTAACTTTAGGAAAACTTCTGCTGCTTTAGTTCTGCCAAACAAGAATGGCACAAAATATCTCTCATCATATCTTCTATGTCCTCTGTCCAGGAGATTGTTCTGCAGTTGTGGTCTTCAAATCTCACTACCTAAGGTAAAAGGGACATGCTCAAAAGACATATTCCAGAACTTCCACCATGATTCTAATCTCACACACATGCATACACACACACACACACGTGCACGCGCACACACACACACACACACACACACACACACACACACACACCCCACTCTACGAACCATTCTAACCACATATCACTTAGTCCACTGTCTTTTGAAACTGTGACTCTATTACCTTTCTCTTTCATAGAAACCTAGCTCTTGTATGAAGACATCATCTCTCTAACGAACCTTTGTATTAATTTGTCCTCTACTTCTACTTCCTACCTTATATAGCTAGAGGAGAACAAACATCTTTGAAAGGCTAATACAAAAGGTTTGATTTGTCTGTTTATTTAGCTATATTGGGAGGTCGGGTGGGAAAGAGTATCAACGAAAGACTAGAATTTGTTGATGTAAGAAAAAAAATCCCCTTAAATAAGGTATCCAAAAGTTCAATGGACAACTTTAGGAGTTAGTGAGTGTTTATATCCTCAAAAATTAAAGGAAAATTTGCATAAATACTTATTGGGGATGTTGTAGAAGCTAAGATTTGATTAAATATTCACAAAGGACCTTCAAACCTGGAAATTGTGATGATTTTTGAAGGGTAAACACATTCCTTTTTTTCCTCTGCTACTTACAGTTCATTCCTCCTCCACCATTCTTCTTCATTAATCTTTCCTCTTTTGAAGTCCAATACTTCACTTGGTACCTACCTTCTTCATTCTTGGTGCTGAAATCTCTTTACTACCAGGTCCTCTCATTTCCCCCCCAAGTCCTCAGAACTTAACTTAGGACCTTCCTAACCATCCAGTTCATAGATATCCATAGAGAAATAATTTCCAATATTCATTTTGACAATAGCTCATGCAAATTGACCTCCTCAATTTTATTTAACAGTAGCCTTACAATTCAATTTTTCCATAACTATTTCAGAACATCTGAGCATTACTGAAAAAAGTTCTACTACAAATTCTGCTATAAATTTATGCTACATAGTATCATTTGATCCCTACCAATGCAGCAATTTTATTCAAATCAACTTCTCTTAAGTGACTTTTTGAATCACTTTCCTCTCTATTCATGACCAGTAGTACTCCAAACCTCCACTTAATAGCATGTAATTTGGCCTTCTGCTTCACAGGGAATATTTAAAACTTTGATGTGAGCTTCCTCAGAGGCCTCCCTTCCTTTTTCATATGTTCTCAATACCATCAGCATTCTAGTTAAAGAAAATATATAGCAATTATTCACTAACATTCATCCTTTTATTTATAATCTCAGCTCCATTATTCTTTCCTGCCATGTTCATAGCCATATTCTAGCAATACTTCACTTTATATTATACATCTTTAGTCTCTTTATTGCCATTATCTTCTTTTGTTTTTCTTATAAACATGTTCAGAGCTCCCAATTCCCAAAATTACCTTATCCTCATCATTAAAAATAAATATTGATCTGGATGGGACTTTTAAAGCCACATAATTGAATTTGATCATGTTATATCTTAGTAAAGAAGGCCCTAAGACATGAAGTGTCTTGTCCATGAATCCTTGGGTACTATGTGACAGAGCTAAGATACAGATATCTGATTCTGAATCTAATGCTATTTCCACAGTACCACATAAGTCATAAGGATAGCAATCTTGATACTAAGGCAACCAGTTGCCATTCTAGTCTCTCTCTTTATCTTTATATTCACTGGTAAATTTTTTTTAGCAGATTAAATCATCCATTCTGTCTTCAATCCTTTACAAAAGGACTTCTGATATGATCACTGACACTCCCTGTCCTATGACCACAAATGATCAGCTAATTGCCAAATCCTATGACATTTTTTCAGTGCTTTTTTTTTTCTAACTCTTTCTGTAGTTGTTTTTTTTTTGGTAGATTTTTGTAGACATTTTTGTAGTTTTTCACAGGTGCATGCCTTCTTACTAAATGCTTTCTCCTCCCCTGACTTTAGAGACATCACATTCTCCCTCTACTCTAACCACTCCTTTTGTCTCAATCATTTCTTTCTCATTTTTCTTATCTTTGACAGTGGATGTTTCCCCTCAGGCCTTATCCTTAACTTTTTAAAATTCTCTCTTCTATGTTGGATTTTAGCTATTTCTTTCTTGCACATGTTCTCAACTACCATGTATAATTTGCTGACTCCCAAGTCTGTAGTTCTATCACTTGCCTCTCTTTTCAACCTCAGATTTGCCTTCCTAATTGCATAAGGATAGTTATACTAAATGTTCTTCTGTCACCTCAAATTTAAAATGACCCAGACTTTGTTGATTATTTTTCTCCCTCAACCTCTAACTTTTTCCAACTTGAGTATTGCTGTGAGGCATAATAATTCAATCAGTTATCAGAACTTGTTAATTTCATGTCCACAATATATTTTGAACTTATCTCCTATGTATTCCAAATATGACTACATTAGGTGAAGGCTCTCCTTGTCACCCACCAATATATTACTCTAAACACCTTGAAGGTTTCCTTGCCTCTCTCTGTTCTCAGCCTAATCCATATTTTACAAGTCAGACAAAGTAATATTTTTCATAAAGAAACAAGGTCATCATTTCACTGTTAAAAGCAAAATGGTAGCTCCCTATTTATTACCTATTTACTCTTTAAGACTTTGAATTTCTTTGTCATAGGGATCCCTAGGACTTGACAATAGCTAAAATTCTCAAGTTTTTCCCTGTATTACTGTCACGTTTGCTGGGCTCCAAATTATGTAATCCTCTGCTCCCTAAACTTGAATAGTCCTTTTAAATCTCTGCACCTTTGCTCTATACATGTAATCCTTCCATCTCCATCTTTGTCATTAAACTCCAGACCACTCAGAGCCTGGAAAACCAGAATTCAAATTCAGCCACATAAACTTGTGAGATGTGTGATACTGAGCAGGTTACTTAAATTCTGTTTGATTTAGTTTCTTCATCTGTAAGATGGTGATGGAATTAACACCTGTTTTCCAGGGTTGTTATGAAGATAAAGTAAGAAAATAGTTAAAAGCATTTTGAAAACCTTAGAACTCTATATAAATGGTAGCTATTTTGATATTAGACTGTAAGCTCCTGGAAAACAGACACTGCCATTTGTTTCTTGTTACATCCCCATTTATTTTCACAGTATCTGCTACATAGTATTTAATACATTCTTGTTCTCTTAATAACCATCCTTTTAAATGTAATTCAAAAGCCATTTCCTGGAGGAAGCCTTCCTTCTACTTCATAAATGATAAAAAGACCAAAGCAATGAGGTTTTCTTTTTATTTTGATTTAATATGTATTTTCACCAATTAACGTAAAAACAATTTTAAAAATTCATTTAAAATATTTCAGTTTCAAATCAACCCTCTTTCTCCCCCCCTCACTGAGAAGGAAAACAATTTGACATAGGTTAAACAAGTGCAGTCATGCAAAATACATTTCCAACATAGTCATATTTTAAAAGCAAACAGGCTAAGAAAAAAAAAAGTAAGAAAAGGTATACTTCAATCTCCATTCAGACTCCATCACTTCTGTTTCTGGAGATGGATAACATTTTACATCATAAGATGTTCAGAATTATCTTGAGCCACTATATTTCTGGGAATAGCAAAGTTGTTCACAGTCGATCATGATACAATATTGCTGTTACTATATGCAATGTTATTTTGGTTTTGCTCACTTTGCTTTGCATCAGGTCACACAAGTTTTTCCAGGTTTTCTGACAGCATCTCGCTTTCTATTTCTTGTAGCTCAACAGTATTGTCACAATCATATGTAAAAATGTGTTCAGCCATTCCCCAACTGATGGATATTCTCTCAATTTCCAATTCTTTTCCACAACAAAAAGCACTTCTATAAATAGTTTTGTATATTTAGATCCTTTTTCCTTTTTGGTTTTTATCTCTTTGTGATACAGACCTGGTCATGGTCTTCCTTGGTCAAAGAGTGCACATGATTTTATAGCCCTTTGGGCATAGTTTCAAATTGCTTTATATAATGGTTGAATCAGTATATCACTTAACCAGCAGAGCATTAGTGTCTCAATTTCCCCACAGAATCTTCCTGCCAACCTTCTAAGTTTTCTTGGGTTGGAACATGGTTTTACCCCATCCTTTTGTGGGTTCTGCTGCTTCAGAATTTGTTTTGGGGTGTTATTTAAAGTTGTTGGGAGAGGATTGGGGGAGAATTTGGGCAAGTCTCTGTCTTTTCTTCACCATCTTGGTTCCCACACTGAAGATTTCAATAAAATTGTATCTTTTAAATTGTAATATCATTTGTGCATATATTTATGTGTGTGGGTATATATGTATATTTATATGGTTATATATGTATATGCGTCTATATGGTTATGTATATATGCATGTGTATGCAGGTGTATGTATATGTATGTGTGTAGGTATATGTATATATACACACAAACACATATATACCTATACATATACAAATATATATGTGTATATGTATATATATGTGTGTGTATATAAATGCACATCTATATAATTTCTGTTGGTATTGGCCTTACCTTCTACTAGCCCATAAAATCCTTGAGTGGCAAGAATTTGCCTTTTCTCAAATTCTTTTCTCCCATAGTACCTAGCACAATATTAAGTTAGTAATAGTTAACTTTTAATTAGTGGTTGGCTGATTGATTGACTTTGTTTCATTGCATACTTTTAATAATTCAGAGTGACAGTGTTTTGTCAAGACACTTTTTCAAATTGTTCTTTTTTTTTCCTCTAATCATTATTTAAAAATAATAACAACCCTGGATTTGAATAAAGTAAAATCCAGTTGCTTGTTAATGACTTATCATGCTGTCATAGATTGTGGAATCATAGAGCAGGATCTGAAAGAGGCTTGATATGCTATCTAATCCAAAACCATCCTTTTCTACTGTTCTCAGTTTTGTCATCCGTGGGTTACATTTTATGATTCATTAAAGATATTCATCTCACTATGATTATATATACACTTTAAAATTAATCAAATCCAATTTTAAATACTTCTTTGTCTTTGAAGTCATTGGACCTTTCCAACCATTTGGGTTTTTTATTTTGACTGCAAAATTTGATGGAGTATTTGTGGAACAAAATCTAATAACTGTCTGTTTCAATAGGTTGTTGTGGGAATAAATGTTTTGAAAAACATACAGAAATATAGAATAATCTGAGTTTTTGGAAGGATTCAATGATACAGTATCATTGTAAAGCATTATATAAATGTCATTTATGATTATAACCATAGATAGAATCTTAACTTTCTTTGACTGCTGACTTTCCTTTTTTGTTCTCACTGGCAAATGATGGCTTTTTTGCTACTTCTCAAAATAATTTATGTTACTTTCCATGCATAAAGGGGTTTCTGGAAAGCCTTCATAGAAAACAAAGCTCAAATCATGGGGGACAAAGGAAAAAAAAAACAGATAATGAAATAGTTAGCAGTTACAATGCTTGGAATAAATGAAAAAATCAGTCTCGCCAGTGAAAGAGGCAAAGTTAGGAAAAACTCCATCTGAGAATTTTTCAATTTGGGAATGCCACTTATTGTTATTTAATTTAATACAGTGGTTCTAGTATACCACACATTGTACTTGACTTTGTACTGCTGGGCAGGCACTCTTTGAGGCCTAGAAAGTCAATTTAATGTGCATTGGTTTTGCAGCAATGCCGAGTGTGCATAGATCCCTTGTAAGGCTACATTTATATATTGATTTCTATACTTCACGTCAAGTTCTTTGTTTTGTGCATCTGGATCAGAATAAAGATTATGTTACCAGAATAGACTACTTTAAGGATGGAGAAAAGGATAGGTCACTATCTTATTTTATTTGTGGTTTCTCTTTAATTCCATCTTAATTTGTTGTCTCCAAATAATGTGCTCTATTGTGGTATTCTTTATTAAAATTCAGAAAACTTGGGTTTTAATCCTAGATCTACTACAACTTCCCTAGAACACTTCTTTTTTCCTTAAAAAAATTGGAAGTTGAACTTCATGAATTCTAGAGCTTTGGGTCCAAAGTTTCATGGGTTCAAAAGCAGGTTAATAAAAAATAAAAAATAAAAACAGTAGCAATAAACAGAGAGGGATACTAGGGATGAGAAATCTTCAGGAGAGAGCTTAAATGAGTTAATGTAATGAACTGGAATAAATATAAAAGACTTCCAGTCAAAGGGGAGTTTATTAAAGATGGCATAGAAATTTCATAAAGCTTAGTAAAAAGGTGGAAGCTGGTGAAGACTGGGACTGAGTGGCAACAAAACTGTGGTGAACAGAGATTAAATTACTGGAAAAGGTAGCATCGGGAAACAGTATATTTTCAGAGTGATTTAAATGAATGACAGATAATGGAATAGTAGAATGGTGGCAAAGGTACAGCTAGAAAATTAGGGGAGAGTATTTAGCAGATGGAGTAAAGTAGGATTAAATAGGCCCAAGGTTCCACTCAGAACTTTGTTGGGTAATAACATTTCCAGAATCGGATGATCATTAGAGGCACTTCACACCTGGATTCCCTGAAGGGTCTGTTATGATTCCTCTGGAATAATCCCAGAACCTTTCTCCATCAGCCTCTGATTGGAAGGCTGGAGTGTTAAATTCCTCCCAAAGCTTCCCTTTGTACAATGGACTGGGATCTGACACATACAACATGCTCTCTACTTTTGATCAGCAACTTTGCTTGGTTTGGAGTCTACAAAACATCATGGTCCCTCATCTTTCCCCTCTAAGTCCTACAGGATTTTTATCTTCTTTTTGTGAGTTGCCTTCTATGAGCTACTTGAGGGCAAGCACTTTATCTTATTTGTATTCCCAACACTTAGCATAGCACCTTTCGTATAGTAGGCGCTTAATAAGTGCTTATTGAATTGCATTGAACTATCCTCCTTGCTGTTTCAAGAGCAAGACATCCCATATCTTAACATTAAACATTTTCTCTGACCATGCTCCATGCCATGAATGTTTTTCTACCTTTGCTCTGCCAACTGAATTTTCTGGCTTCCTTCAAGTCCTAACGATTCTCTCAACCTCTCTTAATTTTAGTGACTTTCTCCTCTTAATTACATCCTCTTTATCCTATATATAATTTGTTTTTATATGTTTATTTGTTTGTTGTTTCCACCATCAGAATGTGAACTCCTTTAAGTCAAAGACTATCTTTTGCGTGCTCTCTCTCTGTCTCTCTCTCTCTCTGTCCCTGTCTCTGTCTCTCTCTGTCTCTCTCTCTCTTTCTCTCTCTGTCTCTGTCTCTCTGTCTCTGTCTCTGTCTCTGTCTTTCCCTCTCTCCCTCTCTGTCTCTTTCTCTCTCTCTCTCTCTCTGTCTCTCTCCAGTGCTTACCAGATATAAAGCCAAGCATGAACAGCTTTCCAAGATTCTGATTACATAGTATAGTGGACACTCTATTTATTCAATAACAATCAGAGCAAAACATTCACAAAAAATCAAGGTACAGCATTCACAATATTACGGCTTATCACAGAAAATCAAAATACAGTATTCACAACAATTTATCACTAAAAATATCCATATAGTTTTCACCACAGTGGTCACGTAGTTATGAACAAAGCACAGTTATTTAATCAATCAATCACTTAGTAACTCAATCATTCAATCATCCTTAAGGAGGTTTGCCTTCTTAAGGTCACAACATACAAAAGTCAAAATACTCCACCCCTAGCTAGTACATTCATTTAGTCAGTCACAGAGTCCTTAATTCAGTCACAAGTGAATTACAATTCCATCAGTCACTACTCAACAGAAAATAACAATTCAGCAGACAGGGCTTCCAGCTGTCTGACCACTACTTCCATGTGTAGTTATTTACCAGAAAGGGAAGCACCAAAATATGGGTTTTCAAAGCCAGGGGCCCAATGGCTGCCCAGAGTTTGATCTGGCCAAATCACACAACTCTTCACAAAGTTAGTCCCAAAAGCAAAACATCACATTAGGGCCAGTCACTACTCAGTATTCACAGAGAGGTCTTTTCATCTTGACCCAAGGTAGGCTCTCAGATTCCCTGGATCCCTTTCTATGGTTCCAGCTCCTACCTGGATTCCCCAAACTGTCACCTGGGTTTAAAGGCAGAGAGCTCCCAGTTCCTTGTCCAGCTCTCCATGCAGTTCCTGTACCACATTGAAGCTCACGGCATCCAGTCCACCTTAATTCCTTCACAGTTTCTGTTCCCAGGAAGTCAAGGCTTAACAAAGCCACAAGCAGGTTCATACAAACTATCAGCATCATCACGGTTATGCTTCCTCAGTCTTCAGAAGCTCCAGCTGGTCCTTGGAAGTTGGTGACAGCTCCCAAGAGAAGCTGGTAGCTCCTCAGCAGAAGTTCCAGCTGGTTCCTAGAATTAAAATCACTTCACCCAGGTTCCCAAAATCAAAATCATTCTCTCCAGCCTGGGCATTTCCTCTTCAACCTCCCAAGCAGCAGCTCCTTCTGCCTTCACAAAGCTTATCCCAATAAGTTCTGACTTGCTCTCTCTCTCTGGGGATTTTCCTTGTATATAGTATTGCTCCTCCCTTTTCAGCTCCTTCCTATTATGCCAGCAAGAGGGGTTCCCTGTTCAGCCCCTTCCTGTTACATCAGCAACAGTATTTCATACCTCCTGTTTCTTTAATAGAGACTTAATTTGAACTAAGTGCTAAGTACCTCTTAGCTTTCCAATACAAAGGGATCTATCAATTTCATTACCATTACACCAGAATTCCTAGTAATGTACTTAATATATATTTATTGGCTGACCTACTGCAAGAAAGAATTGGGCATAGTGGATAGCGGATCAATTTTGGAGTGAGAAAAATCTAGGCTCTTTTGCTACTGATATATGCTAGCTGTGTGAATAACCAGTGCCTCAGACAGTCCTTTAAGACTATAAGTTACTTGGGATTTACTGATCCCTATTGGTGATCCATATCATATCTATGATTTCATTGAGGTAAGGAGGTCCTTCATGAGGTAACACCCCCCTAACAATGCAGCATGGCAACTGCTCTATGACTTACAATGTTAGATAGCCTACAGGACTGAGAAGTGAAGGGAAGGAGAAAGTATATCAGAGATGGGACTTGAATGCAGATCTTCTTGACTCTAAATGGAGATTTTGATATCTCCATATTACCCCTCGTGGGATTTAGTGTGTCCCCTAGACCGATAAAAACCCAAGTCCAAACATTCCCTGTCCCTCCAAAGGGAAAAAAAGAGCTTATCTTCTTTTGGAATAATCAAATATAATAATGTATATAAACTGTTTTGCAAATATTAAAATGCTACATTCATTGCATTTATTGTCATGAATAAATTTGAATAATATCCATTACATTGAATTGAATAAGTTAGTAAGTTTCTCACCTTGTACCTCTCTGTTTTCATTTTTAGCCAGTAACATTAACAGCTGAGCCCATGTGAAAGCATCTCTGTTACTTTGAAGCATAGTATCTTCCCTATGCATGACTTCATAGCTGGCCCTAGCCTCTCATTATAGTGCTTTATGTGACATTTACTCTGAGCTGGGCATCTTAGTCTAGATTTGCAGAGTGGGCTAGGGGATGTTCCAGAAACAACTGACTTCTGAAATCCAGTGTTCATTTTAATCCACTTAGTATTTTGAGTCAAGGATTCTGGAAGGCCAAATGATCCCTTGTTGAGATGGGGTAATGGACAGAGGTCATTCTCCACGACAGACAAAAGTCCTTGATGATATTTATTCATGAAGTGGGACAGTCTCATCAGTGAAATCATTCACCGACCAAAATATCTCTGTAGAAAAATTCACATGGCCAGATGGTACTTTTTGCATTCTCATATACTAGCAAAATGTGCTGTATTCAGCAGATTATAAATTGTTGTCATGGGGTGGGGGTGAATTGGGGAAGAAAGGAATTTTATTTCTCCTTTTTACAAAATTCCCTGGGAAGGAAATAGCAGAAGGAAAAAGAATCTTCTCTGGGAAAGGTCATAAAAGCTCATGCCAAAAACAATGATATTTCACTTTAAATCCCATTCATTAACTCAGCTGCCTAAGTAAATGTAGGACATCTGGTTTCAGTGAAAATGAGACTGTTGAAACAGTAAATTATAGATAGAAATGAATTATCCATAGATATCCTGCTACTGACAGATACCCAATCCCCATACATTCAAGATTTCCAGTTGCCTGATTGCCAATTCAGGTTGGAAGAGGGAGCTCTCTTAATAGATCTTTTACTTCATAGCCTATCACTGATTGTCCCATTAAATAAGGTCAGAAGATGAGTCCCTGGGCAAATGAATAGGACAGGAAAGAAGAGGAGGGTCCTCAGTTATTGAACCTCCTCCTTGATAGAGAAGAAACAGTAGTTCCTAATTATATCTTCCTGGAGGAAACTGATGAGCAAATTGGATGTCATGGCTGAAGTTGCTCTGACTGGAGTTTTGGGAGGGTAGGGAAGGCTGATCTCCTGGTAGGAAATGAGGGGTAAAGAGGGGGAAAGTTTGAAAGCAAATGCTACAATGTCTATTGTTAAGAAGAGGTGACTGAGATTAGGACAGTATGTTTAAAGAAGTTGAAGAAATAAAAGATAAATAAAAAATAACAGGATCATAGAATTTCAAACTGAAAAGGACCTTAGAGATTATTTAGCTCAGTGTTTTCATTCTGCAGATGAGGGAACTGAGGCATCAGGAAGTTAAATAGGTCACCCAAGATGACCCAGATAGTAAGCAGCAAAGCTGAGATTCAAAGTCCTTTGTTGCCAAATCCAGTACCTCCTTCAGAAATGTAACTATGTTATGGGGGTATTTTGGATCTTTGCTTCTCACCCAGTTTTCTCCCACATCCTTCTCCAAACTCCCAGAAACTGGCAAAAATTTCCCTAGCTTTAACACTCTGCCCAAATCATAGTCCCGTTTGACTCTGAGTATCACAATTCAGAAAACAGTAGTTTGAGCTGTGCAACTGAATACAAAATAACTATATCAATGCACATCCTTTTTATTAGTACCATGATATGAGTTTGCAGGTTTCCAATGTGGATATAGAAATGACACCATGCCCAGCCATTTCAGCAGCATAAATACATTTTAAAAATCTACTATATACTGAAATACATTTTAAAGGGGGTGAGAATAGTGTTAAATATTCATAGAATGAGTGAGTTCCCTTTTTAGAGGGGTATCAAGGAAAAGTTGTCATCTGAAGTGGATCTTGAAAGAAGAGAAGCATTTCAAATGCAGAGTGGATGGCATACTCCATTCTAGAGTGGTGGTTGGTGTGTGGAAAAACATGAATATGAAGAGGCCACAAGATCAGAGCAAAGTAAGTAACCCTGTTTGATTATAAGATAAAATGTAGGATGAAGAATATCATAAAAATAAGACTTGAGACAGCCAGGTGGTGCAGTAGATAGAGTACCAGCCTGGAGACAGAAAGATATGAGTTCAAATCCAGTCTCAGACACTTACAGCTGTGTGAACCTGGGCAAGTCACTTAACCCCAATTACCTCCCACTAAAAATAAATAAGGCTGAAAATAGAGACAGAGAACTTCTACAAAATGGGAAGATTAATGGTGCCTCTCTTATAGTGTCCTTATGAGAATCTAATGGGGAAAAAAGTATGTAAGTCTTTTGCAAACCTTGAAATACTATGGAAGTAATAGCTGTACTTATTATCTAGAGGACCTGGATTCAATTTCCATCTCTTTTGCACACTGTGTGATCTTGGGCAAATCACCACCTCTCTGGGTTTGTATTCAACTATATGAGAAGTTTAATTCAAAAAAAAAAATATGAAATGCCTTCCGTCTTTAAATCTGTGACCAAAGTTATTTTTAGGAGATTTTCATAGTAATCTTTATGAAATGTGGTAATAGTGAACATTTCTGAAAAGGGGACTAATGTCATCAGACCTGTGTACTAGAAAAATGAATCAGTCATTTTGAAGGATTTAGAGAAGAGAGACTGGAGGCATACATAATAGCAAAGAGTTTGTCACTGTAGGTCAGGTGAAGAGGACCTAAGAGGACAGTGGTCACTTTGGGAGGGAGAAGGGGGAAAGAATGCCACTGCTGTGAAGAAACCTTTTTTGTAAAATATAAATTATTAGACAACAAATAACAGATAGCATTTGAATCATATCTCACATATGTGATGTTTGATTCTTATTAAAAATGAATGAAACTAGTAGTGCGGGTATTATCCCCACTGTAGAGAGGAGGAAACTGGGGCATATGAAGGATCTGACTTGCCAAATATCATGTAACTTGTTAGTGGCAAAGGCAAGATTTGAATCTTGTTTTTTTCACCCCAGTGTCAGGTCCACCTACCCCTGCTATACCACTATTGCTATTACTTCGGGGATAACACATTAATAAATGTATGTCCATTAAAAATTCTTTGCTCTTGATTCATGGTGGCTGTATGTGGGATACAGAATATGGTGCAGGAAGACTTGCACAGGAGGAATAGCACAAAAATAAAATATCTAAAAATATATGACCAGAAAAAAAAAACATTGACATTTGGCAAAAGTGAAGTTAAACTGATGAACTATCTCTGTGATCCATTAGTATCAATGAAATGTCAAGGAATCTAGAGGAAAATCCCTAAGATATTGGGTGATTTTCCTATTAAGTATTTGAATAAGGACATGGGGTATGAGTCACACAGGATGAAAAGTAATAGATAAATCACAATCTATAAACTTCCTTGCAAAACTCACATTGATGAGATCACAGATCAGTCTAATCCTTACAGGGAGTTAGTTTTCTTCTTGCATAGGATATTGCCCTGAGGGAGTGGAAAAGAAGATAGACAAATGTGACTATGAAGAGGTAGGAGAAGAGAACTGGAAATGATACAGAGCATGAGGTATTGCAAAGGAAGGTCAAACCTAAATGTGTCACAAGGACAGTGGGAAGGCAGGGAACAACATGACAACTTGAACACCATAATCTATTGCTACTGTGTGTGTGTGTGTGTGTGTGTGTGTGTGTGTGTGTGTGTAGGTATATGAAGGAAGACATACTAAAGCAGATGGGGAAAAAAATTATTAAAAAAGAGTTACAGATGGGAGAAACTACAGAAAAAGCTACTTATAAAACTATCCAGGCCCTATCTTACCTGAAATAGGATCATTGAATGATTATCTGCCATACTAGTCATTACTTTGCCTTTGACTGTAGGTTGCCTGTGTAGCATGTCTAAAGCCATGTAAGGCTGAAGACCACTAATGTCTCCACTACTATAATTTACCAAAGTAATATCAGAGAATTGTAAAGATGTAGACAGTGTCACAGAATCTAAGAGTATAGAGGAAGTTCCATATAGTGTAATTCCCCATTTAACTATATGGTAATCTCTAATAATATTTCCAGTAATTGGTCAATTCACCTCTGTTAGAAGACTTCTAATAAAGGAGAACTCAGTACCTCCTTAGGTACCTCAAAAGGTTTTTTTACTTCTGTTCGGACCTTTACCCTTATGTTGAACCACAATATGACTCTTGGGCATATTTCTATCCATTATTCCCATAGTAGACTGAGCCACTCTCTGGATCCAATGAAAAAAAGGATAGCAATAGATTGTTATAGCTGGAAAGAAATTCAGAGAGGATATTGCCCAAACTCCTCATTTTACACTGGTGAAAACTGAGGCCCAGAGAGGTTAAGTTACTTGCCAAAGGTCACACAGTAAATTAGTGGCAGAGCTAAGACTAATACTCAGATCTCCTAACTCCTAAAGGAGTACTATTTCTTATATGCCCTGATGCCTCTTTCAGATAGTGATTTGCACATCCAATTAGCCATTATCTGTATCCTCTAATCCCTCAAAGCTCAAGAAATTAAGAACTGTGAAGATGAAGTATAGTTAACGAAGGCATTTTTTTTCTCATTGGATTCATGGTAAATTCTTTGGAGTGAAATGAACAGATTTTCAGTTATCCTAAAGTACCATGTCAATTTAAATTTGAATTTTTAGAGACAAAAAACAGTGTTTAAGTAATTTTAGAGGGAGTATAGACTATTAGTTTTGCATAATATTTAATGTTTCATACTCAATGGATTACCCTGAAGAAGTTGCT
>CM053580.1:425635711-425651643 GCA_028627135.1 Pseudochirops cupreus | reverse complement strand
GAGAAAAGTCTCATGAGTTACCATTATTGTTTTACCATGTAGGAATGTAAATAGTTCAATTTTAATAAGATCCTTATGATTTCTTTTCCCTGTTTACCTTCTCATGCTTCTCTTGCTTCTTGTATTTGGAAGTCAAATTTTCTATTTAACTGTTTTGTTTTGCTTTGTTTTTTTCATCAAGAATGCTTGAATGTCCTCTATTTCATTGAATGACCACATTTTCCCCTGAAACATTATGCTCAGTTTTGCTTGTTAGGTGATTCTTGGTTTTAATCCGAGCTCCATTGATCTCTGGAATATCATATTCCAAGCCCTTTGATCCCTTAATGTAGAAGCTGCTAGATCCTGTGTTATCCTGATTATGTTTCCACAATATTCACATTGTTTCTTCTTGACTGCTTGTAATATTTTCTCCCTGACCGGGAATTTGGTTTTAATATTGCTAGGAGTTTTCTTTTTGGGATCTTTTTCAAGAGGTGATTGGTGAATTTTTTCAATTTTTATTTTGCCCTCCGGTTTTAAAATATCAGGCAATTTTCCTTTAGAATTACTTGAAGGATAATTTCAAGGTTTTATTTTGTTTTTTTGATCAAGGCTTTCAGGTAGCCCAGTAATTTTTAAATGGCCTCTCCTGGATCTATTTCCTAATGAGATATTCCACTTTCCTTCTACTTTATACTTTGTTTGGATCTGTTTTTATAGTACCTTCATGTCTTATAAAGTCATTAGCTTCCATTTGCTCCAGTCTAATTTTGAAGGAACTATTTTTTCAGTGAGTTTTTGAAATTCCTTTTCTGTCTGGCAAATTCAGCTTTTTAAGGCATTCTTCTCCTAACTGGATTTTTGGGCCTCTTTGGCCACTTGAGTTAGTCTGTTTTTTAAGGCGTTTTCTTCAGTCAGGTTGTTGACTCTCTTTCCATCATTTTCTTGCATCATTCTCATTTCTCTTTCCAGTTTTTCCTCCACTCCTCTTACTTGATTTTTCAAAATCTTTCTTGAAGTCCTCCATGGCCTGTACCCAGTTCATATTTTTCCTGGAAACTTTTGAGCAGGAGTTCTGATTTTGTTGTCTTCCTCCTGTTCCATGCTTTGATCCTTTTTGTCCCCCAAAAAGGATTCTATGGTCTCTTTGTGCTTCCTCTTCTTCTCATATTGCCAGTCAATTACTTGACTTTGGAGCTCCTTGCTATGGTAAAACTCTGCTTCCAGAGAGGAGAGCTTTGTCCCAAATCATTCGGATTTTCACAAATGTTTTCAGAGATCTGAGGAGGGCCCCCTCTGTGCAGATATCACATTGGTAAACTGGCATTTCTCACCCCAGGACCACCATCCAATAAAGTCACCCAGATACAAGTAGGACAAAGCAAGAGCAATTACCCTCTGAATGGTCACTTGGTCCCCCTACAATCTATAGGCCGGGAGCTCCTGAGGCATTCACATGGTGGAAGCTACAACTGCCACGTGTCCACCACCTCCTACCAGGGAGTGTGGGGGCAGGTGCCAGATTGCACTCTTCCTTTCCAACAGAGTTCCTGACTGACCTTTACTTTCTTTTTGGTATTTATGCATTGAAAAGTCTGGAAACCACCACAGCTGCTCGTGATTCACTCTCCTGAAGTCTGTTCTGGCCACCACTTTTTCCCTGGGGCCAAAGCTGCATGGCTTTTGCAGGACTGTGCACCACTCCCAGCATGCACTGTGATGAACTCTTCCTGTCAGCCTGCCAGGCTGCCTTCAGTGGGAGATTTGTTTCTCTCTGGTTTTGTAGCTTTAAAATTTGTTTAAAGTCACATTTTATATGTATTTGGTGGCAAGATCACAGAATTTCCTGCTTCTACTTTGCCATCTTGACTCTGCCCTGGAGTTCTATTTTATGATTATTTGGAAGTGAATGTGGAAAAGTGAGAGAGATTTTCTGCTTATTCTTCCATGTTGTCTCCTGAAAGTCACAACAGTATTATTTTTAAACTATTAGAGGAGATATTCAGTAACTACCCCTTTTTAGACCCTACAAATCCTGCAAATTATCATCCTGTAGTTTTTTTTTTCTTTTTTCTCAGCTAAATTCTTTGAACTTATTTATCTTCATTGACTCCTCTTCTTTTCTCACTCTCCTAAACATTAGTAATTTTGATTCTTCATCACCCAACAGAAACTGCTCCATAATGCTACCAAATATCTTTCTCTGTGTTTTTTTTCCTCAAAACACAATTGTCTTTTCAAAATTCTGATCCTTTCTGACTGTTTTGCAGATTTCCAAAGAGTTGAACACTGTCTTCCCCTGGATATTTTCTCTTCTCTGAATTTTCTTGACACCACTTTCCTTTTTCTCCTTCTACTTATCTGTCTACCTTCTAAGTGTCCTTTTCATATCTCTGTCTATATCATTCTTCCTATTAATGGGTATGCTCCCCAAGGCTCTGTCTTTGGCTCCCTTAAGTTTTTTTTTTCCTCCACTATTTCTCTCTTAGTGACTTCTTCAGTTCCTATGGGTTTAGTTAATATCCTTATGCAGATGACGCTTACATATGCAACCCTACTCTATATTGAATTCCAATCTCACAATATCAGCTGTCTATTTGATATTAAGAAACTGATGTCCCATTTTTGTTGCTGTTTAGTAGTTTAGTTGGTTCCAACTCTTCATGACCTCTTTTGGTTGCCATTTCCTTCTAAAGTTCCTTTTACATATATGGAAACTGAGGCAAACAGAGTTAGGTGACTTTCACAGGGTCACACAGATAATAAGGGTCTGAGGCCAGATTTGAACCTAGGTCTACATGACTCAAGGTCTGACACACTGCTCACTGTTTCAGCTAGTTGTCCTTCATGTCCCATAAATACCTCAAACTGAACATGTTTCTTCCAAAACTTTCTCTCCTTTGAACTTGCTTATTATTGTTGAAGCCATCAATGTCCATTCTTATATTAATAAGATTTGCAACCTCACTGTCACTCCCTATTCACTGTCATGTATGCTACACATCTAATATGTTATTAAAAATTTCTATTTCTGGCTTTTTAACATTTCTCCTCTACATTCCTCAGTCACCACTCATTGAGCCACTGCCCAAGATGAAGCCCTATCTCTGCTCATCTGGACTATTGCAATAGTCTCTTATTTAGTCTTCCTTCCTTTTCCTGTTTTAATCCACCTTTATTTTTGTTTTGAAGGGGGGAAGGCAAGCCAATTGGGGTTAAGTGACTTGCCCAAGGTCAAACAGGAAGTGTGTCAAGTGTTTGAGGCTGGATTTGAACTCAGGTCCTCATGACTCCAATACTTCTGCTCTATTCACTGCCACCTAGCTGCCCTTAATCTATCTTTTTCATACAACTGATGAAGGGATTTTCCAAAACTGAAGATCTGACCAACTTACTCTCTATACATTTGACTATTTCCAGTAGACGCCTCTTACCTGTAATATAAATCACTATGTTTTAATTTTATAGCAGTTCATATACTAGTAATACTCCATTTTTCCAGCCTTTTTACATGTTTTTCTTTTCTACATCATCTCTATGCAAAACTGATGCAATTTTTGTGGTTCTCCATATGCGGAACACCATCTCCCATCTTTATACCTATATAGTGACCAGGTTCCATTTTTTATATTTATTGCTTCTTTACATCTGCTGCTTGGATTAACTGTTTTTCCACAAGTACTTGAATCTCATCTTGGGTATAATACATTTTCTGCCATGGTCAACTTGTTTCTATTTTATATGGGCTTTTTATACAATATATGTTGTCTCTCCAAAAGAGTAAACATCATGAAGTCAGAAATTATCTCACTTTTGTCTTTCTACCTCTTGAGCACAGTACAAAGTTTGGCGATGTACTTAAGAAATTTCAGAAATTTAACACTTGTTAATTGATTTGTTGATAGTCCATTCAACTACCTTGTCATTTCTATGAAAACATCTTAAGAATCTTCTTCACTTGATTCAAAGGTATTATTGAGGAAGGCATTAGGAAATGAAAGAATTCATTGGACAGATGAAATTATGCAATAGTGAAGATATTCAGTAGATATGCTGTTGAACCTTGAATCCAGAAGAACTGTGTTTTAATATTCCTACAAACATTCACTAGCTGTGTAACCCTGGGCAAGTCACATAACCAGTCTAGCCTCAGTTGGGGGTGATAATAGAACTCCTTGCATAAAGTTTCTATAAGAATAAAATGGTAACCCACATAAAGATTCACACATTTGAAAGTAGTATATAAGTGCAATCATAATTAACTTGGAAGCAGAGAGATGGCTCAGTGGATAGAGCACTGGGCTGAGAGTCAGGAAGACCTGAGCTCAAATCTGGCCTCACATACTTACTAACTCTGTGACCATAGGCAAATCCCTTAAACTTTATTGCCTTAATCTACTGGAGATGGAAGTGGTAAACCATTCCATATCTTCATTAAGAAGACCTCATAGGCAGTATAGGTATGCTAAAGTGTATGAGGTCACAATGAAAGGGACATGACTGAACAACATTATTATTAACACCAACTGAGACATAACACAAAAGGGTACTATATTTCCTGAAAGTGTTGATCCATGCCATGGAAGAAGATGTGCCCAAAAACAAATGGGAATTTCCTTTGGCTAAACCCAAAATTCCATATGTCCACGAAATTCATTTGCAGTTGGATTCAATATGCACTAACTTGGTCTTCCATAAACTATAACTTGGATAGGAACTAGATAGCTGCACCTTTTTCTACATTCTAGTCTAAGGAATGGGGTCCATAATTTAATAAGGAGAATAAGATCAGGAAAACTACAGAAGCCATTCAGTAATTCTTATTGTTTCTGTGCAAAAACAAACACACAAAACCCAGTATGTTTAATACCTAGCATCCCTCAGTGATACTGTCCACTTGTAAATCATGTAATCCTAACTGTCTCAGAAGAATTGTAAATACAGATAAGTCACAGGACAATGGAGAATATGTACAATGAACATAAATAGGCTGCATCACATTTCTGAAGATAGTAAATAAAAACAATAAGTGCTACAAAATTCATCAAAGAAATATATGAACAGAAAAGAGATGGGTTAGTCATTTACTAATAGATTAGTTAGTCTGCTATGGCACTGACATCCATGAAATATCAAAATAAATGGAAAAAAAACCACCTCTATCACATTGGGTAGCACCCTTAACAGAGTTTTGTTGAAATATATGTGCAAAAATCACTTGAGATAAGAAAGAATAGATGAGTAGAGACCAGTAAAAAAAGAAAATTGCAATCTGAATCCATTAAATTATCAAAAACGCTGAAATGTAATAAATGACTATCCATCATTTTGCCTCAATCCTGATTTTCTTTTAAGAGGTTCCAAAACTATCTCTGGATTTGTCTTAATATGTGTACTGCAGGGTAAAACTATCACTTCCCAAATACTTTGCAGCAATGTATATATGTAACTGATGGAGAAGTATGAAAGATAAAAGAAAGGAAATCGTATTATTTTTCCTTGGACCTTTTTTTGCCCTTCTCTGCCAACTGCCAGTGCTGAGTAATGCTGGAAGTCTGAGACTATTCCCAGAAATTGAGTCAGTAAATGAATACCACATACATTTGGAGGTCACCTTGGGACAAGGTATTCCCGACTATGTAGAACTTTGGAAAACCTGCCCACAGCCTGCATTGTCCAATGGGTGCAAGATTTGTTTCATAATAAGAACAGTTTTCATATAATTTAATCAATGCATGTTATTTTTAAATGATGTTAATAACAACGAGGATAGCGACTTATAATATACTTTTCTCATACACCAAGGCATGTAGTGCCAGTACTATCATCTCCATTTTAGTGATTAAGAGACAAGGCTTAGACTGATGTGACTTTTCCATAGCCAGGGTATCATTATATTTTGGAGCTAAGATTTGAACTCTGGTGTTCTTAATGTAATTCCACAAAAATACATTAAGCATTTGCTATGTGCTGAAAAGCAAACAAACAAACAACCAATGCTCTAAGTGGTAGAACTACTAAGGAGAAAAAATAAAACAGTCATTGCTTTCAAGGAGATTATTTCCTATTGGGATCAAACAATATTTCAAATACTTATGTAAATGCAATATGATTTTATAATAAATAAAACACTAACAACTACATGTTCAGGAAATGTCACTTGCACTGAGTTGAGTTATCTTGCTAGAAATGCTAACAAACACAAAAGAGCTGAGCAAATCACTGAGAGAGGGCATATATGGACAAAAGTGCTCAAAATAGAACCTTTAACCACTCTTCCACATAGGGATGGGACAGGAATAATGAGCCAGGAAATTGGAAGGAGTGATCAAACAGGAGAAAAATCAGAAGATAATATGGATGTCAAGGTTTGAGGGACAGCTCTCAATATAGAGAGTGAGCTGTTAATAGTAGTGAAACTTGCTGTTCTTTGTCCTTTGTTTTTGTGGGGAAGAAAAATGATGTCACCACAGGCTGATGTCTTGACTCAAGTGTGAATTATATTTAAGTGAGGCAGTTTCACAAATTCATCAGCCTCGCTTTCTCTTTCAGAGTTATCAAAGTTCAGGACAAGACAAAAGTCAAGATGACCCAGGAAGCAGTAGACAACCTCAGTGTCTTCAATTTCAAAAGTTTTTAATACCTATGGGAAGAAATTTTTTCTCTTCTGCCCATTCTGCTGGGGGACATTTCTACATTTTTGAGGTAGATAGCTTTCTAATTCAATAACAGATCTGAGGCCTTCAGCTACCCTCTACCTGGTTTGGCTTATCTGCCTAGGTAGTTTTACCAAGGTGTAGCTGTGTATATACTATAGTTTCTTGGAGCCACAGGTGAGAATTGAGTGAAAGATGGACACCAAAGAAAAACAGTTCTGAAAAGGACTCAGCAAACCCTCACAGAAGAGATGTTACTCCTCCCTGAACACACTATACATCATAGTGAAACTTTCAGGAAGGTCAAGGAGAAGAATGGAAGAAAGGTCACTAGATTTTGCATGCAGACTTAGTCAACTGTTCTGGCCATCCAGAAGAGGATGTTTATACTCACCATGAGTAATATGATAATAGTAAAATCTTCATCAAATATTCCAAGGATTTCAATTTAGTCTAAGACTTCTTGCCTTAGTTTCCTGGAGAGGATTACAAAATTTGTCATAGGTCTTTATTCCTCAACAATTTTTCATATCTTCTGCCTACTTTCTAGTTAGATTTCCTTGGCACATATGAATTTATGCATGCATAATGCATGCATGCATGCATGTATGTATATATGTGTATATGTGAAGAATATACATACATAGATACACACATATATGTCCTTCATTAACAATTATCCAAGATTACATAAATCCAGGTAGAATGTTAGCTCACTCAGAACTTTGACTTGTAGATAATGACCAAGAATGTAATTGTGAGTTAAAACTAAATTTCAAGGATTTGAAACTCTCCCCAAAACACTCTTTATGGAAGTCTGCAAACCACCTTGGAGAGCAATGAGGCAGCCCATTTTGTTAGCCAGTAATTGATGACTCAAAAAAAAAAAAGGATGAGATAGTTGAGGGAGACATCAAATATTTGACTACAACATGAATTCACAGAATATTTGTACTTCTGCTTCCCATTTTATATTCATTACATTAACCAATAATAATACATTTTAAAGTTGCAGTGGATTCTATATATGTGTATGCATGTGTGTATATATGTAAATATGTATATACATACATATATGTATGTGTAATTCTCTTTGTGTATATACATATATACACATACACATGTACATACAGACATGTATACATACATACATATCCTCTATTCTTTTTAGACCTGTGTTCAAGTCCCTGCTCTGACATACACACTGGTTGCATGATTCTGAAAATGTGATTTAGCCTTATTTTATTATACATTTCCAGGAAAGTGCTAACCTGCACCAGTAGAGATGTGCTGGTCATGCAGGAATTCTCTATAGCAATGATAAAATAGGACTTGTCTCTAATCCCCTTACTCTAATAACAATTCCCATTTATGAAGCACATTATTGATTGTAATGCATTTTTCTCAAAATACCTTGAGGGATAGTCAATGGAATTATTATTATATCTACTTTGCTAAAAATGAAATTTGAATTCATAGCCATTACAAGAATTATCCAGAGTTGCTAAGCTAGTATTAGACCCTGGTTTCAAACACAAACTCTCCTGATCCCAGTCCTAGCAGGCCCCCTTTTCCACTAGACTACAATTTCTCCCTAGCACCCACTTCTTTTAGAGGTCAAAGTAATTTCTTGACAGGATTGCTGTGAAGGTAAAAAAAAAAACAAAGATATTGACTGTAGAATACTTTTAAAAAGTTTTAAGTTTAGGAGAAGTATAACAAAGAATGTTTCCAAGTAATTATTTCTTATACTTGGTTATTGTTTACCTTTTTAAAATGCCATGCATGATGGGGAAATGCAAAAAGCAATTTGTCCCACTGGCATTTGAACTCTAAACTGAGACCAGTGGTCACCTTTTTGCCTGTTTTTTTGAGTAGCCCAGGATATCCCTTACATTTAGGAAACAACAAATGATAATGGCATTAAAATAATCTAATTTTTGTTTTGTACAGATATTATAATATACTTGAATAATAGGAAATGCCATGTTTCTATCCCCTCAGCATTCCCCTCACTCCTCCACAACTTGCTTTTTTATTTCATTCCAAGAATACAAAGGCAATGTTGTACTAAGGATTCAGGATAGCAAGTAGTGGTTAATTAACTTCAAGATGGTCACATTGATGTTTGGGACAAAAAAACAAATGTGGAAAATTTCTTTGGCCAATAGTCACACCACCTGCAATATAATCTTTTCTATCCAAACATATTGTGAAATGTGTCATTGAGACAAGCAAGATGGAAATGTGATGTCTGCAATTTGGTGTCTCTAAATATTAAAAGTGTTACTAGTTGCTTGAGAGGAAAACTATGAAAATTTTGTCCCAATTATCTTGACTCAGGTGCTGAAGCAGTAACTTATCAACATTCTAGGTAACTACCTCATACTTCATTTAACTGATTCTTAGCTAAGGAAAAGAGAGCATATTCATGGAGCAATACTATACTGAGGGCATTAGTCTGTCTCACTTCTCAAGGTCCTAGAGAAGATGATTATGATAACTAATCAATATAATTAAATAAACATTAATCAAACACCCATTATGTGCCATTCACTGTGCTAAGCACTGGGGATACAATTAAAACAAAAAAGAAAGGCAATTCCTACGGGGCCACTAGGAGCTCATAATCTGATGGTAAGAAACAATGCACAAAGGGGACAAGAAAAGTGGAGGGAGATCCTGGACTATCTTGTTGTTCCTTGGAGTTGAAACTAGGAAGAACAGTAGATACAAAGTAACGTGAACTTAAAGGCCAATTTCTGCCCTCTATAAAGGAAGATTGCTAGGACTTTTTTACTCCATAAAGTGTGTGTGTGTGTGTGTGTGTGTGTTTTGTATCAATGCTATCACTGACATAAACCCTCCCAAAATTTAGATTTGCCTTTGTAAAAGGATATAAAGTAAGATGTGGAATGAATTTGGCTGAAAATATACAGCATTACACAACAAGAACAATTTGTATCTTTTTATCTAAATACAGATTCTCTTTCTGGGTGTTGTGTTTGTCCACTGACATTGCTTAAAGAAATTTTACAAAAGGCTTGGACATTTATTCTAATGCTGATTTTTGTTGATTTCTCTAAGTTCAACCCTCACCTTGGATGATATTGCTTAATGCAATCCACCTGGCTACTGTGAGATCCACAAAGATTAGTAAGACACAACTAGTCCATATAAAATTTCATGCTATTCAGCATTTGGTTCATTACAAATGTCACTATATTTGGCTTATTTTGAATTTAGAAACTTAATTAATGTCATTAGAATCTTAGATTTTAAAAAAGGATTTTTTTTCCTTCTGACACCTCTAGTTAGAGTTGAAGCAATATTATCAGCCATCTATTCCTACTTGCAGTTGGCGGCATAGTGGATAGAATGTCAGGCCTGCAGTCAAGAAGACTCATCTTTGAGAGCTCAAATTTGGCCCCAGACATTTACAAGCTGAGTAACTCTGGGCAAGTCACGTAACTTTGCTTGCCTTAGTTTCCTCATCTGTAAAATGATCTGGAGAACAGAAAGACAAATGACTCATGTTTTTGCCAAGAAAATCCCAAATGGGTTATGAAAAATAAGAAACAACTGAATAACAACAGTCCAACTTATACTCAAAATAGGAATTCTCTTACAATATCAATGAAAAATTGTTATTTTGCCTCTGCTCCATTGCTGGAGAACTCAGTACTGTCATGGGTCAGTGTAACGCCATGCATAAACAGCTTCCCAAAAGACTGCTACTGTGAGCAGCTTTTAAGGTTCTGATTACACAGTATAGTGAACACTACATTTATTCCAGAACAAATCAAAAGAAAACATTCACAACAAATCACAGTATATTATTCACATTACATATTATCACAGAAAATCACAATATAGTGTTCACAACAGTTTAACATTAAAATGGCCACATAGTTTTCACCAAAGTGGTCACAGTATTTACAACAAAGAAGAAAAGAATAATCATCTGGTATCCCTAAGGAAGTTTGCCTCCTTACTTAATCATTCAATCATTTCACAAAACAAGTCCATCTTACACTCATGGGGCAACTAGATTAACTTAATCAGTCACTTATTTAGCAGTTACCAAGTATCACTAATCACGAAATATAATTGTTAGAAAATTACACAAACCCTCCACCCCTATGGGTCTCTAATAAACTTCAATTTCATCATGCAAAGCAAATGTGTCAGACAAAGAATCTATTGTGTGAAATTGATGGAGATATTTGAGAGCAAGATTAGCTCTGGGAATCACTAATACTCTTTGTCAAAAAGATCAAATTTTAGAAAACAGGGAGTTGGAAAGGCAGACTGGAACAACACTGAATGACTTTAAATCCAGAAGAAAGAAACTACTTTATTTGGTAAACTACAGGAAGTAAAAAATTTTTAACACACAAGCAGGGATAAGACATTTGAAACAGTAAGATCACTTTGGCATTTGGGTGGAGGATAGATTGAAGTGGGGCATTCAATGAAGGCAAAATGACCAAATGGAGATTCATGAAAAAAGTCAGGAAAAGACTATTAGAGTTCATGACAAAGAAAGGTCTAGAGGTTGAGTGACTTGCTAACAATTGGACGAATAGTTCTAAATAGAGTAGGGATTATAATTTAGGTCCTATGACTCCAGAGTGAGAATTCAATCTAATTTTTTCTCACACACAAATGAACGCATGCATACCACACATATGAATATGCAAATAGGTAGGTATACATGTGCAAACATATATAGACACATACATGTATGTTTGTGTGTATGGGTGCATACACATATCTATATATGCAGAAATACATACTCTTGCATTTTCTATACATGTTTAACATATATACACACACAAACATACTCCCACATGTATGTACGCATGTGTATTGTGCACTCAATGCAGCCTCTGGGGCCGAGATGCAGCAAAACATCTATTGATTCTCTAATGCTTATGCCAATTTTGACCTATCAATTAAAACCAAGAAAACACAGGTTCTCCACCAGCCAGCAACACAGCATCTATAACTGGAGCCATCATTTACAGCAAATACAGAAATATTGAATGCTGTGGATTTGTATTTACTTTGGCAGTATACTATGCAGAGATGTATACATAGATGATGAGATTGATGCTCATATTGCTGGAATTAGCTCAGTGTTTAGTAGGCTCTGAAGGAAAGTGAGAGAGAAAAGAAGTATGAAGCTGCCTAACAAACTGAGGGTCTACAGAGTCATTATGCTGACTTAATTTTTGTATGTTTGTGAAACTTGGACAGTATACCAGTGACACACCAGGAAACTAAATCACTTCAATCTGAATTGTCTTAGGAAGATTCTGAAGATCCCCTGACATGAAAAAGTACCTTTTTTTGAGGTCCTTTTTTTGCACTAAACTGCCAAACATTAAAACTCTACTAAAAAGTATGTAATTCTAATGGTCTGGCCACATTTTTCAAATGTCAAATGTATGTTTACCTAAAAGACTATTTTATGTAAAACTTACACAAGGCAAGCATTCACATGGAGACCAGAAGAAGTGATACACAGACACTCAATTGAGTCCTCTCTGAAGAACTTTGGAATTGATTGTGAGATATGGGAGACACTGTCATAAGATCGTGTAACATGGTATGGCCACATTAAAAAAGTGTCATACTCTAGGAGTGAAGCCCAATTGAGATAACTCAAAAGGAACATTAGATGTGAAAATTTATACACCCCATTCCACCCCATTCCAAATGTTCATGTGGACTATTTGTGCCCAACCTGTGGTAGCACCTTTCAAGATCATAACAGTCTGATCAATAACAGTCAAAGAGAGTATACATAAATTCCAATAGAATTAAGTAATGTTGGCTCTCTTTGAGAATGAATGACAACAACCAGACATACACACACAGGGTAGATAGGTGGCCCAGTGGAGAGAGCACTGGGATTTCAATCAGAAAGATTCATCATCCTGAGTTCAAATCCATACTAAGACACTAGCCCTGTGACCCTAGGCAAGTCACTTAACCTTGTTTGCCTTATTTCCTCATCTGTAAAATGGACTAGATAAAGAAATGGCAAATTACTCTATTATATTTTTCCAAGAAAACCCTAAATGGAGTTACAAAAAGTCAGACAACAACTGAACAACAATAATATACAAGCAGAAAAACACATGTGTATGCATATGTACATAATCATACATCTCTATATATTTTGACATACATGCATAAGCTGCTGTCTCAGATTCATGTCTTCTATGCCACCTTTTAAGTTACTGAAAAAAAAGTGTGATGTCAAAGGATATAAAGAGGTAGTTTTCAAATTAAGAAATCAAAGCTATCTATAGTGATATAAAAATACTCTAAATATTGACTAGGAAAATGCAAATTCAAACAGCTCTGTCATACCAACTCACACCTATCAGATTAGCCAATACAACCAGAGGAAAATGACAAATATTGAAGGGGATTGGGAATATTGGACACTAATGCACTGTTGGTGATGTTGTGAACTAATTTGACCATTCTAGAGAGCAATTTGAAACTAGGTGTAAAAAAGACTATAAAACTCTGCATGTCCTTTGATTCAGCAATGCCACTACTCGGTCTGTATCTCAAAGAGATTAAAAAGTTGGAAAGGATTTATTTGTACAAAAATTTAAAGTGTGTGTGTGTGTGTGTGTGTGTTGTTTTTTTTTTGTGGTAGCAAATAATTGGAAATTGGGAGAGATGCCCATCAATTGGGGAATGGCTGAATCAGTTGTGGTATAAGATTTTAACAGAATACTTTGTGCTATAAGAACGACGAGCAGGCTGATGTCAGAAAAAAAAGCTGCAAAGATTTACATGAACTGATGCAAATTGAAGTTAAGAGAACCAGGAGAACATTGTACACTTATATACAATAACAGCAGTATTAAACGATAATCAACTGTGAATGATTTAGTTATTCATCACAATACAATGATCTAAATTAATTGCAAAGGACTTTTGATGAAAAATGCTATCCATCCCCAGAAAAAAATAAAGACTCTGAATTCTGATCAAAGCATACAATTTTTCACTTTTTGTCTTTTTGTTTTGGTCTATGTGTTCTACCACAACATGACTTACCTGGAAATATGCTTTTTATGATTCCACATATGGAATATATATCAAATTGCTTACCATCTCAGGAAGGAGAAGAGGAAAAGATGAAGAAAATTTGGAACCCAAAATTTAAAAAATGAATCTTAAAATTTGTTCTCACATGCAATTGGGAAAAATAAAATATCGATGTAAAAAAATGAATCATGAGCATAGAGATGATAATTGAATAGATGGGAGCTAATGACATCCCCAAGTACAGTAGAATAAGAGGGAGAAGAAAAAAAGATAGAACCCTGTGGGACACTTACTCTTAGTGGGAAGGCCTGGATGAGGTCCCAGGAAAGGAGATTGAGAAGTGATCAGATAGTAGAGAGTAAAAAGCAGGAGAGGGCAATCAGCCACGAAACAAGCTGTAGAGAAGTTAAAGAAGATAAGTATCGAGGAAAGACATGTACCACCATGCCTGACCATATTCCCACTCTGTGGTCTCATTCTTTTTGTAATATTTGTTTGTGAAATGTAGAAAGGGAATCACCATCATCATTTCATGAATTTCTCCAAATGTATTGATTTGGGGCACAACTCAACAAGAATAAAAAATGGTGAGTAGACCAGGACCAATGACAAAGTCAATTAGAGACCTCCATTCAGGTTGATACCCATCCATTAATCAATTAGTGCGATTGATAGCAACGGACAACTTAAAAAAATGTTACACTCAAAATTATTTTCAGAATTCTTCTTTCACCATTGTGTAGACACAATCAGGCCATATGAAATCTCATGGTATTCATCACTTGATTCATTATAAATGTCAGTATATTTGACTCATTTTGAAGTTAGAATCTTAATTAACTTGATGAGAATTTAGATTAAAAAAAAGAGAAATACATCCAGCATATATGTTAGTGTTTATGTACATATACAAAACACATATATAACATTACAAAAATTAACTAACTATTCATGTGATTAGCTACAAAGTGTAGCCTTTAAGGACATATATCCCTGGTTGAAGAAATATGGAAACATTTTTGAGGAGAAAAAAGGAAATTAAGTCATATTTTGACAAAATCTTTCTTACCAGTTGGAATCATGATATCTAAGTAATTTTTTCATCTGAAAAATGAGGGTACTATAGAAGATAAAATTCTGATATTACTTCCATTTCAAAATCCTATGTTATTGTAAAATATATATGAGAAATGTTGTCCAAAAGGTTCTTAAACTTCATTTAAAATGTCCTGGTTACTTCCATTTTCTAGTGAATCGAACAGAGAAAACAAAAAAATGTACTCCCCATTTCTTAATCAGGTTGCAGGATATTCACCAACCTGTTTTCTGTAAATTAAATCATGTTTCTACTGATATTCAGTGTATGAATTCTTGCAGATCTTAAGTTGAACCATGTGTTAAATTAATTTTAAAATTTCCCAACTGACCAAAATATCATTCTCTCTTGCTAAGAAGCTAGACTATTTACAGATACATTAAAGGAAGAAATTATATGTTCTGGGCAACATTTCTCTTGCTGTTAAATTCCTCATCACCTCCTGGGAAGTTCTAGGATCTATTTAAAGGAATTAATTATATCTTACATTTGGAAAAGAAAATACAACAAAGAAGGAAACTTTAGCGTATGCTTTAAAAATCCCAGACAAATGCTAAAAAAATGAGGTCGACTTAGAAACTTTGAACATCACAGCAGACTCATATATAGGGATGTAAATAACAAATTGTACAGTCCCCATAAACTTCTAAAAATAAACTTAGTGACTGAAGATAAGACAAAGATGTTGAAAAAGGAGTTCAAGCAGCCAAAGGCAAACTGAATGATTCTGGGAATGTAAGGAAAGTCAAAAACTAAGAATAGTGAAAATAATTATTTGAATATTCCTATGTAAAGAAACAGCTGCTGCTGTTTTGGTAATTGCCAAGACAGGACATTGTATTTCTCTAATTTTCTAATTTTTTTTTTAATTTTATTTTAGTTTGCATCATTCATTTCCACAAGATTTTGAGTTACATATTTGCTCCCCCTCTTTCCCCCACCCACTGCCTCAAAGCATCCATCCCAGTGTGTCCCCCCTCCCCTAGTCTATTCTCTCCTATGTCACTTTTCGGTAGGGCAGGATGGATCTCCCAACCACAGTGCCTGTGTATCTCAAGTTCCAGTTGGATGTAGTCAATAATAATAACAATAATAATTGCATATATAGATAGATATAG
>CM053580.1:425613325-425635211 GCA_028627135.1 Pseudochirops cupreus | reverse complement strand
GGAAAGATGGAGAGAAAATTTGTCATTCAAAATCTAGTGGAAATGAATGATGTAAACTAAAATAAATAAAATAAAATATAAAAAAAAGAAATAGAAAGACACATGATAATTCCTTCATAGAAAATTAGAAAATTTGTCAGATAACACCCAAATCTCTCTAATGTATCCCTGCTATGCCGTCTCTCTCATTAGCTCCAGTACCATAGCCTCAATTGCACCCTGGTCATCACCATTAGGATATCTCATGGGCATCTCAAACTCAACATTTCCAAAAAAAAAAAAAAAGAATTTTCAATAGAATACAAAAAAAAACTAAAAGTAAACCATAAAGTAAAAATTAGAAAGGTAGGAAACTTGCCTTGACATTGGAAATACTGTCTATCAAAAGCTGATATGTAACATTATCTGCAAAAGAGAATCTTGTAGAGGCCATTAAATATGATATGAGTGAAGCAGTTTTCATCACTATTATTTTATATAGTTCTAGAAATGTTAGTTATCAGAGTTTAACAAGATAAAGAAATTGAAGGATTAAACATAGGCAAAAAAGAAAGAAAGCCATGATAATTTGAACATAGTATAGTGGCTTTTATAGAAAATCCCAGAATCTCAACTGAAGTTTATCTAAAAATCAATAACTCCTGTAATGTAGAGCACAAAATAACATATAAAAACAATCAAGTTTCTTTATATTACTAACAAAATCAAACAAGAAAGGAAAGAAAAAAATCAAATTTTTGAAGTTTGAGAATGTATAAGATATATGGTCGTCTAGCTTTACCTAGACACAGGACTTATAGGAATGCAGCTACAATATACCAATTAGGGAAATAAAGGAAGAGAACAAAAAAGAGTTATAGTAATTACTCATGGTTGATCTATGCTAATTTCATTAAAATGGCATTACTAGAAAAATTAAATTGCAATTTTGGTGCCCTATAAATCATCTAACAGTAAAGTTACTTTAAAATCAAAGAAATTATTGAGAAAAATTTTCTGGGGGAACACAATCAGGAAATTTAAGAGAAAAGATCGGAAAATTGTAATACAACAGTTTCAAGATATACTACAAAACAGCATAGAGTATCTTGAGCAATATTAATGAAACTCAGGGGGAAAAATGCGATACAGTAACATAATATTTAATCAACCCAAGAACAAAACTAGTAGAAAAAGACTCTCTGTCTCCAACAAACCCCTGAGAAAAGAAAAAGGTAGAAATTACATTCATGCCAGTATGCACAGATATATGACAATTTCAAGTAGGTAAGGGACCTATTTTTTGAAAGTTGTATCATAAGCAAGTTAGAGAAGAGAAATAAATACATTTTGCAATTATGGGTACGGTTTCATTTTTAACCAAACAAGAGATAGGGATGATCACAAAAGATAAAATGGACAGTTTAAATCATATATCATTGAAAAATTGTACCAGAAAACGCATTTCAGTTAGAATTAGAAAACAAATAACTAAGAGGGGAAATTTTTTTGCAGCAAATGTTCCTGATAAACTTTGGTCAGGTTGTAGGAATGTGCAAATAAATGTATAAAGATGTATGTGTACATTGTAAAAATTTATATGTATCCACATGCATGCACTATACATACATACACACACAATCCATACAGTATACATGCATATACATACATGTGCACACACTTTGTACTTTCATGGAAGGGTGTGTGTATAATATCAATGGATCCATGTTTATATACATATGGAAGCACATACATCTGATCATACGTATGTGTGCACTTGCTTACATAAATATATGTTTGTCTGTATATGGGCATATATCTACACACACACACACATACACACACACACACACACACACACACACACACACACATATATATATACATATATATATATATATTTTTGTGCATGTATATAAAAACAAATTCCATAAGCCATAGATAGATAATGAAAGAATATGTAATTTAGTTTTCAAAAGAACCCAAGTTATGGTAATAACATGAAAAGATTTTCCAAATCACTCACCATAAGAGAAAAATTAACTGAAAGAATGTGAAATTCAAAATCCATCAATCAAATTGGCAAAAAAAAAATAATATTTAAGAAGTGAAAAAATCAGGACTTATCAAAGGCTGTCACACTAGTGTTTATTTCATGGAACTGTGAATTGATTCAATCTTCTGGTAAGCAGCTTGTAATTATAATTAAAAAATCACAAAACTAAACACATTCTTTTATCACACAAATCTGGTATGCCTGAAAAGAGTTGAAACACAGAAGGGAAAGACTCATATGTATAAAAAATGTTTGCAGCAGAAATTTATTTTTTGCAGCAAAGGACTAGAAAGAAAGTGAGTTAGAAAATAACTTGCATAAAATTGCATATTACTGCATGCATTATATATCAAAAGTAGCATATGTAATATATGATAAAAGGAAGAGACTTAGTGAAATTTGAGAGGACTTGAACAAGTTGAAAGACCAGGAGAAGAATTTACTTAATAACACAATAACATGAAAGAAAACAACTTGGAACAACAGTAGATGTCTGAATTGACCACTTATGACTCCAATTATATGATGCCAAGCACCCTTTGGAAAAAAGGTGATAGACTAGAGATAAAAAGCAAAAACAAAAACATGTATTTGCATGGCAGCTGTATGGCACAGTGGACAGAGTACCACATTTCGAATCAGGAAGACTTGTCTCCCTGACTTCAAATATGATCTCAGACATTCACTAGTTGTGTGACTCTGGGCAAGGCACTCTTCTTGAAAGTTTTCTCATCTCTAAAATAAGCTGCAGAATGAAATGGGAAATGATTCCAGTGTCTTTGCCAAGAAAATGCCCTAAATGGGGTGAAGAGTTGGACATGACTGAAAGACAAAAAAATTATGGGTGCAGCCAATATGTTCATTTGATTGACTTAATTATGTTTGTTGATTACAAAAATGACTTCTATTTGAGATGGAGTCATTGGTGGCTAGTGATGATTAGGAGAAAAGAAAGAAAATAACATTTAAGAAAGATTTAAAAATACACAAAAAGCAGAGGAATCTTTTAAAAGGGCACCCAGATTAATAGAATGACTTTCATAATATTACCTACTTTAAAAGTATGCAACAGAGGTTCACAATATTATATACAAGATTTTTTTTCTGGCTCTTCTTTGAAATGTTAGGTTCCTTAAATTCATGATAAAATAATAAAGTTAAACAAACATAAAAGATGAGATGAGAAAATACAACTCTTTCTCTTCTTTGTAGAGATAGCAGTCTATAAGTATGAAATACTGCATATATGGTTATACTTGATCAATGTGTCGGTTTTGTTTCTTTTTATATATTTTTTTCCTCTCTCCCTCCAAATAATTTAACAGCAATAGTAACACCATACCTTTTTCTCTTCCTCATTCCAACTCTCCTCCTCTAGTTTCTCCCTTTGTGACAAGGGATGTCATGCTCAGTAGGAGAGAAGAAATGCTCATATTAAGAAATTAAAATGATATAATGTGAAAGATAATGAAAATTTCAAATTAAAAAAATAGAAATGAAAGCTCTAAGGAAGACAATAAAAAGGAAGTCAGCTGAAGTGAAAGCCAGTATAGATGTTCTGCTATTTGACTAACTAACTACATGATTATGGCCAAGTCACTTAATTCTCTCAACGTCAGTTTTTTTTTCCCCCTCTAAAATGAAGGATTAAACTATAAAATATCTAAAGCTCTTTGTAGCCCTGCAATTCTCTGTTGAAGAAGAATGGAAAGAGGAATCTTACAATCAAGTACTATTGGCTTTGGGATTGCTAGGCAACCCAGAAGGATTATTAGTGACACTTATTTCAGTTTCTTTAGATCAAAAGTACAGCTTAAACAATTAGCTTTGTGTGATTACAAGGCACTGAAAGGGTAGAAGACAAGCCCCTCGTTACATTTTACCTAGGTAATTCATGTTATAAAAGATTGTCCAATGTTCCATAGAGCCAGCATCAGAGTTGTAGAAATGGGAGCAGATGAATGGGATAACAAGAGGAGGCCCAGGTGGCATAACCTCGATTATCTCTCAAAAATTCATAACCATAACTGCAGTGTGGAGAAATTGGCTTTGGAAGGAAAGACATGCAATCAAATTGCTTATTAGGAAACTTCAGCCAAAAGGTCAAGAAGATATACCAGAATCCAAAATATAATTTTAGAGTCACATCAACTGCAAAATTGGCTTGAATAAATACAATGAAGTTAAGCTTGTTTTCCTCTATGAAAGCAAGTTTTTCAGGGAGTAAGGTTAAAAAAAAAAGAATGACTATATGAATTAAGTCATTGAGTACTATGATATTTTGTGAGAGGTCAGGAAAGAGAATTTCTGGAGCCTAGGTCAACAGAGCTCTAGCAAGGAGGAGCATTTAATTACTGTAAATGTCAAGATACTTTTTAAAAATCCATCCCTACCTCTTTGGGTTTGAAATTTTGCTCTAAAATACCTTTGCAATTTTAGTTAAATAGAGTTAATGGAAACAGATTTTGGACACCTGACATATGAAGAAGAAAACCCTTAGGATAAAAATGCTGGCTATTATATCTTCAAGTATTTTAAGAGCTATAAAATAAAATGTAGATTAACATATTCGTCCTCATACCAAGAGGACAGAAATAAGAACAATGGATAAAAAAACTGCAAAAAAAATGTATATTAAATCTGGATACAAAATTCAGAACTGCTTTCAAGGGGAATGGCCATCTTCAAGAGGGTGTAGATCACAGCGATCCATTACTCAAGTCTTCTTGAAAAAAAAATGAATGGACACCTGTTGAATATGTTGTAAATAAGATTTTTGTTCAGGCACAGATTAGGCCAGATGGTATCAGTGTTGCCTTCCAACTCTGCGAAGTTCTGATCATTCTGTGATTTAGCTTCCAGCTAAGTAAGAACTAAAACTAGGTTTCAGGTAGAGACATAGTGAACTAATCAATAAAGATATCATGGTCTTTCATACAGAGAGTATTAAAATATGCTGATTGATTGAATTATTAAACTTCTAGAAAAAATATTCTCAGACCAATATGACCTTAGGAGGCTCTACCATAGGTCGGGCACAAATACTCCATGTGCACATTTGGGATTTGTTCATCTTACATTTCTTTTGAGCCACTGTAACTCTGCTTTGCTCATAGAGCACAACACCTTCTTTGACGCAGGCATGCCATGCTTGACAGTTCTCTGCTAGTGTCTCCCATGTTTCATAATTAATACCAAAGTTCCTCAGAGATGCCTTGAGAGTATCCTTATATCACTCTTTCTGAGCTCCATATGAGTGCTTACCTTGTATAAGTTCTCTGTAAAAGTCTTTTAGGCAAATGAATGTTTGGCATTACAACAACCTGGGGAGTTGCACTCTGCATTAGCGTTTGAAAACTTGTCAGGTCAGCTGGAGAAAGGACTTCAGTGTCTAGTACCTTATGTGCTAGGTAATCTTCAGAATCTTTGTTAAGATAATTTAAATGGAAGTGGTTCCATTTTCTGGCATGGTGCTGGCAGACTGTCCAGATTTTGTTAGCATAGAATAATGAAGTCAAAACAACAGCTTCAGAGACATTCAGTTTAGTAGGCTATTTAATATCTCTTCTCTCCTACACTTTCTTTCAGTTTCCCAAATGCTGAGCTATCTTTGGCCATGTTTGCGTCAACCTCATCATCAATTTTTACCTTTCTAGAAGTTATACTGCCAAGGTAAATGAATTTATCCATCGTATTCAAAATTTCTCCATTTGTTGGAACTGACATCTCCATATCTGGATGATGCAGTGCTGCCTGTTGGAGAACCTGTTTTCTTTGTCCAAACACTCCAGTAATGGATGTACCTTCTCTTATACTTTCTGACAGACTGGGTTAGAAAAAAGACGTATCTACATTTTACTGTTACTTTCAGAGAATCCAACTGCTGCCATTACTCAGGATCTTTTCCTCCCTTAATGTCTCTACCATCAATCTTTATCATCCTAATTCTGATATTACTTGCTTTAATCTAATTCTCTACATCCATACCTTTGAACATTATTTCTCTGTGTCTGAGCCTCTGCCTAATATTTGGTAACTCCAAAAGAAATTTTGATGTCCTCTTAATCACCTAAACAGTTCATAAAAATTCTAAACTTTCATTATTTTCACGGTCATTCTACCTCAAAGTTACCCAGAGATGGTTATACTCTTGATCTCATTATCACCAATCAACCTTTTGATTACCATGATTCTTCTCTCAGATCAGGACCTTTGTATGTCCCCTTGTGTGTCACTCCACCTTAACTGATTTTTTTCTCTCTACCAATAACTTTAGTCCTCTCATTCCTACATCATCTCCTAGTCTTTCACTCCCACTCTGGCCCTACTTTATTCTCTTTAAAATCTTGTCCCTGTCACCAACTAGTTCAATATTATACTCTCCCCTGTCTTTAAACATATTGCCCCAATTTCCTAATGCTGTTCATGCATTGTCAAACAGTATTTGCCCTCTCCAATTCTATTTGTATGCTAATGAATATAGCTAAAGGGAGGCATATAACTGTACTATCAATGTCCCCTACAAATTTCAGATATCCAATTTCAATTGGATCCTCAGTGCTTTGGGAATTTTTTTATTCCTTCCTGCTTGATTCTAACTTCCTAGTTCCACAATTTTCACATTTCACATGACCTATTCCTCTACCTCATCTCAGCTACACAGACTTGTTCATTTTCTTGATATTACTATCACCCACAAGTGTCCAACTTCTGTGTTCATAAACTCTGAACTTCCTTTATCTGATCATGTTTTAATACTCCATATTTCACTCTACCTTACAAGCCTTAACTCTTTTTTTTATCACCATGATCTTCTATCCATCTACCTCTCAGTTCTTTTCTAGGACATTACCACTTCAGTGTCAATATTTAGCTTCTCACCTCATTTTAACTCCTCGATGAATCAGTTAAATTTTCTGTTATGTTCTATTCTCAAACCCCTTGTCCCATGATCCCAAAATTATCACACTCTGCTAAATCCCTCATCCTTGGATTACTCCCAAAGTATACTGCCTTCATTTCTATTAATATATGGTTTAATGAAACTGGAGAAAATAACAAAATTGTGTTGATTGATTCCACTACAAATTTATGTTACACAATCTTCTCTGGGTCTTCTCTAGAAAAAGAAGGGGTTTTTTGTTTTGTTTTTTACCATGCTAATTGTTCCATGTAATGCCACACACAAGGAGCTTTCCTGTAGAATGTTACTGGGAACAGCTTTTAAGGTTCTGATTACATAGTATAGAGAACACTCTATTCCATAAAAAATCATAACAAAACATGCACAGTAAATCAGTGTACAGCACTCACAATGTTACAACTTATCACAAAAAATCAAAATACAGCACTCAAACAACATATCACTAAGATGGCCACATAGTTTTCACCACAGTGGACATTTAATAAATCAAGCATTCAACCATCTCAATCATTCAATTATCCTTAAGGTTTACCTCCTTAAGGGACACAAAGTACAATAGTCAATGTTTTCCACTCCTGGGGCACACTAAGTTACAAATCAGTCACTTATTCAGTCTTCAATCACTAAGTACAGTCATTTAGTCAATCAATCATTCAATCATCTTGTATACTTTTGGATTTGACTTTCAAATTCTCAGAAGTAACTTTTTTCCAAATCTTCTCTTTTATTCTCAAACCATTCACAATAATACCCTTTATTTCAGCAGAACACTCACCCTTATAATTTGTCAAAAAAAGAGGATACTCATTGTGAACTCTTTTTTCTATAAATGCCTATTGAATTGATATTTTACCACAATTCCAAGAGTGACTCTTCCAAACCCCTTCTTTTCAGTTCATTGAAAACAATAACTTCCATCTCAGCAGAAAATCTCTATTCATCATTTTTCTAAGAAAATAGAAAATAAACATCCTGAATTCCCTCTTCTGCCCTACTTTATACTCATATTCCGTCAATGTCATCTTACTTCTCTACTCCTTTGCTTCTCATGGTGGGAGTGGAAAAGTTAGCCATTATTTTTCCTGTGCCAGTTGATTTACCTATGTCTTTCCTTTCTCCTCATTCAGTTTTGTTTCTTCATCATCCATCCTTTTCTCTCTTTTTTTAAACTTATTTTTCCTTGTTTCTTTATAAAAATCCCTCCCACCAACTTTTTCTTAAACTTTAGTCACTATCTTATTAGCTCCTTCCCTGCTAATTACCAACATACCTAGTGCTACTGCATCCTTTAAAAAATATCACTTGAGCCTACAATCTCCTCAAGGTATTGTCCTAGGTCTCTCATTTCTACTGCCAAATTCCAGGAAGTAAACTATGATGATTACCTCCACTTCCTCAAATCACATTCTATTCTAAAAACCATTGAACCTTTGATCCCACGACTTCATTTTGTTGTACCCAAAACCAAATCCCAGTTCACTATACACCATATACTATACACCACCTGACTTGTGGCCCAGCATTAAGCCCCACTTATATTTCTCTCTTTGTCCCTGTTTTATATTTTATCATACCTTGAAACAGCTTAAGTCATGACTGGGCATTGCTCAGGGTGTTCCCTGACTCCTTCTCACCTAATCAGCATTTCATATTTTCTCCTTGAATCATTATAGTGCAATAGGTTCATTGTGGTGCAAGGATCTTATCTATGGACCATCCTGTTCTGTCCCACTGACCAAGCAGGGCCTCTACCCCTTTCGCCCAGAACATGACCCCAGCCTGTTCTGGGAAATTCCAGTCCCCCTAGTCCCATGACCCTCCACCCTGCTCTGAAAATCTGACTACAGCCCCCCACCCTGTGCCCTCCACCCAGTTCTAGGAAGGACCCCAGTGTCACAGGATAGATCTAACCAATGGCTGTTCTTTGCTTCTGTATGTCATGGCTTCTGCTAGCTCCCCTCTATAATTGTGTTTTTTGTGGTTTTAGCCTTTATAATCAAGTCTGTATCCCCAAGAAGGGACTGCCAATTTGAGTGGTGAACACGCTGGTAGTCACTCACTTAATCAATAAATCCACATCTAAATTTGCCTTGAACCCAGGTCTTGGCTCGCTCTTATTCTCTGCACAATTCAAGTTCTCTTCAAAGTTATTAACATTTCTTAATTGACATTTTCAGTCATCTTTTATCATTCTTCATCCTTACATATTTGTAGCATTTACCACTGTTGACTAGTCCCTTATCCTCTTCCTCAGCTTTCATGACACTATTATATTCTGGTTCCTACTTCCTACTTCTATAAGCAGTTTCATAATTTTTTGCTATGTCATATGCATTTATTTTCTGAAAACTGTGCAAAGATGTACCCCAGGTTTCTATTCTCAAATTTTTTCTCTTTTCTGTCTACTCTTCCTCTCTTGATGACCTCATTAGTTTTCATATCAATTATCATCTTCATGCAGATAACTTTCAGAATCAAGTATCCAGTAGTCATCTTTTTTTTTTCCCAAAGCCATATTACCACTCCATGAACTACCAGCTGTATGTCTCCAACATGATATCCAATAGCATTTCAAATCCATAAGAATACCAAAAAAAAACAACTCACATCTTTTCTCCCTTGGCACAACCCTTCTCCTATCTTTCCTATTTCTGTCATGAGTACCACCATTTTTTCAGTCACCAAAATTTGAAACCTTAGTATTCATTTTTGACTCATCCTTCACACTTTTCACACATATCCAAATACTTATTTACCTTTTTATATTCTACTTCCACATCCCCTCTCATACACTCTGTGTTCCAGGCAGATTGGACAACTCAGTTTCATGATTCTCTGCATTTGTAAATCTGAGTACATCATTGTGAGTGAGGGAAAAATGGGAAAGTAGCAGTGGGGAGGATGAGTAGTTTAGTTGTTTTTTTTTCCTGAAATATAAAGTAGGTAGGAGGAAGTTGTATTGGAGCAGGCTTTTTTTTATGAAGGAAGGAAAGCAAGGCATTGGGTTTAAGTGATTTGTCCAAGGTCACACAGCTACTAAGTGTGTCAAGTGTCTGATGTCAGATTTGAACTCAGACTCCAAGGCTGGTCCTCTATTCATTGTGCCAACTAGCTGCCTCAAGAGCAAGCCTCTTAATAACATATTAATCAACCTCCCTATTTCCAATTTCTCTTCATTTTGGGCTATTTCTTTCATTGTTGCCAGATTAGTTTTCCTAATTGACAACTCTGTTCTCAAGGAGCTTACTTTAGCTCACGGAGTCATTTATTGTCTTCCTGATTAGAATTCCTTTTCTTTAAGCATGAGAGTCACTTAAGTTCTGTGATAATGAATTAATTGTAGTGAAACTCCTCATGAATCATTCAAAAGCATTCTCATGTTTTATGTTACAGGAAGTTCCTGAACAAGGACTTTCAAGGGTGAGAAAGGTTTCACCCTGAGATCAAAATATTTGTTCATATGTCTCCAATAAACCTGTGTAATTGGAAAAGTTTGTTGGTATAATCTTGATCAGAGTGGATTGGTAATAGCTTAATGAAAGTTTAGAATTATTCAGCAAATTAAAGTAATAGAAATGGAAATAATGACTTGTGAATGCTTTGAGTCTTCAAAACTGCATTTTTTTTTAAATTGTGAATTGGTTCCTTAGAAACAAAAAAAAACTTGTTTTCTTTCTAATTTTCCAGCCATAAGGTACTTAGAGATGCCAAATAAATTGGCATATTTCTTGAATGGCAAGCTTGTTGAGATCACTATGAAAATATCACAGTCTATATGGCACCCTGAACCTTGAATACTCAGCCACCTTCTGGATAACTGGCATTTATTTTCTTATATATCATCTGCCAGAAAAAAAAAAATTAAGGAAAATAATTGGTTTTTGAGAGGAGAACCATGAGTCCTGATTCTTAAATTCCATTAGCTTAAAACGAATCTATGTGCATGGATTCCTTTTGTAAGATGCACTTTTGTGACTCAGGATCGAAGGAGATGTCTACATTCAAAGAAAGATCTAGAAAGAACAGAGTTTAAATGTAGACTGAAGCAAACTATATGTTCTCTTTCTTTACCATGTTTGGTTTTGTTTTACTCTTTCTCATTGTTCATTCCATCAGTCACAACTCTTCTATACAACCAGACTAACATCCAATGTGAAAGTATTTGCAGATCCTATACTTGATTGCATGCTGCCAGGAGGGGGTTGGGGGGAGAAGAAGGGGAGAAAATTTGAAACTCAAGGGATTCTGGAACTGAATCTTGTAAGCTAAAAGTAAATAAACAAGTCAATTAAAAAAAAAAGATGCACATTTGTACATACATAAAAATAGATATTCAGACAGATTATGTTCTATTTGGCCATCAGAAAAAGGATCCTGGTCAGGGATTAACCAAAGTAGTATTGGGGGAAGCTGGCACAAGCATGATTTTTTATTACTGTGTGGAATAGCAAGAAGGCAAAAATGAAAACAACAAATGCATGCTATATGGCAGCACAGCATTATTTAATTGAGTCATACAGTGACAGAATCATTCACATGAAGGATACACGTAGAGTGACAAGGTCATATTGAGAGTACAAAATTAGAGTGTACTCAAGTGAGAGTACATGATCAGAGAGTAGATGATTGAATTGGAATCTGAGCAGGGAAGTATTTTATAGTAAAGGTGGGCTTGGTTGGAACAAACAATTAACAGGATATGTGGGAAGGAGCATTCTTAGTTTGAGCTATATTTCATAGAGAAATACCCAAGGCAATCTATAGATATGAAATTTGAATGAAAGTTATTTAATTGAGATAAGAAATTGGGTGAGGTACTAGTTCATAATCAGGGATTTCAGGAGTGGGTATCAACACATGGCACCTGAACAAAGAACAACACATGAAAATGGAAAAGAAGCAAATATAAGTTTGATACAAAGAAAAACTTCACAATAATCAGAATTGTGCAAAGGAAGAATCCAGTTTTTAAAGAGACACCTTTTAATTGATATTCCTTAAATAGTGGCTGAACAGCCACTTCTTATTTGTGGATAATGGAAGTTCTTGTCAAGCTATAGGATTAGATGATCTTCAATATAATTTGTATGTATACAATAAAATTTAAAAAAAAAGAGAGTGGCTAGTGTCAAGAAAGTAAAAAAAGAGCATGGATTCATGTGTACCCTTTCCTTTACACCTTGTAAGGAGTGGTTTACATTAAAGCTAGTCACTTCTCAATGAGTATCTGAAATTGTTCATTTTTCTATCATGAATGAATGAATGAAAAATCTTTATTGAATGCTTGCTATGTGCTAGGTATAATACTATGATAATCATTGATGAAGCAAATAAATAAGGAGAGAAAGAGAATCGCTCTCCTCAAGGAGCTTACAGTTATAATATGGAGAATGTTAGGCAAGAAACAATGTTTCCCTGACCAAAATATCCAGGGAAGGAGAATTCTATTCAATTCCCCTTAGGCTACATATTTTTTGACTAATTTAACTAAAATTCTCAAATCAAGGAATCCCATTATCATCTCTCCTTGTGTAGCTTAGATAAGTTTATCCTTGTCAAAATACACTAAATTCATCTCACATCTCAATAAATGTTATCAGCAATAAATAACCCAAGAGTTAAGAGGGAAAAAAAAAAACAATTGTATTACTTCTGGTTGAGATATCAGGCAAAGTCATATGGAAAAAGAGTAGGATTTGTGTTAGGTCTTACTTGGAGAAGATTTAGGCAAGGGAATCTGGAGCTGGTGTTGGTTTGATTACAAATTAATTTTAGGTATTTCAAGTTTAAGCTGATGGCAAGACTCCAAGTAGAGGTATACATTAAGCAGTCAGAGGTGTAGAACTGGATCTCATGAGTTTAATAATGTTCATGGTGTGTAGATTTATGCGTCTTGTTCAGAGTGAGAATGATTGAAAAGATTAGTATTTGAAATAGTTCCTACTTGAGGACACCTTCTACCAACTTGTTTTTAGCCACTTCTTAAAGAAAAGATTACTGACATTACTGTCTCTTCACTTCTGATGGCTTTGTTCAGTGATTACCATTTTATGAAGCTCCTTGCGTTGCTGAACTCAAGGTTCATTAGCAATGGGATATATTTCTCCTAAAAGTTAATCTGTGATTAAAGAGAACTAATGGAAGCATAAAGTTTAATATGAGAAAGCCAGTAGCTGTATTGCACTTTGCCTTGATAAGGTCATATCTAGAGTACTATGGTTAATTCCATATTCACAAATTAGGAAGGACATTGTTAAGTTACAGTATGTCCAGAGTCAGCTGGCTAGAATAGTAATAGGAATTAAAACCATTTCGTAAGTATTAACTGAATGAATTGAGGATGTTTTCTAAGAAACCTTAGCTAGTTCTCCCAGTTGCTAGTGTTTTCTCTTTTCTCCAATCACATTCTGTGAATTTTTCTGGGACCATACCCCACCCCACCTACCCTTAGAAGTAAGAATAGGAATTTTTTTTATGCCCATCACCCAGCACAGCATTTTACTTATACTAGATACTCACTCATTACCTATCGAATTGAATTAATGGGATCATAGATATAGAGCACCAAGGGACCTCAGAAACCACTAGGTAGAGCATTATTGACAGATATGGAAACTGAGTCCCAGGGATGAACTTTGACTTTCTGACAGTCATATAAATAGTTTCAGGAGCAGTAGCTGAGTTAAGTTTCTTTGAACCCAAAGCATTTTCACTATACGAAAAATCCAAAAGACAACAAGATATGTCTTAAATTATTTAATGGGCTTTCCCATGTAGGAAAGTTATACTTACATATGATTGAAAATGTTATGGCTAGAAGTTATAGATAGGCAGATGTTCCAATATAAGGATGAATCTCCTATCAATTAAAGTTATGGAAACATAAAATGTATTGTCTCCACTAAGTCAAGAGGAAAGAATGGAAACAAGCATTTGTTGAGCATCTGTTATATGGCAAACATTACGCTAAGTGACTTACAAATATAATTTTATTTGAAAGTCACAACTACCTAGGAAGTAGGTATTATAACATCTTTATACTTCATTTGATGAAATTGAACCAAAGTGAGACTTGCACAGATTCATATAGCTAACTCAGATATTCTGAAGTCCAGCGTTCTATTCATTGTCCCACTCCTACCTCTGACACATAACACCTGTGATATATTGACATAGTCATTTGACCTCTTAGCAATATAAGCTGCTCTCTAAAATGATGAGGTTCCAGATATGATGCTGACCCATATTGGGAGGAGTTAATTTAGTTGGCTAGTCCCCTGTACCAAAGCAATCACAGGGTCTGCCTCTGTTCTCAATCCCTATATCTATTACCTCATTGGGTATAGAAAGCATGTGAAATGGGCAGGTTAAAGTAGAAGTCACAGGACTGATTATTTGACACGTTATAGAAGCAATTCATCAATTGGGCAGTGGATAAACTAGAGGACTTCTGAAATGCCTCCCAACTCTAATATTCCATGGATCTATGGTTCAACTTTGTTCTTCATGCTTTTCTAATTCCTTAGGCATTCATTCTAATACTAAAGTTGGAAAAGAACTCAGTGAAATTATGTAGAATTAAAAACCTATGTTAATAATGGTCTTGAAACAAAAATGTGCATTCATATTGTTTCCTTTTGAATCTGTATAATGAAAAATTCATACAAAAAGCAATATAGTTAAGAGAATTCTTTTAGTTCCAAGTAACAAAAATAAACCTATCCTTTCACCTTTGAAATAATAAGATAGAACATGATTAACATAGGGAAAAGCACAAGAATTAATGGGGATTAGGAAAGGCTGCATTTCCTAAGGTCAAAATTAGATGGGACGTGACAAAAAAAAAACAACATAGGCAAATGAAGGGAAATGATAACAGAGAATTTTAGAGACATGGAGGAAATCCAGAGAAAATACCTAAAGCAGAGAGATATCTTGTTCTTGGAATAGCAAGGAAGACATATGACTGGATTGAAAAGTAAGGAGCAAGGTGGATACAATACAACAGCTGTGGAAAAATAGTGGGGGAGGGGATAATTATGAAGGGTTTTGAACACCAAATAGAGCAGCAGTTCTCAACCTATAGATTATGTTCAATTTGTAACAATGAAAACACATCTGCATATCAGATAGATTCATAACAGTAGCAAAATTACAGTTGTGAAGTAGCAAAGAAAATAATTTTATGGTTGGGAGTCACCACAACACGGGGAACTGTATTAAAGGGTCATGGCATTAGGAAGTTGAGAATCACTGTAATAGACAATTTTGTATTTGATTCTAAAGGTGATAGCAACTCATTGGAGTTTATCAAGTTTAGGGGTGATATGGTCAGAGAGGAGCTTTAGAAAAAAACTCTTTACCAGATGATTGGAGAAGGGATTGCAGTGTGGAGAGATTGTGGCAGGTAGACAAACCAGAAGGCTAGTGCAATAGTCCAGGTGTTCAATGATGAGGACTTGTATCATGGTGGTGTCTATATCAGAGGAGAGAGGTGGGTATGTTTGTTAAATGTTGCAAGGATGAAATCAAAAGATCATGGCAGTTAGTTGGATATAGGGGGTGATGAAAGAGAATGAGTAGGCAAAGATGACATCTACGTTGTGAGTCTGGGGAACTAGGATGTTGAAGCTCCCCACACAATTAATGTGGAAGTTTGGAAAAAAGACAAGGCTTAGTGGGAAAGACAATGAAATCAGTTTTGGACATGTTCATTTTAACTCGTCTACTGTATATTCAGTTCAAAATGTCTGAAAGGCAGTTGGAGACACAAAACTGTAAGTCATTAGAGATGTTAGCACTGGATAAGTAGATTTGAGAATCATCAGCACAGAGATGCTAATCATATCCATGGGAGCTAAAGTAGTACATAAAGAAAAGAGAAGAGGGCACACAACAAAGCTCTGTGGAACATCTATGGTTAGTGGCTGTGATCTTCATGATGATCTAACAAGGAACACTGAGAAAGACTGGTCAGATAGGTAGTAGGAGAACCAGAAGGCAGTAGTGTCCTGAAATAATAGCTAATATGTTTTTAGGACTTGCTATTTTCCAGGTACTATATTTTTAGATATATTATTTTATTTGTTCCTAGAAACATCCCTGGGTTGTTTATGCATTGAGAGGGAGCTGCTTTTATTATCCCCACTTTACATATGAGGGGGGAAAAACAGAGACAAACAAAAGCTAAGTGATTTTCCCAGGGTCACACATCTAGTAAATATCTGAAACCAGATTTGACCTCAGCTCTTCTTGACACTAAGCCCAGCACTCTATCCATTGAATAGCCTCACCCCCTGTAAAAATAAAAAGAAAGAGAATATCAAGGAGGAGGTGGTGATTGGCATCATCAAAGACTTTTGAGACATCAAGAAACATTAACATTGAGAAAAGTAATTGGATTTGGCAATTAGAAACCTCTTTCAGTCATACTGATTGAATTGTTAAATAGTATCTGCTCCAAAGCAACTACAATCTATTTGAGGTCCAAAGCAGCATCAATAGATAGATAGATAGATAGATAGATAGATAGATAGATAGATAAAAGAGAAAGAAAGAAAGAAAGAAAGAGAGAAAGGAAGGAAGGATGGAAGGAGGGAAGGAAGGAAAGAAGGAAGGAAGGGAGGAAAGAGGGAGGGAAGGAAGGAAGGAAGGAAGGGAGAAGGAAAACAAAAGAAAATTCACCCAAATTGGCTGTGTGTAAAAAAGACAAATGTATTCTTTGATATCATTCAACATTTTCAAATTGAGTGAATACATAAATATATGGTCAAGATCCTGAAAAAGAGAAGTCCTCAGGTGGGCTTAACAATTACCTGTATGATACAGTTTCCACTATGTTTTATTTCTCAATGCATGTGTTTTTTTTCTTTTTATATTTACATCACTGTGATTAAAAAAATGACACTGTGCTATAGGCCATTCCTTCTCTCAATATTCCTTTTCTGATGCCATTTCTGACTGTTGATATGACAAGACCCAGGTCAAATACCTTCTCTATTGCTTTGCCTGAGTACCTTTGGGATATATCATGAGAGATGTAGAGGATTAACCTATTCACCTGAAGGATATACCTAGCTCATTTCCTTTATTTTACAGAACAAATGACAGAGAGATTTAAATTATAGATTTAGGAAAATATATTTATATATTATGGTCAAATGTTTAAACAGATATAGGTAATGAAATGATTCTATTTTCTGAATGGTAGAGCAGAATAATGGAAGTTTAGGGACAGGGTATTTTCTCCTGCTACTTAAATGGCCTGTTTTATATCCAAATGTAATTTGCATCTAGTCTAATTTTGAATCCACAATTTCTTTGGGGGAGAAAAACACAACAGATCTGAAAATGCAAATATCTCTGATATGGATTGGGGCTCAGGTGCTTTGATGTTGCTAGGGAGAAAAAACAATATTTTCTATCCTAAATCATGGCCTACATCAAAGGTAAAATATTTGGATCCACTCTGGAGAATCATTTGAAATACACAAATTAGTGATAATCTATAAGAGACTGAAAAAATTCAGCTTAAGTTGTGTCTGTAAGTATAAAAAACTCTACTTTTTTTGGAACAAGACTTGTTTGATGATTTCAATCAGTTATTTTTTTAAAATTGTATTTGTCTATCTATACTAAAAATGATATTTAATCCAGTTGCATGCTAAATACATGATGAATATAATTATATTTCTAGGTTTATCCTCAAAAGAAAGACATCTTGGAAGATATTTGACTGCCTTATATATTCAGTCTTACTAGAAACAAAGGTATTTGATAAAGTTGAATCAATTCAAAATTAGGAACCTCTACCATTTTGACTTTGGACATGAATTATGAAATGAGGCTCTTGATGTTCCCTGAAAAGGGTATGAAAAAAATTGTTTTCACCACCCTTCTGGCCTTCCCTAATATTTATTTAATTTGTTCTCTTCTATATAACATAATGAATGATTGCTCCAGTAATCTGAGCTTCTAAAGTTTATCACCCACCTTCCTTCTGCTCTGAAGCAAAAGGAAAGAAGAATGCCCTAAGATTTTTGAACTAATTAATAAGCTAAGTTTACAGAGTTCTTTGAATCATTAAAATCACTCTTGCCTCTGAATATTAAACTGTCAAGGGAAGTATATGTTTTCAACCTTTAGTAAACTGGTGAATAGATATTAAACATTTATGGAATTCTTACCTAAAACTCTCAATATGAGTTATATAATATTAGAGCAATGGGATGAAAAGTAAAAGAGTCAAGGTAATGGTTTTTTTTTTGTCTATGTGGTGCCATGGAAAAGATAATATTACTTTTTCACTCAAATGAAATCATTCACTTTAATTTAGAAAACACCTGTGTGTTAGGCATTAGGGAAATACATACAAAATGACAAAAATAAAAAGTAGCTCTCATCAGGTATATTCTATCAGGGGAAACCAGGATGTATGCAGATATAAGCAGAGGAATGCTGGTTTTTATTGTTTTTTTTTTTCCCTAATTTGATATTTTAATGGGATTGCTCTTTAGACACAAATCATCAAAGGGATATATTTCCAGCCTAGTCTGGGAGGGGTTTTAGTGTGAAATGGAGTTTACCCTGGATTTATTATTGCTCAATTAATTCACTCATCTTTGCTAATAGACTAAACAAAAAAAAATTACAATTGATAACTCACAAATTTATCCAGTTATGAATGAACAAATATTTGTCACATGTAAAAATCCATAAGTTAAGGTAATCATTTTATTATAAAAATTGGAGGTGACTGAGTACCTTCTCTCAGCCATTACAGTTTAATAGATAGAATAAAAATAGCTTATGAAGAGACAAATATCATGTTGGGGAGTTTGTTTCCCCCCCAGGTACAAAAGGGAAGTACTATATGTTTTTGAGCAGGGATGTGACATGGTCATACTAGTGACTAAAAAAAAAAAGAATATTTTGGCAATTGTAAAGCAGACTCAAGGCAGAAAACCTAGAATCAAGGAGAGATAGTAGCAAGTTATTTCTGGAGTGGGGGAAAAGAGGTCTGTGAAGTCTAAATATTCTGGCTGTTTGAATGGAGAAAAAAGCAAATAGATCCAAGAAATATTGTGGAGATAAAATCATCGGGGCTTGAAAATGTATATGAGACAGGCACTTAGGGGGAAGGAAGATATAAGCATGACTGAGGTGACACTCCCTGATGATTAGGAAGCTGGTGGGACCCTCAGTATAACCAGAGATATTTGATAGCAGAGAAGGTTTTCCAGGTGGTAGAGATTAAATGATTCTAACAGATTTAGTAATGAAAGGGATTTTAAAAATCATCTAAAGTCAAGAATGATAAAAGACAAAAATGTTCAGGATTTAACAAAAATGGAAGTGATTAAGAAGAGGTGGCAATAATACACAGAAGACCATAACATATATTTAAAAAAAGAAAGATTTTAACATCACCAATAACCACAATAGTGTGGTTACATATCTAGAGCCAGACATGCTGGAGAATGAAACCAAGTGGTTCTTCAGAAGCGTGGTCAACAATAAGGCTAGTGAGGCGATGAAATTCCAGCTAAGGTTAAAAATTCCAGCTGATTTAAAATCCTAAAAGTTGATGCTGTCAAAATGCTGCATTTAATATGACAACAAATTTGGAAAATTCAACAATGGCCACTGAATTGGAAATGATCAGTTTAAGCCTTAATCCTAAAGAAAGGCAATGACAAAGAATGTTCAAATTACCAAACAATTCCACTCATTGATTCAAAGTGCACAGATTCTGCAAGATAGGGTCCAGTAACTTGTGAACCAAGAATTGCCAGAATGACAAGCTGGTTTTTTAAGATGCAGAAGAACAAGAGACCAAATTGTCAACCTTTGCTGAATTATGAAGAAATCAAGGAAGTTCCAGAAAACAAAAACAAAATATACTTCTGCTTCATTGACTACACTAAAGCCTTTTGGTGTAAGGATCACAACAAAATGTGACAAAGCCTCAAAATATGGGAGCACCAGATCATCTTACTTATCTTCTCATGAAACTATATGTGGACCAAGAAGCAACAGTTATAACTGAACATGTAACAACTGGTTGGCTTAAGATTGGAAAAGCAGTACAGTAAGGATATATATTGTCCTCTTATTTATTTACCTTATATACAGAGTGCATGATGTGAAATGTCAGACTGAATGAATCAAAAGCTGGAATTAAGGTTTTTGGGGAAAAAAATATCACCAATCTCATATATGCAGATGATACCACTTTAATGGCAGAAAGGGAAGAAGAATTAAGAAGCTTGTTGATGAAAATGAAAAAAAAAATACTGTGTAAAATCTGGATTGAAGTTAAAATAAAAAACTAGTATCCTGGCAACTGGTTCCATTAATTCATGGCAAATAAAGGGGGAAAATGGAAGTAATTTCAGATTTTATATTCTTGGGTTCAAAGATATCTGCAAATTGTGATTGCAGTCATGAAATAAAAGATATGTGCTTCTTGAAAGGAAAGTTATGACAAATCTGGATAGCAAACTAAAAAGCAGATTCATCACCTTGCTAACAAACACTCATATTATCAAAGCTATGCTTTTTCCAGTTGTGATATATGGCTCTGAGTATTGGATTGTAAGGAAATCTGAGTGCCATAGAACGAACAGTTTCACACTGTGGTGCTGGAGAAGATTTTTGAGAGTCCTTTAGACAGCAAGGAGATTAAATCAATCAATACCCAAGGAAATTAATTTAGACTATTTACTGGAAGGCCAAATACTGAACCTGAAATTTAAATAATTTGGCCACATAAGAACATGGATCTCAGTGGAAAATGATGTTGGCAAAGATATATGGAACAAGGAAAAGAGCATGGCAGAGGATAATATGTATAAATGATGCCATGCAAGTAACAAAAATGGTCTTAAACTTCAGAAAGTAGTGGAGGATAGAAGAATCTGATTTGCTATAGTCCATTTGGTCATGAAGAATCAGATGCAACTGAATGACACAACAACAACAACAGCAACAATACAAGTCTCTCATTTTATAGATAACTTTGGTTGAAAGAGGCTGCTGAATGGAACTTAATTGCCAAGGTTACATGTGACATAAGTGATAGAACCAACATTCAAAGTCATGCCTTCTAATTCCAGTCCTAGAACTCATTCCACCAGAAAGCCTCAAGATAAATAGTGATGAAGAAAAGAAAAATATTTATTACATAAATATATTCAAATTTATGGCTTAATCTTTTCTGTCTAAAGTTCAATCTTAGTGATCCTGCATCACAAGGAAAACACAAATTTGAATTAGTTAAGCATTTCTTTGAATCTGATGAACAAATTGTTCTGATGTTTTGGTGTTGTGTTGACACAGCCTAAATTAAATTTCTTGCTATTTTTTAAAACTCCCATCATGACCCACTGAAAAATTTTGGCAAAAGTTTTAATTAAGCACTGATCTGAATAGTTATCATTTTCATAGATGTATTTTACAAAGTACATTAACAAATAATATCATTCACCCTGATCAGCATAACCTTAGAAACACTCAGATAACTACATGCTCTTAATGCCCAGCTCAATTCGCTCTCTGGGCTATTTTAATTCCCTACCAGCTGCCTTGCCCACCTCAGGATGACCTCACACTAAGGTCTGCTCTTTGAATTGGTGACTCCACAGACAGAATTTCCATTTCTGGAAAGATCCCAGAACTGCTTCTCACTTTGATCCCAGATCAACTCACTCTCTGAATTGCTCCATCTCCCCATCATATTTTTTTTTACCCTTGAGAATGTACCATTCTCTTTCATCACACCCTCTCTGTGCTTTTCAGTTTCACTTGATGTTTTGTATTTCCCAATTAGGATGTAAGGAGCCATTTCTCCCTCCCTCCCTCCCTCTCTCTCCTTCTCTCTCTCTCCTTCTTTCTCTCCCTCCCTCTCTCTCTCTCTCTCTCTCTCT
>CM053580.1:425594370-425612825 GCA_028627135.1 Pseudochirops cupreus | reverse complement strand
ACAAAAGAGGCCCAAAAAGCCAATGAGGAGAAGAATGCCTTAAAAAGTCGCCTTTGCCAGATGGAGAAAGAATCTCAAAAGCACTCTGAAGAGAATAATTCTGTCAAAATTAGAGAATACCACCTTGGACAAACTAAAAACATAATTCTCTATAAATAACTTTGAAAATATCTGCACAAAACCCCTAAAGCTTGGGACAGTGCACCCTCCACCATTGAAGCAGAGCCCTACTTCAACAAAGAGGTAAAGTAAGTAAAAAGTTGGAAAAATATATGAACAATGGGAAAAACTGGCTATAGAAAATCACTATGATGACAAGAGAGATCAAAACATGCACTCAGAGAAGAAAACAACAAAGACAAAAAGCCTATATCCCAAACCTCCAATTTCTACATCCAAGAAAAATATGAATCGGTTTCAGGCCATGGAAGAACTCAAAGAGGATTTTGAGAAATAAGTAAGGGAGATGGAGGGAAAATTAGGAAAAGAAATGAGAATGATACAGGAAAATATTGAAAAACAAATCAACCGCTTGGTAAAAGAACAAAGAAAATACTGAAGAAAATAACACTTGAAAAAACAAACTAGGTAAATTGGTAAAAGATGTCCAAACAGTCAATGAGGAGAAGAAAGTCTTAAAAAAGAGAATTAGTGTGGAACAGAGCCAAGATAGAGGAGTAAAAGCAGGGACTTCTTTGAGCTCTCCCCCAAACCCTCCAAATACCTGTAAAAATGACTCTAAACAAATTCTAGAGCTGAAGAACCCACAAAATGACAGAGTGAAACACATCTTCAGCCCAAGACAGCCTGGAAAGTTTACAAGAAGGGTATGCCACAGTAGGCTGGGAGTGAAGAAATGTCTGGTGTAGGCTGTGCCAGCACAGGTGGGGCTGGAGCAGACCCCAGGGGACTGAATTATTGGCAGCTGTGGCAAACTTCTCAACCCACAAATGCTGAGGACAGAAAAGAAGGTCAATGAAGGAACTTTGTGGGAGCTGGGTGAAAGAGGAACAGGATCTGGTCCCAGGCCTGGGGTGCCAGAAGTGGCCGCAGCAGCAGTGGCAGAAGTGGCTGCTTCTGAATCTCTGGGCCCAAGACAGTGGGGGACTGAGTGACAGATACAAAACCCTGGAACAGTATATCTGCATCCACCCCCAACTGGAAGTAGAGTCCTACCTTGACAAAGATTTACAAAGTCAAATAATTGGCTGGTAATATGAGCAAACAGCATAAAATAGACAGAATCTTACTTTGGTGACAAAGAAGAAGAAAATATACAACCAGAAGAAGACAACAAAGTCAAAGCCCCTACATCAAAAGACTCCAAGAAAATTACGAATTAATCACAGGCCTTGGAAAAGTTCAAAAAGGATTTTGAAAATCAAGTAAGAGCAGTAGAGGAAAAAAAATGGGGAGAGAAATGAGAGTGTTGCAAGAAAGTAATGAAAAAGGACTCAACAGCTCGCTAAAGGGGACTAAAAAAATAATGAAAAAACACCACCTTGAAAAATAGACTATCCCAAATGGCAAAAGAAGTCCAAAAAGCCAATGAGGAGAAGGATGCCTTAAAAAAGCAGAGTTGGTCAAATGGAAAAGAAGGTGCCAAAGCTCACTGAAGAAAATAATTCCTTAAAAATCATAATGCAGGGGCAGCTAGGTGGTGCAGTGAATAGAGCACTGAACCTGGAGTAATTCAAATCCAGCCTTAGATATTTAACACTTACTAGCCCTAGGACTTTGAGCAAGTTGTCTAATTCCAATTGCCCTGCCCTCCCCACTCCAAAAAGCAAAAAAAAAAAATCATAAAGCAACAAATTGAATCTAATGGCTTTACAAAAAATCAAGAAAAAATAAAACCAAATAAATGAGAAAAAAAAGAGGAGACAATGAGCAATATCTCGTTAGAAAAATAACTCACCTGGAAAATGAATCTAAGAAAAATAACTTAAAAATTATTGAATTACCTGCAAGCCTTGATCAAAAAAACAAAAACAAACAAACAAACAAAAAAAAAACACCTAGACAGCTTTCAGGAAATCATCAAGGAAAACTGTCCTGATTTTCTGGAAATGGAGGGTACAAAAGAAATTGAAAAAAAATCCACCAATCACCTCTTGAAAGAGATCCTAAAATGAAAACTGCCAGGAGTATTATACACAAATTACATTGTTCCCAAATCAAAGAGAAAATATAACAAGCAGCCAGAAGGAAATAATTCAAGCATTGTGGAGCCGCATTCAGGATAACACAAGATTTAGCAGCTTCTACATTAAAGAGCATGGGATATGTTATTTCCCAAGGCAAAAGAGGTAAGATTACAACTAAGAATCACCTGTACAGGAAAACTGAGTATAATCCTTCAGGGTGAAAAAAATGGATATTAAATGAAATAAAGTTTTCTCAAGCATTCTTGATGAAAACACAAGGAATGAATAGAAAATACGACTTTCAAATGGAAGACTCAAGAGAAGTATAAAAATGTAAACAGAAAAAGAAAATCATAAGGGGCTTAAAATGATTAAACTTTATATTCCTTCATAGGAAGATGATATTTGTGACTCTTAAGACCTTTCTCATTTTTAGGGTAATTTGAAGGAGTATATATAGGCAGAAGGGACATGTGTTAGTTGAATATGAAGGGATGATACCTTAAAAATATGAAATTATAGGGTGAAAAAAGAATATACTTGGAGAAAGAGTAAAGGAGCAATGAAATGGGTTAAATTATCTTACATAAGAGAGGCAAGATAAAGCTTTTACAGTTGACGGGAAGAGGGCAGAGGTAATGGAAAGTGAGTGAACCTTACCCCAATCAGAATTGATTCAAAATGGAAATGACATACATAGTCATTCGGGTATAGAAACCTATCTTACCCTTTAGCAAAGTAGGAGAGGAAGGGGATGAAAGAGGGAGGGACATGACAGAAGAGAGGGTATATTGGGGGAGGGGTAGTTAGGAGCAAAAACCTTTTGAGGAGTGACAAGGTGAAAGGAGAAGGGCAGAAGAGAATAAACAGGGAAATAGAATGGAGAGAAATAGCAATAGTAACTATGAAAAAATTGAAACAGTTTTCTCAGATAAGAGTCTCATTCTCTGGCATATAAAGAACTAAGTCAAATCAAAAAAAAAATAACAGTCATGGGGGGGCTAGGTGGCACAGTGATTAAAGCATCTGCCCTGGAGTCAGGAGGACCCGAGTTCAAATGTGGCCTCAGACATTTAACACTTACTAGTCGTGTGACCTTGGGCAAGTCACTTAATGGCAATTGCCCTGCCCTCCCCCCTCCAAAAAGCAAAACAAAACAAAAACAGAAAAAAAAACCAATTATTCTCCAACTGGTAAAAGATTAAAAGATATGAACTATTTTCAGATGAAATCATCAGTTATCTATAACCACAGGATAAAAATTACTCTATTTCACTATTGATTGGAGAAAAGCAAATTAAAACAATTCTGATGCACTACCTTATACCTATTAGAATAGTTAATAGGACAGAAAAGGTAAATGACAAATGTTGAAGGGGATGTAGGACAAATGAAATATTAATGCATTTTTGGTGAAGTTGTAAACCAATCCAACCATTCTGTAGAATAATTTGGAACTATGCCTAAAGAGTTATGAAACCAAGCATATCCTTTCAGCTAGCAATATCTTTACCAGTTCTACATCCTTAAAGAGATAAAAAACAAAAAGGAAAGGGAACTATATGTACTAAACTATAGCATCTTTATTATGGGGGCAAAGAATTAGAAATTGAGGGGATGTCCATCAATTGGGGAATGGCTGAGAAAGTTGTGGTATGTGATTGTGATGGAATACTACTGATGTTTAAGAAATGCTAAGAAGAATTTTTTTTTCCTTCTCTCAGGAAAAAACAAACAAACAAATCTGAAAAGACTTGCATGGATTGATGCAAAATGAAATGTAACATGTACAAATTAACAGCTTTATTGTAAGCTGATCAGTGGTGAATGACTTAGCTATTCTCAGCAATACAATAATCAAGGACAACTCTGAAAGATGCATGATGAAAAAGGCTATTCATCCCCAGAGAAAGAACTGATGTTCTATGAATACTGTTTGAAACATATTATTTTAACTTTATTTTTCTTGAGTTTTTTTTTCTTTTTGGTTTTTTTTTTCTTCTACAACATGACTATTATGGATATGTTTTGCCTCACTACACTTGTATATATATTGAATTGCTTGCCTTTTCACTGAGAGGGGGTGGAGAGGGAGGAAGGGAGAGAATTTTTGAACTCAAAATTTTAAAAATGGATGTTAGAAATTGTTTTTACATATACTCTGGGGAACATAAAATATTAAATAAAAAAGTTAAAATCTGTGGATCTTATCATGACCGCCCCCCTCTCCTTTTTGTTACCTACTACTCTGACTGCCAACTTGAAGATATATAGGGCTGAGAACAATTTTGTATTTTTCTTTGTTTTATTGATTACCATGACTAAAGAATACTGCAGTAAGTTATTGATCAACTGGTATTATTTCTTAAGTCTCCAACTATTCTAAATTTTCCTTTTTTTTTGGTGGAACTAACTAGATTTATTGCCTTCCTTATCCCCCATATATGAATAGTTGACCATTTTTGTCGATGCTATCCCAGCAATTCTCTGTTTTCTGTCTACTCAGATGTTGTTCAAGTTCAGGTTCCACCATTTCTCATTTGAGCAATTTTATACATTAAATTGATTTCCATGGTTCCATCATCTTATCTCTTCAATCCATCCACAGTTACCAAATTACTCTTCCTAAGGCACAAATAAAGTGAACATGCCATGATTCTGCTCACAATTGATCACAGTTTCCCAACACCAATAGCATAAAATCCTTAGGCTAGAATTCTTAGCAGCAAGCATTATACCCTTAGCATTAGGCTTAGGGTCTTCTATAATTTTTATTACTTTATTTTCATTTTTCATATTACTCCTCATAAATAAGTTTATTTTCAAGCATGTATAGATTACTATCTCCTTGAATTTGATATACCATATCTCCTACCTTCATGTTTTTGGATAAATGATTCCATATTCTAAGAATTAATTCCCACTCAACTCTCATAATTTTTGTCTTCAAAGTTAAACTAAAATATGACTCCATAAAAAAGCCTTCTCGGGGCAGAGTCAAGATGGTGGCATAGAAACACTAGAACTCTATGAGCTCCTCCCAATACCACCTGAAATACTTATAAAAACAAATTTTAGAGCTCCAGACTGCACAAAAATGACAGAATAACAAAGCTCCCCCTGAAGGTAGCCCAGCTGGTGATCATTGCACCACACTGGGAGCAGAGGCCAGTCCCATGCAGTTTCAGCCCCAGAGTGTCCAGGAGAAGCTGTGGCTGTAGTGTTCAGCAGAGCAGATCAGCAGCAGCTGCAGCAGTTTCCAGAATCACCTACCCACAAGAGCCAAGGACAAAGGGAAAAAGTCAGTGGAACTCAACTAAATTTGGGGAATAGGGTCCAGCCAAACTGCCTCCAGAGCTAGCAGCAGTCTGAAGTGGTGGCCCTGCTGCCACATCCACATAGCTGCTCCAGAAGCTCCTGGCCTGCAGATTGCAGGGGGGGCAAGAGATCATTCAGAGGCTAAGTGCTCTTGCCTACAGCTGCCTGGATCAGATAGCAGTTTTGGGTGGTGGTTCTGAATTGTGTTTTCAGTGAGCCAAAGCTGGTGGGGGCTGCAAAAAAACAGCAGAGTCCTAATAGCTTTGGCAGCTGTGAAAACCCCAGCAATTTGGGACAGAGCTCTCCCCTCTGAAAACAGAGTTTTACTACTGAGCCCAAAAGCCAAGTAATTGATTGGCAACATGAGCAAGCAAATGAGGCAAAGCAAGCCCAGCAAACCAAATTTAGATTCCTTTTTTGGGGACAGAAAGGACCAAAGCAAAGAATGGGAGGAAGACAACACAGTCAGAACTCCCAAGAAAAAGCTTCCAAGAAAACTACAAACTGGAGAGAGACCATAGAAGAGCTTAAAAAGAAATTTGAAAACCAAATAAGAGAAGTTTAGGAAAAATTGGGGAGAGAAATGACAATGATGCAAGAAAATCATGATAAGAAAGTCAACAACCTGACTGAAGAAAATAACACCTTAAAAATAGATTAACTCAAATGGAAAAAAAGGCACAAAAAAGCCAAAGAGGAGAAGAATGCCTTAAAAAGTCAAATTTGCCAAATGGAAAAAGAATCTCAAAAGCTCGCTGAAGATAACAATTCCTTCAGAATTAGAGTGGAGCAAATGGAAGCACATGACTTTTTGAGAAATCAAGACACTATTAAACAGATCCAAACAAATGAAAAAATAGAAGGCAATGTGAAATATTTCATGGCAAAAAAACAAAAAACAAAAAACAAAAAAACCCCCACTCACCTGGAAAATAGATACAGGAGAGATCATTTAAAAATTATTGGACAACCTGAAACCCATGAGCAAAAAAAGAACCTAGAAATCATTCTTCAAGAAATTCTCAAAGAAAATTGCTCAGATATTTTAGAACCAGAGGGCAAAATAGAACTTGAAAGAATTCACCCATCACCTCTTGAGAAAGATCCCCAAAAGAAAACTGCTAGGAATGTTATAGCCAGGTTCCAGGGTTACCAGATCAAGGAGCAAATATTACAAGCCACCAAGAAGAAACAATTTCAATACTGTGGAAACACAATCAGGATAACACAGGATCTAGCAGCTTCTACATTAAGTGATCAAAGGGCCTGGGATATGATATTCTGAAGATCAAGAGAGGTAGGATTAAAACCAAGAATCACCTACCCAGCAAAACTGAGTATAAGGTTTCAGGGGAAAATATGGCCGTTCAATGAGGTGGAGGACTTTCAAACATTCTTGAGGAAAAAAAAAAACAGATCTGAACAGAAAATTTGACATTCAAATACAAGAAGCATGAGAAAGTACACATAGAAAAGAAATTATAAGGTACTTATCAAAGTTGAACTATTTACATGCCAATATGGAAAAATTAGAATTGTAACTTGTGAACCTTTTCTCAGTATGATAGGTGAAGGGAATATAAATGTATATATATATATATATACATACATACATACACATACCTATATAGAAGGGTTTATATGTATATGAATACATATGTGAGTGCAGGTATTTATGTGTATATAGACAGAGGGCACAGGATCAATTGAATATGAAGGAATGATATATTAAAAGGCGTAATTAAGAGATGGGAGAGGAATAGAACGAGAGGAGACAGGGAGAGACAGAATGGGGTTAATCATCTCATGTAGAAGAGGCAAAGGATAATTGTTACAATCTAGGGGCAGAACAGGAAGGCAAAAAGGAAAAGGGTCAACCTTACTCTCATTGAATTTCGCTTAAGGAGGGAATGACATACACTCTAAATTGGGTATCTTACCCCACAGGAGAGTAGTGGGGATGAGGAGGAGAGGTGTGGTGATGGAAGGGAGTGCCGGGTGGGCAGGAGGGTTGTTAGAAGCACACACATCTGTAAATGGGCGGGTACAAAGTAGAGAATAGAACAAGTGGAGGGAGGGATAGAAAGGAAGGAAATATAGTCAGTGTTACACAATATGTTTGTTGTGGAGATGTGCTGCATAACTACACATGTACCTGTCTTTCCAGTGGGGGTGGGTGACAAAGGAGGTATGGAAAGAATCTAGAACTTAAAGTTCTAAAATCAAATGATAAAAATATACATATTATTATTATTATTTACATGTAACTGGGAAGTAAGATACATAGGCACTGGGATAGGGAGATCCATCTTACCCTACCAGTAAGTCAGAGGGGTGATTGGGGAGGATATTGGAGTGAGCAGATTGGGCGAGGGGTTATACAGTGGGATCGCTATTTTGAGGTGGTGGGTAGGGGAAAGATGGGGAAAAAATTTGCAACTCACAATCTTGTGGAAATGTAATGTAAATGATGTAAACCAAATGATGTAAACCAAAAATTAAACAAAAATTAATTTTAAAAGTCTTCTCTTATCTCCCCTGTACTTATGGTTCTTCTCTCCCATAATTTTTCTTGGCCTGTGCTTATTTGGATACATAGTAGAGTGTAACATTAAATAGGGAACATTTCATTTTTGTCTTTGTATCTCTATTGTTCAGCACAGGGCATTAAACATAGTAGGCACTTATCGAAAACGTCCACTGAATTGAAATGATTATGAATGCTTCTGTACTTAAACTGGGTTTTTTGAAGTCAGATAATTTGTGGCCAGCTTTCATACTTGAAGTTTTTTTTGTTTTGTTTTGTTTTGTTTTGTTTTTTCCAGACTTGCAGAAAATTCCAAAGCTTTGATTTAGCTAGTATTGTCTTTCAGAACCCCGGTTCAAACTCATGCAATAAAAATATACTGAAGAAGGACTTCCAGGAAGAGATATTGACTGTAAGTGAAGAATATTTATTTTCTAACAAGAACCTCTGGTTCTGTCACAGTGCCATCCAAACTGTTTCTCTATCCTGTGGTAAACCTATTTATTAAATGTTTCCTTTAAGTATATTTTACACTCTTTTAAGGTAGCAATTATGGAGATTCTTTAACATGATGATTCCATTGTAACTCATTATGACCCAACCGAAAAATGTACCTGTATTTGTAATGCAAACATATGTAAAATTTAATGAAGACTTATAAATAATAAAATATCTTTACTACGGACATTTTTAGAGTTTAATGTTAAAGGTCCCTAAATTGTCAAGGCACAAACCTTAGGATGCTATAACAGTTCTATGAAAAGAGAGTTACCTTACCTGAAGAAAATGCTCTTTTCAAAAATTATTAACTGGTAAAAAGTAAAAAAAAGCTAGAATACTAAGATAAAGTTTTCCTTCAAAATGTCTGTTTCTCTTCCAACTTTAGAAGACGCAAAAATGTCCTTGATGTTTCAGGAGTTTTTGTTGTTGTTGTTGTTATTTTCTTTTAATTCTCCAGAACCTGAAAGGACAAATACTTAGCAAACTGATATGAAGTTAATTATATATATATACATATATATACATATATATATATATATATATACACACACATATATGTATGTGTGTGTGTGTTTGTGTTTGTGTGTGTGTATATATGCCCAAAAGAATGATTATGCATACTAATTTAAGTGAACCCCTTAAAGTATCTGTCTTAATCACTCCATTGTTGGAATTTAGATTCATTTATTTCATTTATTCCATCTTTGTTTCATTAATCACCCCACCCTCACTTCCAGCTTTTCAGTGTAACCTTTAATTTCCAGTTTAACATAAATTGTCCAATGATTATGATTCCAGACTCATCATTTCTTCATTTCTATTAATTAATATCAACGTAGTCCTAATGAAATGCCCATCTGTTTCTGGGTGGGAGAACCAACCCCTTACCAGCTGTAAGTGATAGTTTGGTGAAAGTACCCTTTTTCCCCAAAGACATGTTGGACTTAAGCATAAGAAAGGATGATAAATCTCAGGGGCACCCAGAAGATTGAATTAGAATAAATGAAAAATTGTTAAAAAGAAAGATTATCTATTTCTGCCTGTAAAATGTCAGCTTAACAGGACACAAAGAAGGCCATATGAGCTTATAAGTTACTAAATAAAGAAATAATGACCTTTGGACAGTGTAGAGTATTCTCCAAAGTGGAAAGAGAGTCAATAAAATCATCATGGGAAAGTTATGAAATTTATATCTCACTCTTCCAGCAACTGATAGTGGTGGAATTTATTTCTAAAATGTAAACACAGTCTTATCTACCAAAGCTTTCCCTATACACATCCCTATTTCCTTCCCTTAAGCTTGTCTTGTGCAAGTTCCCAACCTTCACCGTTTTGAGTGGGTATTGGGTTCAGGAACAGATGGATTGTACTCAGTGTCACAAATCTCAGTCCATTATTCTTTACCTGAACCCTTCTCTTTTCCAAACTTCCCTAGGAAGTTTCTGTCAAGGGCAGAGCCACAATTTCATTCATCCAAATTCACCATTCCTAGGTTGTTTTCATTCTCCTCTCACCTCTGATGACTAATACTTTTCCAAATTTTGTCCAGTTTACCTAAATAATATCTTAAACATTTGTGATATAATATGGTTTTATGTTATATGATGAGATGTTATGATCTCTCCACTCACATAGCCATTACTCTGGTTCACAATTTCACTTCTAAAGGCAGCTAAGTGGCCCAGAGAATAGAGTGTTGGGTTTGGAATCTAGAAGATATGAGTTAAAATTTAAATGTAAAGAGACTTACTGTGTGATCCTGGGAAGGTACTTAATGTCTCTCTGCCTCAGTTGTTTTCAGCAATAAAATACAGATTTTTTTAAAAAGCATATTTCTCCTATGGATATTCTGAGGATCAAACAAAATAATATTTGAAAAGTGTTTATCACAGGAATGGGCAAGTAATATGTAACAAAATATGGCATATTATAATGCAATGTAAAATAAAATAAAAATAGACCATACTACGATATAGTGCTATAAGATAGCACATATTATTTACATGATATATACATGGTTACATAATATAACATAGAATAATATAAGACATACTTGTTTTTTTCCTTCCACTTATGTTGGCATTGGTTGATTTCTGTTACTTGTTCTCCCTACATGAAATCTTTCCCTACTCCAGTTCATCTTCTATGTAGTTAACACTTATTTTTCCTACAGCAAAGGTCTGAGGAGTGCAAAGACTTTCCAATGACTCTAGGATTAAGTATTATCTATCTTTATGACACATTTAAAATTATTTTTGGCGGGGAACCATGATGATGGAATAAAACCAGGAACTTGTTTGAGCTCCCACACCATCTCCAATAATTAATTTTAAAAAATTACTCTAAACAAATTTTAGAGCTACAGAACACACAAAGTGACAGAGAGAAACAAATCTGCTGCTGAAGAGAGCTTGGCAGGCTGACAGGAAGTGTCTATCCCACCAGGCTGAGAGATAGTGCAGTCCCTTGTGAGCCACGGAGGCCCAGACAAGGGTCGTCCCTTAACAGAGGCACAGAATGGCAACAGCAGACTTCAGGAGAGTGTATCAACCACAGCTATAGTGGTTTCCCAACAGGAAGAGTAGATTGCAGCTCACTGGGATCCAAGCCCAGCCACACAAGAGCCCATGGTTTTAGCTTAAGAGTGGCCCCAACCAGCAGGGGCTGGAGTGGATGTTGGGAGATTGGATCATCAGCAACTATGGTGGTTTCCAGAAATAACAACGCATAAATGCCAAAGACAAAGTTAAAGGTCAGTGAAGAACTATACTGGAAGGTGGAGTGTGAGGAGGCAGAGTCCGTCCTCTGCCCCCAGAGTGAGAAGCAGTGGAGGTGCCACAGCCACATATCTGTGGCTGCTTTAGAGTTCCTTGTCTACAGATTGTAGCGGGGCTAAGGAACTATTCAGAGTGTAATTGCTCTTGCCTTGACCTACATAGATCTGAATTGTGGTCATGGGTGGTGATCATGAGGTGTGAGACCAATGAGTGAGAACTTGTGGGGGCAGAAGGGAGGGCATCCAGCTAATAACTCTGGCACCTGTGAAAACCCCAGTGATTTAGGATAAAGCTCTCCTCTCTGGAAGCAGAGTTCTACAATGGAAAATAGCTCTAAAGTCAAGTAATTGAGTAGCAATATGAGCAAGCAAAGGAAACAAAGCAAGCACAGTAATCAATCCTCAGATTCCTTTTTTGGGGACAAAAAGGACCAAAGCATGGAATGGGAGAAAGATGACAAAGTCAGAACTCCTGCACCAAAAGCTTCCAAGAAAAAGATGAAATGGTTACAGGCCATGAAGGGGATCAAAAGGGATTTTGAAAATCAAGTAAGAGAAGTGGAGGAAAAATTGGGAAGGAAAATAATGATGCAAGAAAATCATAAAAAATTTTTTAAAAGCCAATGACATGACTGAAGAAAATAACAACTTAAAAATAGATTAACTCAAATGGTAAAAGATGCCCAAAAAGCCAATGGGGAGAAGAATGCCTTAAAAAGCATTACTGGCCAGATGGAAAAAGAATTTCAAAAGCTCATTGAAGAGAATAATTCATTCAGAATTAGACTGGAGAAAATGGAAGCTACTGACATTATGAGAAATCAAGATACTATTAAATAGAGGGAAAGAAATGAAAAAATAGAAGGCAATGTGAAATATCTCATTGGAACAACCACTGACCTGGAAAATAGATACAGGAGATATAATTTTAAAATTATTGGAGTACCTGAAAGCCATGATCAAAAAAACAATGTAGAAATCATCCTTCAAGAAATTCTTTTTTTTTAAACTTGTGTTTATTTTTAGTTTACACCATTCATTTCCATGAGATTTTGATTTATAGATTTTCTCCCCGTCTTTTACCTACCCACCACCCCAAAACAGTGATCCCACTGTATACCCCGTCCCCCAATCAGCTCTCTCCTATATCCTCCCCCAGCACCCTTCTGAATTTCTGGGAGGGCAAGATGGATCTTCCTACCCCAGTACCTGTATATTTTCCTCCTTCCTATTTCACCAGTGATTTGTTCTATCTCTACTTTGTCCTTGTCCCTTTGCAAAAGTGTATGCTTCTAGCAACCATCCCCCCCAACCTGCCCTCCCCTCCATCCTCCCCCATCTCATCCCCTTCCAATCTAGTCACCTGTACTCCAAGATAACTAAATTAGAGCGAATGTCATTCCTTCCCTAAGCCAAATTCAATAAGAATAAGGTTGACCCATTCCCTTTTGCCTTCCTGTTCTTCCCCTCCATTGTAACAATTATCCCTTGCCTCTTATATGTAAGAGGATTAACCCAGTTGTGTCTCTCCCTGTCTCCTAGCATACTATTCCTCTCTCACCTCTCAATTACACCTTTTAAAATACTATCCTATTCTCTTGAATTTATCGTGAGCCCTCTGCTATGTACACATATATAAACATGCTCACATATGTGTTCATACACATATATACCCTCCTATATAGACGTATGTGCATGTATACATATACATGTATATATGTATGTGTATACATATACATACATGCATATATGCCTACATGTATGTAGGTATATATATACATACACACACATACACACATATATATATTCATATTTATACTCCCTTCAACTATCCTCACACTGGGAAAAGTTTCATAAGATATAATTATCATTTTCCTATGTTGACATGTAAATAGTTCAACTTTGATAAGTTCCTTATGAATTCTTTTCCATGTTTACCTTTTCATGCTTCTTGTATTTGAATATCAAATTTTCTGTTCAGTTCTGTTTTTTTCATCAAGAATGCTTGGAAGTCCTCCACCTTTATGAATGACCATATTTTCCCCTGGAACATTATACTCAATTTTGCTGGGTAGCTGATTTTTGGTTTTAATCCTAGCTCCATGTATCTCTGGAATATCATATTTCAAGCCCTTCAATCTCTTAATGTAGAAGCTACTAGATCCTGGGTTATTGTGTTTCCACAGTATTCAAATTGTTTCTTCTTGGCAGCTTGTAATATCTTCTCCTTGATCTGGGGAGTCCGGAACCTGGCTATAATATTCCTAGGAGTTTTCTTTTGGGGATCTTTTTCAAGAGGTGATTGGTGAATTCTTTCAAGTTCTATTTTGCCCTCTGGTTCTAAAATATAAGGGCAATTTTCCTTGAGAATTTCTTGAATGATGCTCTCTAAGTTCTTTTTTTGATCATGACTTTCAGGTAGTCCAATAATTTTTAAAATGTCTCTCCTGGATCTATTTTCCAGGTCAGTGTTTTGGTTTTTTTTCATGAGATATTTCACATTGCCTTCTATTTTTTCATTTGTTTGGATTTGTTTAATAGTATATTGATTTCTCATAAAGTCATGTGCTTCCATTTGTTCCACTCTAATTATCTCTCTTATCATGATTTTCTTGAATCATTCTCATTTCTCTTCCCAATTTTTCCTCCCCTTCTCTTATTTGGTTTTCAAAATCCTTCTTAAGCTGCTCTATGGCTTGAAACCAGTCTATATTTTTCTTGGAAGCTTTTTATTGGGAGTTCTGACTGTGTTGTCTCGTCTCTTCCATGCTTTGACCATTTTTGTCCTCAAAGAAGGAATCTAAAGTTGAATTGCTGTGTTTGCTTTGTTTCCTTTGCCTACTCATCTTGCCCGTGAATTACTTGACTTTTAGGTTCAGTAGAACTCTGCTTTCAGAGAAGAGATATCTGTCCTAAATTGCTGGGATTTTTGCAGCTACCAGAGCTATTAGGATGCCATCATTTCTGCACTGCCCACCAACTGTCACTCACTGAAAATGCACCTCACAACAACCACGCAAGACCACTATGCAATCCAGGCAGCTCTAGGTAAGAGCACTTAGCTTCTGAATGATCTCATGGTGCCCCTGCAATCTGCAGGCCAGAAGTCTCTGAAGCAGCCACATGGAGGTGGCTGAAGGACCACCACTTCAGCTACTCCTAGCTCTTGGGCAGTCAGCCAGCCTCTCTCCCCTGGAATTTATCAAAGTTCCACTGACTTTTCACTTGGTCCTTGTTTCTTATGAGTTTGTAATTCTGGGAAACATTACCCCTGCTGGTGATTTGTGCTCCAGTTACGGCTTGTTTTGGTGGCCCTAGGGCTCCAGCCTGAGGGGTTCATGTGGTGCTGGTCAGGGTGCCCAGCACTCTGTAATGAAACCCTTCCCCCTTGCCTGCCAGGCTGCCTTCAGCAAAAGCTTTGATACTCTGTCATTTTGGGAGTTCTGGAGGTTTAAAATTTGTTTACAATCATATTTTATAGGTATTTGAGGTGGTTAAGGGGAGAGAGCTGTGGTGTTTTGCTGCTTCTATGCTGTCATCTTGACTCCACCCCCCCTTCAAGAGAGTCTCAAAAAATATTTGCCGCATTTTTCTAGAAGCAGAGTGCAAAAGAGAAATTGAAAGAATTCATCAATCACCTCTTCAAACAGATCTCAAAAAGAAAACTCCTAGGAATATCATAGGCAGATTCAGGATTTCCAAGATCAAGGAGAAAATATTACAAACAATATAGCCAGATTCAAGAGTTCCAAATCAAGGAGAAAATATTACAAACAGTCAAAAAGAACAATATTAGTATTGTGGAAACACAATCAGGACAACACAATATCTAGCAGCTTACACATAAAAGATTGAAGGGCTTGCAATATGATATTTTGGAGGTTAAAGGAACTATAACAAAAAGCAAGAATCACCTTCCCAGCAAAACTGAGTATAATATTTCAGGGGAAAATATGGTCATTCAATGAAATAGAGGACTTTCAAGCATTCTTGATGAAAAAAACAGAGTTGAATAGAACATTTGACATACAAATATAAGAACCATGTGAAGGTAAACAAGAAAAAGAAACGATAAGGAACTTATCAGAGTTCAACTATTTATATGCCTGAATGGAAAAATGATAATTGTAACTTATGAAGCTTTTCTCAGTACGAGGATAGTTGAAGGGAATATAAATGCATAAATATGTATACATACATATATATGTCTATATAGAAGGGTATATATGAATATGATTACATATGTGAGGGTGTATATAGATTTGTATAGGTATACTTAGAGGGCACAAGATCAACTGAACAGGAAGGGATGATATTTAAAAAATAAAATTAAGAGGTGAAAGAGGAATGTAAGGAGAGGAGATAAAGTGAGACAGAATATGGTAAATTATCTCATATAAAAGAGGCAAGGGAAAATTTTTACAATGGAGGGGAAGAACAGGAAGGCAAAAGGAAATGGGTCAAAATTACTCTCACTGAATTTGGTGTAAGGAGAGAATAACATAAACACTAAATTGGATATCCTACCCTACTGGAAAGTAGAAGGGAAGAGGATAATAAGGAGGGATGATAGAAGGGAGGGCAGATTGGACAGGAGGGTAGTTAGAACCACACACTTTTGTAAAGGGACAGGGTCAAAGGAGATAATAGAACCAGTTGGGAGGGCAGGATAGGATGGAGGGAAATATAGTCAGTCTTTCACAATATATCCACTATGCACATGTTTTGGGGAACAACACATGTACAACATATATTGAGTTGCTTTTCTTCTAATTAAGCATGTGTGATGAAGGAAGAAGGGAAATAATCTGGAATTTAAAGTTTTAATATCAAATATTTACTAAATTACTATTATTGTTAATATTTTATGTGCAATTGGGAAATAAGATATACAGGCTTTGGGATATGCGGATCCATCTTGCCCTCCTGTAAAGTTGGAGGGGGAATGGGGGAAGATACAGGAGAGAGCAGATTGGGTGAGGGGGTATTGAGAGGGATCACTGTTTTGTGGTTATGGGTAGGGAAAAGACAGGGAGAAAATTTGTAACTCAAAATCTTTCAGAAATTAATAATGTAAATTTAAAATAAACATAAAATTTAATAAAAATAAAACTGAAAAGCTTATGGAAGTGAATATTGAAAACTAAAAATAAATTATTTTTTTTAAAAACTAAATAAATAAAAATATTCACTAAAAAATAAGAAGGATTTTGAAAATCAAGTAAGAAGTGGTGGCTAAGTGCCACAGTGAATAGAGCACTGGCCCTGGGGTCAGAAGGACCTGAGTTCAAATGTAGCCTCAGACACTTAAAATTTATTAGCCATGTGACCTTGGGCAAATTGCTTAACCCCAATTGCCCTCTAAAAAGATTAAAAGAAAAAGAAAATCAAGTAAGAGAAGTAGAGGAAAAATATTACAAAGAGAAATGACAATGATGCAAGAAAATTATGAAAAGTGAGTCAAGAGCCTTAGTGAAAAAATAGCCCCTTACCTAACTCAACTAACTTATAACTAACTCAAATGGCAAAAGAGGCCCAAAAAGCTAATGAGGAGAAGAATGCCTTAAAAAGCAGTGTTGGCCAGATGGAAAAGAAATTTCAAAAACTCACTTAAGAGAATAATTCCTTCAAAATTAGATTGGAGCAAATGGAAGCTAATGACTTTATGAGAAATCAAGATGTTATAAAACAGATCCAAATAAATGAAAAAAAAATATCTAAGGTGATGTGAAATATCTCACTGGAAAAACCAGTGACCTGGATAATAAATCTAGGAGATATAATTTAAAAATTATTGTACTACTTGAATGTCATGACCAAAAAAAGAACCTATAAATCATCCTTCATGAAATTCTCAAGGAAAAGTGCCATCATCTTTTAGAAAAAGAGGGCAAAATAGAAATTGAAAAAAAATTCAATGATCACCTCTTGAGAAATATCCCAAAAAGAAAACTCTTAGGAATATCATAGCCAAATTCCGGAGCTCCCAGGTCAAGGAGAAAATATTACAAGGTGTCATAAAGAAACAATTTGAATGTTGTGGAAACACAATCAAGATAACAAAAGATCTAGCAATTTCTAGAAATTAAAGATCTAGCAATTAAAGGATTGAAGGGCTTGAAATATGATATTCTGGAGGTCAAATGAACTAGGATTAAAACCAAGAATCACCTACCCAGCAAAACTGAGTATAATACTTTAGGAGAAAATATGAAAAGTCAATGAAAGAGAGGACTTTCCAGCATTCTTGATGAAAAAACATAGCTGAACAAAAAATTTCACTTTCAAACACAAGAAAGGAAGCATGAGAAGGTACACAAGAAAAAAATCTTAAGAACTTATTAAGGTTGAACTATGTATATTCCTACATGGAAAAACAATAATTGCAACTCATGAAAAGTTTCTCAGTATGAGGATAGTTGAAGGTAATACACACACACACACATATATGTGTATATATAGATATACATATACATATATGCATATATACATATATATACACACAGATACATACACACATACATATATATGTATATATACATATATGAATATGGTATATGTGTTTTTATGTGTGTGTCTGTATGCATGTACATGTATACAGAGATAGAGGGCACAGGATAAGGTTTATATGAAGCAATGATAGCTAAGAAATAAAATTAAAAAGTGAAAGAGGAAAATATTGGGAGAAGACAAAAGGGTGATATAGAATAGGGTAAATTATCTCATATAAAAGAGGCAAGAGAAAACTGTTACAGTGGAGGGGAAGAGCAAGAAAATGAAAGGGAACGGGTTAACCTCACTCTCATTAAATTTAGCTTATGTAGGGAGTAGCATACACACTCAATTGGGTATCTTAATTTACTGGAAAGTAGGGGGAAATGGGACAAGAGTGGGGGTGATAGAAAGGAGGCCAGATTGTGAGAGAGGATAGTTAGAAGTAAACACTTTTGAAAAGGGACAGAGTCAAAGTAGAAAATAGAATAGGTAGGGGATGAGATACGATGGAGGGAAATATAGCTAGTCTTTCACAATATACCTACTATGGAAATGTTTTGCATATCTACACATTTACAACCTATATTAAATTGCTTGCCTTCCCAGTAGTGGTGAGTGAGGAGGGAAGAAAGGAAAGAATCTGTGAATCAAAGATGTAAAAACAAATGTCAAAAAAAAATGTTTTTTTTTT
>CM053580.1:425575394-425593870 GCA_028627135.1 Pseudochirops cupreus | reverse complement strand
CCACCCTGCCCTCCCCTCCATCACCCCACTTCTCATCCCCCTTCCTCCTACTCTTCTATGTGACAAGATGCCCAGTTTAGAGTTTATGTCATTCCTTCCGTAAACCAAATTCTGTGAGATTAAGGTTGACTCTTTCCCTTTTGTCTCCCTGTTTGTCCCCTCTATTGTAACAATTATCTCTTGCCTCTTCCATGAGATGCTCAACCCCATTCTGACTCTCCCTGTCTCCTCTCAATCTAATCCTCTCTCTCCTCACAATTTCACCATTTGGAATATTATCCCTTCCTATTCAATTGATCTTATGCCCTCTATGGATTCATTTATACATATACTCAGATATGTGCTTGTTTGCAAATGGAAAACCTTTCATATAAATTTATGTGTATGTACATGTATATATACATTTCTATTCACCTTGCCCTATCCTCATACGGAGAATAGTTTCATCATTTACAATTGTCACTTTTCCATGTTGTCATGTAAATAGTTCATCATTGATAAGTACCTTATGATTTCTTTTCCGTGTTTATCTTCTCATGCTTCTTGTGTTGGAGTGTCAAAGTTTCTTTTCAATTCTGATTTTTTCAGCAAGAATGTTTGAAAGTCCTCCACCTCATTGAATGACCATATTTTCCCCTGGAACACTATGCTCAATTTTGCTGAGTAGGTGATTCTTGGTTTTAATCCAAGCTCCCTTGATCTCCAGAATATCATATTCCAGGCCTTCGATCCCTTAATGTAGAAGCTGCTAGATCCTGAATTATCTTAATTGTGTTTCCACAATATTCAAGTTGTTTCTTCCTGGCAGCTTGCAATACCGTCTCCTTGATCTGGGGATTCCAGAACCAGGCTATAACATTTCTAGGAGTTTTCTTTTGGGGATCTTTTTCAGGAGGTGATTGGTAAATTCTTACAAGTTCTATTTTCACTTCTGGTTCTAGAATATCCAGACAATTTTACTTGAGAATTTCTTGAAGGATGTTTTCTAAGTTCTGTTTTTGATCATGGCTTTCTGGTAGTCCAATAATTTTTAAGTTGTCTCTCCTGGATCTGTTTTCCAGGTCAGTGGTTTTTTCAAGGAGATATTTCCATTGCCCTCTATTTTTTCGTTTGTTTGGATCTGTTTGATAGTATCTTGATTTCTCATAAAGTCATTTGCTTCCATTTGCTCCACTCTAATTTTGACGGAATTATTCTCCTCAGAGTGCTTTTGAGATTCTTTCTCCATTTGGCAAAGCCAACTTTTTAAGGCACTCTTCTCCTCATTGGCTTTGTGGGCCTCTTTTGTCATTTGAGTTAATCTATTTTTTAGTGTGTTAATTTCTTCAGTCAGATTCTCTTGCAACAGTCTTATTTCTCTTCCCAATTTTTATTCTGCTTCTCTTATTTGGTTTTCAAAATCCTTCTTCAGGTCATCTCTAGCTTTAAGGCAATCTTCATGTTTATTGGAAGCCCTTGGTGGGGGAGCTCTGGCTGCACTCTCCTCCTCTCTTTCTCTGCCATTATCTTTCTTTTTCCCAAAAAAGGAATCTAGGGTTTGGTTGCTATTCTTACTTTGCTTCTTATGCTTATTCTTACTCATGTTTGCTCTGTGATTTTTTTTTAATCTCTGTGGGGCTCTGCTTCCAGAAGGGAATGCTCTGTCCCAAATCACTGGGGTCCTCCTGGCTGCTGTAGCTCTCAGGAAGGTGCTGGGTCCCTTTCCCACTTCAGGCTCACTGGATGAAGAAAACCCACAGGACCAAGGCTAAGACTGCAATCTGGATCCAGGCCACTCAACGCAAGAGCTCTTGGCCTCTGAACAATTGCCCAGTCCCTCTGCAGTCTGCAGGCCGAAGGCCCAGAAGCTGCAATGAGGAGGCGCATGCAAAACCTCTGCCTTTAGCTTTCCAGCCCTGGAGGCGTTTAGGCTGGACCCTTTTCTCCCACGACCTTGCAAGTCCCACTGACCTAGTTCTGAACACTTTGCAGCAGCCGCCAATCCACTCCTTTAATCCTCTCATCCAGCCACCCCCGGGGCTCAGCCAGGGATTCAGGCCAGGCTGGTTTTGGTTCGCAGTGCTGATATGGTTCCTCGTAGGCGAGCTGACTTTAGTGGAAAGTATATTTGTGTGTGTTTTGGAGTTCTAGGATTAGTTCAGAGTCATATTTTATGGGTATTTTGGGGTGGCTATGTGAGAGCTGCAATATGCTGCTGCTCCTTCACTGCCATCTTGGCTCTGCCCCTCTCCCTTCCCCTTCTTAAGGGTTTTAGTTTTGACCACCACCTCCCTCAGTATTCCCTTCTTATCAGCCCTTCCTACCTTTCTAACATCCCCCCCTTCTTCACCCTTTCCCCCTCCTACTGTCTGTAGAATATGATCAGTTTTTATACTTAATGTATAATATTTCTTCCTCAAACCAAGATTGACAATAATAGATTCCATGCAAGTGCTCCTCTCCCTCCCCTCTTTCCCTCTATTATGATAAATTTTATGTCTTTTCTCCACAGAGTCCTATAATTAATTGATTGAGGTATTACCTCCTTGCACCAGAGCCAATGTGAAAAAAGCTCATATAATGCTCATGTCTCTCTCTTCTTTCCTTCTACTATAAGGTTTTATGCCTCTTTGTGTGGCATAATTTAGCCTTTTCTGCTTCATTCTTTCCTCTTCTTCCATTGCAGTCCCTTAATAAGTTTTTTTTATGATAATTTTGTGTAATTTTTACCCACATCCTCTATTTATCTATATCCCTTTTAGATGTCACCATAGGTATAGAATTCATATTAATAGGTATCAGTTTCCCATATAGGAATGTAAACAGTTAGCTCTTACTAAATAACAAGTTATGTGTATGTGTATCCATGTTTTTCCTTATTTACCTTTCTATGTCTCTCTTGAGTCTTGTAATTCGAGGTTGAATTTTCCATTGACTTCTGGCTTTTTCATTAGGAAGCTCTGGAATTCTGTTATATCACTGAATTTCTATCTCCTTGCCTGGTAGATTATGCTCAGTTTTGGGGATAGGTGATCCTTGGTTATAACCTGAGCTCCTTTGCCTTGTGAAAAACCATTTTCCAGTTCCTCTGATCTTTCAACGTTGAAGCTGCCAGATCCTTTGTGATCCTCCCTGTGGTTCCACTATATCTGAATTATTTCTTTCTGGCCACTTATAGTATTTTCTCCTTTATCTCATAATTCTGGAATTTGGCCATAGCATTTTTCAGACTTTTCAGTTTGTGATCTCTTTCAGAAAGTGTCTGGTGGATTCTCTCAATTTCTATTTTACCCTCTTGTTCTAGGATCCCAGGGCAGTTTTCCTTGATGAGCTCTTGGAGGATATTGTCTAGACTCATTTTTTCATCATGATTTTCTGGTAGACCAATAATTCTCAGATTAACTCTCCTGGATCTGTTTTCCAGGTCAGTTATTTTTCCATTGAGATATTTTACCTTTTTTTTGTTTTCTAATTTTTCATTCCTGATGTTTTGTTTGATTGATTCCTGCTGCAATCATAGAGTCATTAGCTTCAATTTCGTTGATTCTAATTTTTAGTGAATTATTCTACTCAGTTAATTTTTGAAGCTCCTTTTCCATATGTTCAGATTCCATTTTTAGTTCACACTTCTTACTTTTTAAGGAGCTGTTTTCTTCATTGTAATGTTTTTTTTTCACAATTTTGTTTTTAAAAGAATTGTTGATTTTGTCTTCTACCTCCCTAACTTGGATTTAAAGTTCTTTTTGAGCTCATCCAGGAATGCTTTCTGTGCTTCAGGCCAAGTTGTAATCCCTGTTGAGGCTTCAGCTGTAGGTGTGGAGTCAATATTTTCTCCTTCTGAGCTCTCACAGTAATAGGATTGCAGAGTCTTTGTCTTTGTAGCCTACTTTCTTCCCATTTTGAGGCAGGACATTAGGCACACCCTCCTCTAGGGTTCCTAAACCTTTACTGCTTAAAATTTGACTCTGGGGCAATAATTTCTTTGTTTTCAGGGTCAGAGGGGGGAGAAGATTGGAGCAGCCATCCTGGTCACTGGAAGTTCAGATGGAGTTCAGACAGAGTTCAGATAGAGGTTTTTGTTTTTGTTTTTTTTTTTTAAATGTCCAGGCTGTAGATGGATAGTCCCAGGAATAGCTGCTGTCCCTGGCACAGGCCCTGCCTTTGTCTGTTACCCAGTTCTATCTGATCTCCACCCTGCAGTGATTGGCCTGGGAATGGCCCTTGTGGTTGGTGGATGTATCAGCAGGACTCCTCAAGGCCTCTCCAAACGCTGCCATTGTGTTGCCATCAGGACTGTCTTATAAAACACTTTTCACAGAAATAAAGTCAGGCCTAAATAATTGGAAAAACATCAGTTGCTCATGGCTATGTCTAGCTAATATAATAAAAATGATGCTTTTACCTAAATTAATTTACATATTTGGTGCCATACCAATCAATCTATCAAAAAGGTTTTCTAGATCATTAAAAAATAGTAACAAAATTCATCTGGAAGAACACAAGGCCCAGAATATCAAAAGAATTAATGAAAAGAAATGCTAGGGAAGGTGACCTAGCCATATATAACAATGATGAAATATTCACAACACCCACGGAGGTTATAAATATGCTAGTATAGTTGTGAATGAGAAAATGTTGCAAACTCTCCACATGGAGGGCAGAATCAAAGCTTTTATTAAAATACCTGAAAACCAAGTCCCAGAACCAGAAAGCCAAAGTCGTTACAGTAGCCAAGAATTTGATACACATGGTTAATGCAGTGAACATCCACATTCCTAAGCCTAGGCTCCCTCAAGCAGGGATCCTCCTCTCTCACTCACGGTAGCTCCTCAGCCTGGTTCTGGGAAGTTCTTAGCAGAAATTCTCAAAGGAAAGGTCTCAGAAGAAGTTCCCAGAAGAAAGATCTGAGCAGAAGTTTCAGCCTTCAGATGCTCACTGAGAGAAATTCAGACTGTCCTGTTGGTGTTCTTCCTTATATACAGTATAACTCCTCCCTGTTCTGCCGCTTCCTCTTACATCAGCAACTTCCTCCCAAGGTCTTAACTACTTCTGTGTTAATTAAATAGCTTAAACAAGGTGTTAACTTGAAACAAGGTGCTAAGTACCTGCTTACTTGATAATACAAAGGGGCATTCCATTAACATTACATTTGGGACCTAGATATTTCATGTCCCTTACATGGCCAAAAATACATTAACAATACATTTCATTATAAGGGATAATGTTAGTTTTAGGAGTAACTGGTTTCGACAGAGTTTCACAACAGTATAACAAAGATAGCACATAATAAACACAGAAAACAATATTTTAGGGTGGGGCTTGAGCACAAGCTCCCCATCATTGCCCCTCCAACAAATGGAATCCCCAAATCTTGGGGTAAGGGGCAAAGGTTGCTTCTTCCATGGCTACTTACTGCTGAAATTGGATTTAAAGCTGTCCCAACAGGTCCCATTTGAGAGATTGGTTCCTCAGCCAGCATTTGGAATGTACTTGATGCTAGGTCCAGGGGTGACACATAACAATTGTGGACAGGGGGTGACAACCAGCTTAAACTATCAGGCCTTTTCAGGTGGAGGGTATCAAGCCTGCAGAAACAAATCTAGCAAACAAGGTGAACAGAAAAAAAGCCAAGAAGGAACAAGGAGACAATAACTAGAAACAAGGTAGACATAGGATCAGCCATCCTTCTGGAGTCTGTGAGTTCCCTATTGTATCCTCATTCATTGTAGAATATATGAATTAAGGATGCAATTTTGTAATCATCTTCTCCTGAAAGAATAATAGTTAGAGTGTTATCCTTCCCATGTGCTATAATCTCTGTGGCCTTTGGAACATCATCTGGATTCCATTTTACCCATACTGTAGCTCTCAATTTTATCAGTAGAACCAAATCCTTCAGTTCCTCTTATATTTAGTTTGAAAGGAGGGTCAGTTTTTATAAGTGGTATAGTTTTACAAGGATTGATAATCACTTGAACTATTCTATCATTTTTACAAAACTGTATAGGCTCCTCACCTACATTATGGAATGTCACAATAATTCGATAATTAGAATCTATTACCCTAGCCAATACATGTTTTCCTCTAGCTGCTAATACTGATTTGGATAAATTCTATCCAAACTGATTTTTTAGGGATTCTTTTAAAGTTCCAGTGATTTTTTCTTCTTTCTTTTCTGTCAACCAAAAGTCCTCTAATCAATGTAAATCATACCCCGCCAAACCAGGTATTCCTGGATATGCTGCTGGAACATCTGGCCTCAAAGTCCAATACTCAATAATTGGGATCTTATATGTTCACTGTTTTCTAATTTGCAGATTTGGAGCCATCATTCTAGCTAAAGGTCTACTTCCTAATGGTCCATTATTCAAATTATGTAAAGCCATGAACAAATTATCCTTCCAATGTTAATACAAATTATTAGAAGTTAACTTCCTTAACTGTTCTTTCACTAATGCATTCAATCTTTCAATTAACCTATATGTTTGTGGGTAATATGGAATATGATATATCCATTCTATATTGTTTAGTATACAATACCTCTTCATTTCATTACCTGTGAAATGTGACCCATTGCCACGTTGGATCTGCACTGGGGCTCCATAATACATACTTATGAGATCTAGAGTTTTACAGCTGTTTTTCTGGGTTGCATTCTTATAAGGACAAGCCACTAATACACCTGATAGTTGTCAAAACAAGTACATATAAATCTGCATCCTTTATCTTGTGGTAGTGGACAAATACAATCTATTTGCCGGATTTGGGCTGGGACTTTTCCTCTTGCTGTCTCCCCAGTTACTACCTGATGGAACAGTTTGTTCTTTTTCCAGTTGACATATATGACATCCTTCTGCCATCTGTTTTAACAGTGAATGAGAAATACTAATACCTTAAATTTGTGCCCACTTATGCGTGGACTGGACCCCTAAATGGCTGGCCATTTGGTGGACCCATTTTGCTAATACCAGATCATTAGTTGTTGTCAAAGTAGGGACAATATGTTCAGTAGCAATCTTTTCCAGTTGATCAGCATGAGCATAGGACTCACGTTCTGGCGTGGTGAGGGCCACATGCACATCTACATGAAAAATTGACAATTCAGTGACCAAAGACATGTTCCTGATATCTCCCCATAATTCTTTGACCCAGACTTGTTTGCCATGAATTTCCCAATTATGACATGGATAATGAGTACACCAGCTTCTCACAGAATTGGACATGCTCAAGAGGCTATCATAATCAAATGGAAGTGGTATATACAAAATAAAGCTGAGACAGGCAAAAGCAGAGTCTCTGCTCTAAATGAATCCATAGCAAACATAGACACTAAAGGGAATGATACACCCCCTGAGGCAAAGTAAATGTTGTTACAGTCCTTTGTTAAGTGTGATGAGGGATATGATGGATTAAATGAAGAACAAAAGAGATATGCATGGTTTATTGATGGGACAGCAAAATATTTGGGCCAAAAAAGACATTGGAAAGCAGTAGCCTATAACCCATGTACTAGAAGGACTTTGGAGAGTACTGGGATAAAAATAGTCAATATGCTGAACTTATGGCAGTGCATCAAGCCACCAACATAGAACATGGAGGACAGTGTCATATATTTACTGATTCCCAGAGTCCCAGAAAACATCAGTAAGACCCTCTTCCAGGTTTTCTGTACACACAAAACAAGAAAATCCTTCTTCAGGGCTTCTGAACCAACAGCAAGGTTCCAGGACCTCTGCAACAATAGCACTGTCCTTCACCAGCAGACAAATCTGGCAAAACAACATCAAAACTGACAGCCAAAATATCAGCATTATAGCCATGCTTCCTCAGTCCTCAGCAGCTCTGGGTGGCAGCTCTCAAAAGTCCTAGGAAGCTCCAACTGGCCCTCAGCAGTCCTTTCTCAGAAACTCTGGTCCCTGGCCATTTTCTTCTCTCTGCCTCCACAACACTGCTCCCCAAAAATTCTTCTGGCCTCCTCTTCTTGAGCATTCTCTCTGCTTGTGCCTTTCTCAAAATCCAAGGCACCAGCTGGTCGCAGTTCAGCCCTCTCTCTTCATGTCAACAAGTCCATCCCGCAAGTAGGATTCACAAGCTCTGGGTTTCCACACTCAACCTAAAAAACAAGCCAATACAGGGGGATCTTAAATTCCATTGCCATTACACCATACCAGATTTTAATCTGTATTATAAAGCAGCAGTCATCAAAACTACTTGCTACTGCCTGAGGAATAGAGTAGTAGATCAGTGGAATAGAGACATGAGACACAGCAGTCAATCTACTGTTTGATGAACCCAAAGACCCTAGTTTCTTGGATAAGAACTCACTATTTGACAAAAACTGCTGGGAAAACTGGAAAATAGTATCGAAGAAACTGGGTATAAAACAATATCTTACTCCATATAACAAAATCAAGTCTAAATGGGCACATGATCTAGGTATGAAGGGAGATACTGTAAGCAGTCTCAGAGAGCAATGAATAGTTTACCTGTTAGATTTATGGGAAAGGGAAGACTTTTTGACCAAACAAGAGTTAGAGAGCATTATTAAATGCAAAATGGATAATTTTGATTACATTAAATTGAAAAGTTTTTGTCCAAAAAAAAAAAAAAGACAATGTAACCAAGATTAGGAGGGAAGTGGGAAATAGGGAAAGAATTTTACAACCAATGTTTCTGATAGAGGTTTCATTTCTGACATATACAGAGAATTGACTCAAACCTATAAGAATATAAATAATTACCCAATTGATAAATAGTGAAAGGGTATGGACAGAAAGTTTTCAGAGGAAGAAATTAAAAATATCTACAAGTGTATGAAAAAATGCTATAACTCACTATTGATGAGAGAAATGCAAAATCAAAACAACTCTGAGGTGCCACATCTTACCAGTCAGATTGACTAAGATGACAAAACAGGAAAATGATAAATTCTGGAGAGGATGTGGAAAAAATAGGAAACAAATGCAATTTTGGTGGAGTTGTGAACTGATCCAACCATTCAGGAGTGCAATCTGGAACTCTACTCAAAGGGCTATACACAGTACATACCCTTTGACCCAGCAATACCACTTCCAGGACTGTATCCCAAAGAGATCACAGAAGTGGGAAAAGGACCTATATGTACAAAAATATTTATACCAGCTCTATTTGTGGTGGCAAAGATTTGGAAATCAAGGGGATGCCCATCAATTGAGGAATGGATAAACACGTTGTGATATATGAATGTAATAGAATATTATTGTGCTATAAGAAATGAGGAGGAGATGGACTTCATATTTACTTGGAGAGACTTATATGAACTGATCCTGAGTGAAGAAAGCAGAAGCAGGAAAACTTTGTACATAATTAAAGACACATCATACGTGTGACAACTAACTTTGATAGACTGGGCTCCTCTCAGTAATATTCGATTAGAAGTCAACTACAAAAGACTCACAATAGAGAGGGATATTCCCACCCAGAGAAAGAATGACAGATCCTGCAGACTGAAGCAAACTATTTGCTCTCTCTCATGTGTGTTTTGTTTTGTCCCTTCTTTCTCACTGTTCACTCCATTGGTTATAATCATTCTTTACAAAATGACTAATGTGCAATGTGAAGGTATTTGTAGAACCTGTATTTGACTATATGACACTATGCAGGGGAGAAGAGGGGAGAAAGAGGGTGAGAAAATTTGAAACTCAAGAAATTGTGGAACAGAATGCTGTAAACTAAAAATAAATAAATAAAATTTAAAAATATGATATGACCTCCACAACACATTCCTATTAAACACATTTTCATATCAGTCATGTTACATAGAAAAGTTATACTGAATGGGAAAAACCATGAGAAAGAAAAAAATAAACCAAAACCAAAACCAAATATATAGTCTGCTTCATTCTGCATTCCAACTCAATAGTTCTTTCTCTGGAGGTGACTGGCATTTTCCATCATGTGTCCTTTGGAATTGTTTTAGGTCTTTACATTGCTGAAAAGGGCTAAGTCTATCAAAATCAGTCTTCATACACTGTGACTCTTACTGTGTACATTGTTCTCCTGGTTCTGTTCCCATTACTCAGCATTAGTTTATATAAATTTTTCCAGTTTTCTCTGAATTCCACCTGTTCATCATTTCTTATAGCACAATAGTATTCCATTCCATACATATACCACCACTTGTTTAGTCATTCCTCAATTGCTGGGCATCCCCTCAATTTCCAATTGTTGGTTACCACAAAAAGAGCTAAACTGATATTTTTGTACATGTGAGTCCTTTTCCCATTTTTTATGATCTCTTTGGGATACAGCCCTAGAAGTGGTATTGCTGGCTCAAAACATACAGACATTTTTTAAAGCCCTTTGTGCATAGTTTCTAATTGCTCTGCAGAATGGTTGGATAAACTCATAGCTCCACCAATAATGAATTAGTGTTCCAACATTCCCACATCCTCTCCAACATTTATCATTTTTCAATTATGGCATGTTAGCCAGTCTGATAGGTATGATGTGGCACCTCAGAATTGTTTTGATTCACATCTCTCTAATCAATAGTGAGTTAGAGCATTTTTCTATGACTACACATAGCTTTAATGTCTTTCATTGAAAACTGCCTGTTCATATCCTTTGACCATTTAGCAGTTGGGGAATGTTGGTTCTATTCTTATAGATGAATCCAATACATAAAGGGGAGAAGGGACCAAAGAAAGAGACTTTTTTTGTAAAGTAAGGGGTATTATGAGTAGAGTCATAGAGTGGTAGATTGTCATGCTCTTTTCAAAAACAATACAATGTATTGAGTCAATAACTTTTCAATGATTAAGAGCAAGAGATGAATAATATAGTAGTAGAAGTAGGGTAGGCTTTGTGAGCTCTGTTATCCTACATGAACAATGCAGTATTCACAATACTGGCTCAAAAAAAGGAGTTTGCACTGCTGCTGCTGACCAGGCTACCTCAGGCAAAGGTCCTCCTCTCCTCACTCATGGTAACTGCTCAGCATCCACGCAGCTTGCTCCCTGCCGCTCCAGCCTTCTGAAGTTCCCATGCGTGGCAGTCCTCAGCAGGAGTCCTTAGCAGAAATTCTGGCTGCGTCCAAATAAAGGAGTTTGCATTGCTGCCACCACCACTGCACTTCCAGTCACCATGCTGTTTCCAGCTTGGCTCCGGCTTCCTCCTGCCCCACCCCTTCCTGCTATGTCAGCGGTTCAAGGGGCATGGAAAATCTTCAAATCCCATAATCATTACAGATCAATGATGACAAAATGTCCATGCTGGTGAGGATCTGGTTGATGGTGATACTTGGTGGATGGTCAGATAAGATGTACCAATTCTGGAGGAAAAAATAAAATAAAAATGATTGTGTGAAAGAAATTACAACTCAACTGAGATGCCATCTGTACTGTAATAAGCACAGTGCCGTGATTTCAAATAGTGGCATCCATTTGCCTAGGAGTAGATGAGGAGAAAAATGTTTGGGATAAACCTGTGCTGGACACTGGAAGAGAATGGATGACTGTAGCAGAAAGGGACTTGAGATACATTTGGAAGATAATGAGTCCAGAGTAGGGATGATGGATTTGGGAGGGGAGAGTGGAGATTGTAAGTACAAAATGTCATGATTAGTGCATTTAGAGATTGGAGGGAAGTTTAGGTGTGAGGCAGAGTGGGAGATTAAGGGACAAGAGATTAGAAACACAACAAGGAATTTCAGAGTTAAAGATTAAGTAGCACAGTGATGGGACATGATTAGGTATAAGATATGCCTTTCCCTGAAGAAAACTGAAATGGAGTGAAGGTATTGAGAAGTCATAGAATTTGAGAAAGTAGATGAATTAATCTGACAGGATATTCTTGTTCTTTTCCAATGCGTTCTATCTCTGGTCTCTATGCTTTTGAATTGTCAATGCCCTCTATCTAGAATGTACACTTTCCTAATCCATGCCTCATAGAATTTCTAACTTTCTTTAAGACACAATTCAAACATTACCTTAGACCAGTTGACTTTTGTAATCCCCCATCTGCTAGGGTTTACTCTCCTTATATACCTTGAAGTAATTTGTATTTCTTGTGTATGTACAGCAAAATATTGTTTTCTTCAATGATGTTTTAGCATACATTACATATAAGAAAAACTACAGAAGATTCTGAATTTTCCCAAATGAATATATTTTCCTTGTATCATATTACAAATTAATTTTTCACTGGCCACACAATTTAATTGTCCATAGCTATATTGGAAGCAAACACTGTTTTAGACAGTTTTGTAGTTAGAGCATGGTCAAAAGAAACTTTTAAGATTTACAAAGTAGGGGATCCATTGTTTATACAAAAGCTGACTGAAATTTTCCAAGTTACATGATAAAAGGAGGTTATCCCTCAGGAATTCAAGGATGCCTCCTTTGTCCATCTGTATGAAAGTAAAGGAAATAGGTTGTCCTGTGACAATCACAGGAGGGTCTCTCTCAGTCATAGCTGGAAAGACTCTTGTCAGAGTCCTCCTTAATATACTGTATTTGTCTACAAGGGGAGTTGCTTGTCTACCTGAGAAGTTGCTTGTCTACCTGAGAACCAGCATGGTTTCAGAAAAGCCAAGGGATGTTCAATAAGGTATTTGCTGTCCAACAAATCCAGGATGTGTACACAGGTCTGTAGACAAAATTTGTGTATCTGGCCATGGCCGTCGATACTATCACTCATGAGGGCTTATGGATTTTATATTAAAATTTGATTGCCTTGAGAAGTTCATCAACATTGTATGTCAATTTCATAGCAGTATACTTGTCTTGGTTCTGGATAATGGACATGCTTTCCCTATCACTAATGGAGTGAAATAAAGCTGTGTGCTTTCTCCCATGCTACATCAGCCACCATCACACCATTCATATGTGGAACCATCAGTTACAGCAAATGGAGAAGTTTCAAATGCTGTGGAGAAGTTTGGTTATCTTAGTAGAGTACTTTTCAGGAATGTGCACATTGATAATGAGGTTGACACACAGATTGCCAGTGCTAGCTTAGTGTTTGGGAGGCTTTAAACAAAAGTGTGGGAGAGAAGAGGTATGATACTTGACTACCAAAATGAAGGTCTACAGAGCCTTGTTCTGACCTCATTGCTGTATGGCTGTGAAACCTGAACAGTATACCAGTGCCATGCAAGGAAACTGAATTGCTTCCATTTGAATTGTCTTAGGAAGATTCTGATGATCTCCTGACAGGATAAGATTCCAGACACTCAGGCCCTTTCCTGAACTAAAACAACAAGGATTTAAACTCTAATGCAGAGAGTAAAATACATGGGTTGGCCATGTCATTTGAGTGTAAAATGTGTGATTGCAATAAAAATATTTGATGAAAAATTCACACAGGGCAAGGGTTCATATGGTGGTCAGAAGAAATGATACAAGGATACTCTCAAGGTCTCCCTTAAGAACTTTGGAATTGATTGTATATCATTGTAGATACTGCTACTGAACTGCTCAGCATGGCATATCCACACCAGAGAAAGTGTTGTGCTCTACGAGCACATAAAATTGAAATAGCTCAAAAGAAGTACAAGATGTACACATTTAGAGAATCCACCTCAGATGTTCACATGTACTATTTGTGCCCAACCTGTGGTAGAATATTTTGAACTTGTATTGTTCTGATAAGCCATGGTTGGATACACTGTAACCTGACTCTGTCACAGTAATGTCATTTCAGTGCTCTGAGAACAAAGGACAACAATCAACCAAGTATGAGTTGAGATTAAGCTTTAGCGCTCTCTCCTCTGCTAGTAAAGCACCTTGCCTTGTATCTCTTTTGTCCTCTTCATTACTAAACCTGCATTAATAAGTCTTATTTTTAAAATATATATTCATTTCCAATGATAGAATGCAAAATTATTGAGGGCATAGGCTCTTCGTTTGCTTCTTTTTATCCTTAGTAGAATACTTTATATTATGAACTGCTTAATAAAAGGTGATTAAAGAATTGTTTATTGAATTAAAATATTGAAATGATGTCAGGAATACATAACAGAAAAACAAATGAAAGAAGAGTTGAGAGGCAAATGAGACTATATAGGATCCTATCATGAGACCTGATCTAAATCCGTTCAAGAGTCTTTATAGAAGAAATAACAAGGAGAATAAAAAAAAAAACCAAACAGATATTAAATGACATAATTGCCACCAACTAGCAAAATGTATTATATTTTATTTTATTAATACCAATAATGCTAACAAGACCTAGCTTTTATGTAGCATTTGAGATTTACAAAGTGATTATTTAAAATATCTCATTTTAACCTCACAAGAACCTTGGAAGATAATTGTGCTTATTATTCTCCTTTAACAAATGAGGAAGTTGAATCCCCAGAGGTTGATTTGCCCATGATCACATAGCAAGTAAATATCCGAGGCTGGATTTGAACTCATTTATTCCTGAGCCCAAGTAATGTATTGTATCCACTGAACCACCTGGACAACAACAATGGAAATCCCATATGTTTTCAATGGCTACTTAATGTCCAGACTGCTACAACAGTAAGTGTAATGCCATCAAAGTAGATGAAGTTAGGAAGAAAAACAGGGCCTGAACAAATTTATACAGAAGAGAGGCAACAAATTTTTAAATATACTCAAGGATTAAAGAATGGAAAAGGGAATGGGTTGCCATTATACTTCCAGAATGCATGCAAAATGATATCTGCAACTACTGACCTAAATGTCTGTTTTCTCAATTTTGTAACACTCTTTTAATGGCTTGTGGATGTTTTGAAGACATTCTTAGTGAAACACAGGGAATTAGTGGGGATTGTACAGATAATTTTCTATAACAGGGCCAATTTTCTATTACAAAACTGACTTTGATCCAATTGTCTGATATTTTATTTTTTTGCTAAAAAAAATAATTAAGTGCAGTAAAACAAAATGAAACCTTTAGGGTTCCTTCAAAGTTTCTCTCTTGCTCATACAAGATATTCTGACAGATGGAACCAAGGAGGTAACTCTGTTCAATGATCCGTTGAGTATCAAAATCAAATGAAGCATAGAAAAGACAGACATATACTCACCTAAGTGGTCTACCAATGTCATAAAAGAATACATTTTTCTGAATATAAATGGAAAATTTTCCTTTTGATGGAAATATTGTCTAAACATTCTCATTTGATGACATTATATTAATTTAATTGTTCCCTAGAATGCTTTAAACATTTTTCTATGAAATACATTATCACAGGACCATAGATTTAGGACTTTAGGAGTGACTTTAGGAATCATTTTGCCCATCTCTCTAATTTTAAGATGAGGAATCTAAGCTATACCTAAATAGACTGAATAACTTGCCAAATTCACACAATTAATAACCTATCATATCTGGGGATTCAAATTCAGCTCACAACTTAAAATCCAAAGTTTCTTTCTTTCTTTTCTTTCCCATTGAACTATGAACCTCTCTCTGCATATCCACCAATGTATCTACATAGAAAACACGTGAATAAAAATTAACATGGTCAAGATTGAACTATAAACTATATGGGCAGCCGTTTTATCTTGTATCAAATGTATATCTTGCTAAGAAGACATTGAATGGGATGAGTTAGCTAAGTACTCCCCTATCTTTGACCAGTTTATCTCAAATTTCATTTCCTTTCTTATCCTTTTCCTAGTCTTCATATTTTGGAAAAAAAATGTTCTCAAAAGCAAAGGAGAAATGGAGTTAATTCTTCTTTTTTGGTATCATCCTCTGTCTTCATCCAATCCATCTCAAGTATAGATCTTTTCTTTGTTTGCTCTTGTCCTTAGTTTAAAAAAAAACTCTTTTGATTGTATTTAGTATTTATCATTATTATTAAATCATTCTAATCCTTAACATGCACTACTAATTTCTCACTCAGAGGAAGAATCTTAGAAAACTAATACCTGAGATTTTATAGAGGATAGGGATAGACATTTTCTCTTGGCATTTCAACTTCCTTTGTTACTGTCTACTGAATGTTTTAAAAGAGAGATCCTATGACATCCTGTGCTCTCTGTCCTCAGAACTTTATGCATTTTTCTCAATCTGTTATTTCATACTTAAAAAATTATTTTGGTAATATGAAATGTAAATATTTAATTTATGCATATACCTACACATATATTTATGTATTATATGTGTGCTTGTATTATGTTATATATGTCACACATGTATATTTTATACAAATGTGTATATATACATATATGTATATTCATGTATATACTCACATTTATATAACTTTCTCAACTATATTATAAGCAGCTTAAATAAAGAACATTATAGAGAGATAGAAATTTGTGATAGAAGGTATCAAAGGGACCTCAGAGACAATGTAGTACAGGTACTTCATTTCATAGCTGAGAAAAGTATGATTCCTAATAGTCAGTTAATAATTTCCCCCAGGAACACACAACTAGAAGATGTCTAAGCCAGGAGCAGTACACAAATATTTTATATACTAAATGAGTGAATATTCTTTCCATTTAACCAGAGTCATCTCAGGTCTTTTTATTAACCTTCTCCCACCCCAAACCTCCATTACTTCTGGTGTGTCTGATAAAAAAAAAAAAGTCACATGGGAGTGGAGCCAAGATGGTGGCATAGAAGCAGGAAAACTCTGTGGCTCCCCCAATAATCACCTTAAATACCTATAAAGTAGACCACTTAGGTGAGTATATGTCTGTCTTTTCTATGCTTCATTTGATTTTGATACTCAACGGATCATTGAACAGAGTTACCTCCTTGGTTCCATCTGTCAGAATATCTTGTATGAGCAAGAGAGAAACTTTGAAGGAACCCTAAAGGTTTCATTTTGTTTTACTGCACTTAATTATTTTTTTTAGCAAAAAAATTTTAGAGCTACAGAACCTACAAAGTGACAGAAAGAAACAAACCTCCCATGGAAGGCAGCCTAGCAGGAGGAGAGGAAGGGTCCATTGCAGTGCGCTGGGAGCCAAGCCCAGCCCTGAGTGAACCCGACGTTTTAGCCCCAGGGTGGCCCAGACCAGCTGCTGATGCAGGCTTCAGGAGAGTTGATCACCAACACCTGTGGCAATTTCCAAATATATCAAGCCATAGCTACTGAGGAAAAAATTGAGAGGTCAGCGGAACTATTGGAACTGGGAGGGACAGAGTGTGGTCCAGCCCCTACCCTTGTAGCTAGAAGTGGCAGAGGTGCAGTGGCCCTACAGCCTCCTCCACAAGGCTGCTTCAGAGCTCCTGGCCTGCAGATTATAGAGGGGCCAAGCAAACATTCAGAGGGTAATTGCTTTTGCTTTAACCTGCCTAAATCTGAATCGCGGTCTTGAATGGTGGTCCTGAGGCATGTAACCAGTGAGTCAGACTTTGAGGAGCAGCAGGCAGTGCACCAAACTAAAACTGCTGGCAGCTGAGAAAAGCCAGGCAATTTGGGACAAAGCTTTCCCTTCTGGAAGCAGAAATCTACTGTGGCAACAAGCTGAAAAGCCAAGTAATTACATAGAAACATGAACAAGCAAAGGAAACAAAGCAAGCAAAGCCATACAATTTTAGATTCCTTTTTTGGGGACAAAAAGGATCAAAGTATGGAATGGGAGGGGGTCAACAAAGTCAGAACTCTGTACCAAAAGCTTCCAAGAAAAATATGAACTGGTGGGGGAGCAGAGCCAAGATGGCGGCGTAGCAGCAGCAACATATCACAGCTCTCACATAGCCACGCCAAAATACCCATAAAACAGGACTCTAAACCAATCCTAGAACTCCAAAACACACACAAAGATACTTCCCACTAAAGTCAGCTCAGCTACAGGGAACCATATCAGCACTGCGAACCGAAGCAAGCTTGCCCTAAAGCTGCTGCTGTGCCCCGGGGGCGGCTGGATGGGAGGAGTGGAGGAGCCTCTCGGGTGAGCGGATTAGCAGCAGCTGTGAGTGGAGATTGTGAAAGGGGGAGATAAGCAGTCCAGCGAAAGGCCTCCAGAGCAGAAAAGCAAAAGGCAGAGGTTTTGCACCCGCCTCCGAGTTGGAGCTTCCCGCCCACGGCCTGCAGAAAGGAGGGGGACTTAGCGATTGTTCTCAGGCCAGTGTTCTCGCATTGAGCGGCCTGGATCCAGATGGCTGCCTTGGGTCTCCATCTTGGAGTCCTCATTATCCAGTCAGCTGGAAGTATTTAGGAAGAGTCCCAACATCTTCGTGAGAGCTATGGCAGCTGGGAGGACTCCAGCGATTTGGGATAGAGCTTTCCCTTCTGGAAGCAGAGCCCCACAGAGATTTTAAAAAAAATCACGGTCTGAAGAACCATGAGTAAGAATAAGCATAAGAAGCAAAGTAAGAACAGCACCCAAACCCTTGATTCCTTCTATGGGGAAAAGAAAGACCATGGGAGACAGAGGGCAGAGGAGAGTACAGCCAGAGCACCCCCACCAGGGGCCTCCAATAAACATGAAGAATGCCTTAAAGCTAGAGATGAGCTGAAGAAGGATTTTCAAAACCAAATAAGGGAAGTGGAAGAAAAATTGGGAAGAGAAATAAGAACG
>CM053580.1:425558402-425574894 GCA_028627135.1 Pseudochirops cupreus | reverse complement strand
TTTGACATATTGATATAATATAATTGAATATGCATATAATAAATGAATGAAGATTGAATAGACAAATGCTGAATATAACTTCTAAGTTTTGGAGTTTGCCTTTCTTTGTATTGCCAACACCTAGCACAGTGCCTAAAATGTTTTGGGAGCTTAATAAATACCTGTTAATTCATTAATCTTTTGATTGATTTGCTATTTTTTACAAACATGCATATTTCACCCATCTTTGAAAAAATAAAAAAAAATTAAAAAACTAAAACAAAACTCACCATTTCTACCTTCTGTTTCCTTAACCTTAACCTTTTAAAAGCTACCTTCTTATCTCTCCTACCTTTCTTTGCCAAGCTCCTAGAGGGAGTTGTCTATTTTCACTGTCTCTTCTTAAATACCGTCTATATATTTATCAAGCCCTCCCAGTTTGACTTCCAACCCTTCACTGTGTTGCAAATGAAATTCAAAGCATGCTAATGAAATATTACCTAATATTACCTTTTCTCTTTCTTAATATCTTGTGCCACTTTGGACCATGCCTTCTTCTTGGATACTCTCATCTCCCTTAGTTTCCATGACCTCAGTGTTTCATGGCCTTCTTCCTACCAGTCTTAGAATTCACAGAACACTGACTTTCAGAATTAGAAGTGACCTCATAGTCTTAGTGGTCAAAACCAGATCACAAAAGATTACTTACTAAAATGTACCTGGCAAATATCATTTAGATCTTGCTGAGAGACCTCCACTGCCACAGCAACTAAAATGCACTCCCACTCTGCATCCACTTCTCAAGACAATTATTTTCTTTCATGTCTCACATTAGATGCAACATCCTCCCTGAAGCTTTCCCTAATGAACTTCAACTTTATTGTTATTGTTCTTTCCCTTCTTCCATTCTTTTATATATTTTGTGCTCCCACCCAAAAATGATAATATTCTTGAAGACAAAAAGCATTTAATTTTTTTCTTTGTATATCCTGTGACTACTACAGTATCTCAAGCATATTGGTGTTTAATAAAAATTGGGTTACAAATTAAATTGAATTAACTATTGACACTGCATCTATAGAAATAAAATATTTTATATTTTAAAAAATATCCTATCATACATGTATTTATCTTTTCAACTTCCCCCTAGAGATAAAGTTAAAGACATAAAGAGATTAAGAGGGAGAGAATGAAGGGATGGACAGAAGAAGGAAGAAAGGAAAGCATATTTTATTATTAATTTTTCAAATAAATTTTGGGTTCTGAAATCTCTTCCTCCCTCCCAACTCTCTTCCTACCATTGTGAAGGCAAGAACTGTGATATCAATCATATAAGTGAAATCATGTAAAAACTATATATTCATATTAACCATGTTGCAAAAAAGCAAGAAAAATAAAGTGAAATAAAATGTTCCAACCTACATTCAATCATCATCAGTTCTTTCTTTGAAGGATAATTGCATTTTTCACCATAAATTCCTGCAATTGTCTTGGGTCATTGTGTTGATCAGAATAACTAAGCCATTCACAGTTGATTATTATACAGTATCCCTGTTACTGTGTACAATGTTCTGGTACTGTTCACTTTGTATTGATGCGTAAAATTCTTCCATGGTTTTTCTGAAACAATTCAGTTCATCATTTGTTATAATGCAATAGTCTTACATCATAATCATATACTACAATTTGTTTGTTGATTCGCCCGTTAGTGGGCATCCTCTCAATTTCCAATTCATTGACACTAAAAAAAGAGTTGCTATAAATATTTTTGTTTCTATAGTTGTTTTTTTTTCCCTTTTTTATCTTTGAAGGGAATGGACCTAGCACTAGTATGGCTGGTTCAAGGGTATACACAGCTTTATAGCCCTTTACAGATAGTTCCAAATTGCTCTCAAGAAGAGTTGGATTAGCTCACAACTCAGCCAACAGTGCATTAGTTTTCATATTCCATCCAACATTTATCATTTTTCCTTCTAGTCATATTAGCTAATCTGTAAGGTACCTCAGTGTCATGTTTTAATGTGTATTTCTCTAATCATAAGTGCTTTCTATTTTTTTTTTCATATCATTGTGATTTAGGCTCTGCCAACCCAGGAACACCAAAAAATGTTGTTGTTTCATGGTGAGTTGTGGTGGAACCATCTAAAATAATTTAGTCAAACCACCTCTAATCTAAGTATATGGATTTGTTGTTATTGACACCTCTCATGAAGTGGGCTAAGTTCCAAGAAGAATCAGCAACTTTAGAGAAAGCAAGGTGGATTTCATTGGATAAAGATGGAATTATGTAACAGAAATTATGAATATTAAAAAGGCAGGAGGGGTTTTCAAAGGATTAGGTAACAGGGGAGGAGACGCAGCCACAGTGGAACTGTGCATGTGATTACCCACAATGCATACAGAAAAATTCATTTGAGAGGGTATGTATGAATGATAATGATATCATAGTAAACCTCTCTATGTCGTAAGTTTACTCTAGGTCAATTCTTTATTATTACTGTGCAAGTGCCTACTTAGGGAAAGTCTCTTCTATTATTTGGGGGTCTACATCCTACTTGGGCATCCTGGTGATGTTGCTTTCTGATTGATTGAGCATTGTAATACTGTCTGAGACTAGATGGATGTAGTTGTAGTTGAGTGCATGGACACAACTGCTGTTTCTGTGGGAAATATGAAGAATGGGTCTGAGAGTAGTGGCTAGCTAGAGGCAGTGCCTGGGATCCCATCACATGCACATGCCTGCTTTGCTGTGAGAAATATGAGTTCATGGATGCACCTATTGTTCTAACGAACAGTGAAGCATATATGAAGAAGTTAGGATACTGAATGTGGGAGGTGGGTGAGTGGTTAGGTAGGTGCAGTGGTCCTGCTGTTCTGTGAGGTCTATAAGGAAGTTAAAATATTGGGGCTGGGGACATCTTTGTTAGGATTTCATCAATATGACTATAGATAAACATGATTTATTCTTCATCCTTTGATCACATATTAATTGGGGATTGACTTACATTCTTATAAATTTGACTCATTTATCTATATATTTCATAAATGGGGCCTTTATCACAGAAACTTGTTAAATGCCTTCCCAGTATCCTACTTTCCTTCAAATATTGACTGCATTGGTTTTGTTCATAGGGGGAAAAAAAAACTTTTTAATTTAATGTAATCCAAGTTACCCATTTAGCATCTTGTAATCCTCTCTTTTGTTTATCTATAAGTTGTTACTTTATCCACATATCTGGAAGATAAAACTTTCCATGCTCCCATACAATAATCTGCTTATAATATTACCCTTTATGTCTAAATCATGTAACCATTTTTATTTTATTTCAGTATACAGAGATATTAATCTATACCTACCTTATGACCAAACATTTTCCAGTTTTCTTAGTAATTTTTTATCAAATATTAAGTTACTATAACTAAAACATGGATTTTTGGTTTATTAAATACTAGATGGCTATGCTCATTTAATATTGTACGTTGTGTATTCCAAACTACGTTCTATTCCAAAGATCCACCGCTCTATATTTTAACCAGTACTAGATTGTTTTGATAATCAACAATTTGCAATACATTTTGAGATGTGGGACTATTAAGCCACCTTCCTTCACATTTTATTTTATTAATTTCCTGAATATACTTTGCTTTTTTTTTTCTTTCAAATGAATTTTGTTATTATTTTTTCTACTTTTATAAAATGTTTTTGGTAGTGTCATGATATGGAACTGAATAAGTAAATTAAATTACATTAAATTATCATTTTTTTATATTGGTTTGACCTACCCATGAACAATTAATAGTTCTCCAGGGTATTGTTGTTGTGTTTGTCCTCCATTCTTGAAGAGCACTGTGACATCCAAGGGATGATGACTTGACTTGCAATTAATTTGGATTTCAGTGACTGAGGGCTTTGCAAGGTCACCAGCCTTATTTTCTCCTCCAGTGCCATCTGGGTCCAGTGGCCAGATATTCATCAGGATGACTGGAGATGGCCCCAGATGCAATGGGAAACCCTGGTCCTTTTAAATTAAGGTCTCTTCAGGGCATTTGGGAGGTTCATACTATTTGGGGTACATATGTTTAGTATTGATGTTAATTTATAGTCTATACCACTTTTTTTTTAATAAAATGTAATTTTCCTGCTTATTTCTTTTACTTAGGTTAAGTTTTGCTTTTGCTTTTTCTGAAATCAGGATAGCTACCTTTGCCTTTTTAAAACTCATCTGCCTCAGTCATACACACATGCCCTTTCACTCTGGTGTCTCTCTGTTTCAAATATGTTTCTTGTACTTCACAAATTGTTGGATTCTTGTTTTAATCCATTCTGCTGTCCACCACATTTACAGTTATGATTAGTCGCTGTTTGTTCCTCAATCTCTCTGTCTCTCTCTTTGTCTTCTTCCTTTGTTTCTGTTTCCCTGTCTCTTTCTGTGTCTCTCCCTATCTCTGTCTCTTTCTATCTTTTGGTCTTTTATTCTGTCTCTGTCTCTTTGTCACTGTCTTTCTGTCTCTGCTATCTCTGTCTCTGTGTCTCTTTATGGGTCTCTCTCTCTCTCTCCCTTCCTCCCTCCCTCCCTTGCTCCTTCCTCCAAAGTCTGTTTTCCTTCTAACTATTGACTTCCCTAATCTGCCCTCCCTTCTATCACTTCCCCTTCTCTCATCCCCCTCCTCTCCTATTTTCCTGTTGGGTAGAATACGTTTTCAGGCCCAACTGAGTGTTTGTGTTATTCCTTCTTTGAAACAATTCCAACAAGAATAAGTTTCAAGTATTTCCCACTCCACAAATTGCTTCTCACTCTAAAATATCTTCCTTGCATTCCTTTATTATGTAAGATAACTTTAACTATTCTACTTCCACCTTTCCTCTTCCTCTGCATCCTTTTTGCTCATCTCTCAATTTTGTTGAGATTATCCCAATATAGGCAACACGTGACTGTACCCTCTCTGTATGTAGCATTCTTCTAAATGCCTAATAATGACAGAGTTCTTAAGAGTTATAAGGATGTTTTCCCACACAAAAATATAAACGATTTGACCTTACTAAGTCTGCTATGATTTCTCTTTCCTGTTTACAATTTTATGCTTCTCTTGAGTCTTGTATTTGAATGTCAGATTTTCTATTCGGCTCTTATCTTTTCATAAAGAATTCTTGAAAGACCCCTTTTTCATTAAATATAAATTTTCCCCTTAAGTATTGTACTCAGCTTTGCAAGGTACGTTATTCTTGGTTGTAATTCTAAACCCTTTGCTTTCAAATATAAAATAGTCGATGTCCTCTATTCCTTTAACATGGAAACTGTTAAATATTATGTGATATTGACTGTTGTCTCCAGATATTTAAATTATTTCTTCCTGGTCACTTGCAATATATTTTCTTTGACCTAGAAACTCTGGAATTTGGGTATAATGTCCTTTAGAGTTTTCATTGGGGATATCTTTTAGAAGATGATAGGTGGATTCTTTCTATTTCTGTTTTAAAGTTATTTGAAGGTGAATGTTGGGAAACGTCAACTGAGTTGCTGCCTGTACTACACCATCGTAGTTCCACACTAATATTTGACTTTCACCAATCCTTTACAACAATATAAGGCTCTCTAGAATCACCAAAAAAAGAGATTTGTAGAATTCTGTCCCAGCAGGTTTGATACACATGTATGAGTTTACTTAAAATCTACAATATTTCAGAGACTCATAAGTCAATTTTGAAGGGATTCTTTTTTTTTTTGGTTGCATTTTGAGTGGGAGGGCAGTTGGGGTTAAGTGACTTGCCCAAGATTGCATGGCTCTAGTAATTGTTAAGTGGTTGAGGATGGATTTGAACTCAGGTCCTCCTGACTCCAGGGCCAATGCTCTATTCACTGAGCTACCTAGCCAGCGCCAAAGGGATTCTTTATAGTCAAATGCATTCATTTTATGGAAAAGATGATGAAAACTCTATGACGTTTAAATAGTTTTTCCAGTGTCAAACCACACAGAGTCAACACTTGAACCATAATAATTTTTGGTCAGAAAAGAATCCATTATCCCTCTTCTAATTTAAATTATTACTTTACTCTTCCAGTCTATTCAATTGCAATTACAAATTTATAACTTTGAGATTATTCTGTACTTTTCTCTCATCCTCAATTCTTGTGTCTAATTGATACTATCTTAACCATCAAATAGGTCTCTTTTTTTTTTGTTTGGGGTTCTTTTTTTTTTTGGAGTTTTATTACATATTTCATTAAAGTTAAATCTTCCTGATTGAGTAGATTTACATAGGAGAAAGTCAGTGGCCATGCAGGTTAGGCCCCCAGATTTCATAATGTATCACTGGCTCTGGCTCTACATAGCCCTCCTAACATGAACATCATGAAGCCAAGGATACCAAAGAAATGCTTACATGTAATGTTCCAGGAAACAAGTATAGGGCACACATCCACACAATTGTGAGTGTATATATCAAAGTCAAAGTGAATCGATTCCTTCCAGTTTAGCCTCAATTCTGAATAGTCCCAGTCATACCACAGTTTTCATTCATGCTGAGAGTGGTCCAGAAGCTTGGGATAGTCACCATTCCCAAAACCATTGTTCTGGTGAGGCTTGTAATCTTCCACCCGCATGTTGTACTTCTTGGCAGTGGCAGCACACTCCTCCAGTTGATGGGGTATGGTCCCTGGATCCTTGGGCCCTCGGAGCCACAGAGAATACCATCTTAACCTTCTTTAGGTTCCATCAAATAAGTCTTAAAGTTTGTTAAGTATTTAACAAATAATGTGTTGAACATATACGTGTGTGTGAGTGAGTATGTATGTGTAAGTATGTGTGTATATGTGTGTGTGTGTATGTAAACACATGTATCTTTATGTTATATCTATGTTATTAGGTAAAAAAGTTGTATTGATTGTACTTCTGCCATACATTTTCCACTGTCATAATCGTGACTCTTTCCTGTAGCACTATACTAATAAGGCTTTCAGTACCACCTATTTGAACTACTTAAACAACTTCCCAGCTTCATTCTCTCCCTTCTTCAAGATTTCATAGCAATAATAGGGAAAAATGATGCTTGCAAGTGGCATAATTTATTCTGATCTTTTTTTTTATTCTTAAGTTTAGGTAGATGCAGCATCGTATAATACAGTGGTTCTCAATCTGTGGGTCGCGACCCCTTTGGGGGTCAAACGACCCTTTCACAGGGGTTGCCTAAGACCATTGGAAAACACATATTTCTGATGATCTTAGGCACTGAGACACCACGCCCCTATCAGTCTCCAGGCTGGTCCGCCCACATGTAGATACACCCAAATACCCGTATTAAAGGGTCGCAGCATTAGGATATAATAGGAAGAGTTCTAGACTTGGAATTAAAGGATCTGATTTCACATGCCAGATCAGGAATTCAGGTTCTTCACCTGTAAAAAAGAATTGGACTAAATTATGTCTAAGGAAATTTCCAATCACAAGTTTCTTTCTCTGTGATGTGGTTATGAAAATCCTCTGTTCAAAACTCTTCATTGCTTTGCTAATGCCTACAGATAGAAGATTAAATTTTCTAGTATACCACTATCTACCAATTCTGGGTTAATGTACAATGTATCCAACTGTGGATCATCAGAAATTACAAGTTCTGATGTCTCTATCATAGGTCAGGCATAGGTAGTCCACTGAACACTTGTGGAGATGTCTCTGTAATTGTTCACATCAATATTCTTGTGAGCTACTGCAATTCTGCTTCAGTCATAGAGCACATATCCTTCTTTAATGTAGGCATACCATGCTGGCCAGTGTATCCCATTTCACACAATTTATCTCAAAGTTCTTCAGAAGAACCTTTAGAATGTTATTGTATTGCTTCTTCTAACTTCCACGTAAGCACTTACCTCATGTGATTTCTCATTTAAATAGTTGTTTAGGCAAATGTAGGTTTTATATTCAAATAATGTGGCCAGCACATAGAAGTTGCACTCTTTGTAGCAGAGTTTGAATGCTTGCCAATTCAGCTCAGGAAAGGACCTCAAAATCCAGTAACTTATTTTGCGAGATGATCTCAGAATCTTCCTAAGACAATTCAAATGGAAGTGATTCAGTTTCCAGATAGACTCTCCAAGTTTCAAAGGCATATGGCAATGAGGTCAGCACAGCAACTCTGCCTATCTTCACTTCTATACTCAGTCTAATACTTCTTCTCTCCCACTTTTTTCTTTTGGAGACCCACAAACTGTTCTGGCAATACATGAGTCAGCCTCATCACCTATTTTTAAGTCCCTGGAATGTATATGGCCAAGGTAAGTGTACTTACCCACAGAATTCAGCATCTCCTCATCCGTTGCAATCAAATGTTCCACATCTCTATGGTATGGTGCTGGCTGGTGGACAATCCTCTGTTTGCTTTGTGTTAATTTCTTAGACCAAAACTAGCACAAACAACAGAAAATCAATACATACTCTGATGCATCTCAGCCTCCGAGGCTGCATTAAGTGCATAATCATTTGCAGACAAAACAATCATGCACCACTCTCCATCCACTTTAGTCTTGGGCTTGTATCCTTTTCAAGCTAAGTAATTTACCATCAGTGCAGTAGCTAACCTTGATACAGTTTTTGTTCCCATTGAAGACATCTGACAACATTGTTGGAAACATTTAGTTGAAAAGCATGGGAGCAGTCACAGAGCCCTGCTTCACTCTGTTGCTGATTGGGAAAGTATAAGGGCATTATCCATTATCTAGAATGAATGCAAGCATGCCAAATTTTGCCATAATCTTCCACAAGCCCTCTCAAATGACAACAATAAAGGTCTTTGTAAGACTGATGAATGTTGCATACAGACCTCTGTTCTGTTCCTGGCATTTCTTCTGAATTTGTTGTGCAATAAACACCACACTGACCATCACTTGGCCCTCTTTGAAGTGACACTGGCTTTTGGGTAGAATAACATCTCCAAAGTGAAGGGTCTACCTATTAAGGATAACTCTGGCAAGAAGTTCATCACTGTTGCATGCCAGTTTCATGAATGCATGCTTGTACATATTCTGGATAATGGATGATGCTCTTATGCTTTCAAGTTTACAGTATTTCTTGCCTATAAGCATCCACACATTCCATGTTCCAATGGTTAGTGTAATCGCCTTTGCAAAAATTTTTGTACATTTCTTTTGTGTGGTTTGACCACATTGTAGGATCCCTGCCTGCTGCAGCAAGCAAATCAAGGGTGGGTGAAGCATATAACTTTACAGCACCTCTTCTATCCTCCTCCTCACACCAGAAGGTGAGCATAAGAAAAGTGTTCCTTATAAAAAAGCCTATTCAAAAACCCAGAAAGCTTACTAATCCCACTGATGCTTCACCGTAGTGGGAAGACAACCCTATGATCTGGGCTCCCTGTTTACAGGGTTGTGACTACAGCTACCAGTGTATTTGTACCTGCTGCCTTATCATTTGCTCTTTGCATAGGAATTTGAGGTAGGTAAAAATGGTAAAATGGTACAATTGATGTTTTTGATTCATGCTTAAATTGGACTTAATGAGTCAGAGTTTCATGAAGTGTCCAGACTCACTCTCTTCCAAGAGTCATCAAAGTTCAGTGGCAAGAAGTTGAGACAATTGGTGATGCCTTAGGATTCGGTGGATGACCTTTGCATCTTCTTTGTCTAACCAATCTCAAACACTCCATGGCACCTGCTTCAAACACCTCCATTGCCATTGGAACAAACTGTTCTCATCTACCCATCCCGCTAGGGAAAGTCTTTACAGGCCTGAGGTAAAAAAAAAAAAAAAAAGCCTAACTCATCTATGGATTTGTGATACCTCAGTTACCCTCAACCTGGTTTAGCCTGTCTGCTGAAATAGTTTACGAGGAAGTGACTACTGGGCATGCTACAGCTTCTTGGAATCATAGGTAAGAGCTGGGTGGCTGAGGTGGACACAAAAGATAGAAAGCAACCTTCATACCAGAGGTACTAGTCTTCCCTGAACATACCCACCACTCCTACCCTCACCTATTAATTTCAAACCTATAGCTCAATTTGGTCACAACTGCCTCCCTTAAATTATACTCAAATTGTGTCTGAGAACAGAATCTTTCAAAATACTAGTTTGCACAACAATAATCTTCCCAGTTATAATGATTAAATATTTCATTCATCTCACTGCCCAAGTCAGAGTTGTCATTTGCTTTCTTTCCACCAACAGAAGTTTTACACAATTTACATTTTCCTACACCCTGATAAGGTATGTATATGTGCATACATATAAATATGTGTATATATGTAGATATAAACATATATATATATATATATATATATATATATATATATATATATATATATAATGATGATGATTCCCAATTTCACCTATCTACTGTCAGCTTCTCTTTCCATCTCCAGTGTTTTCTGTTTACCTACCTTCCATACATCTCAAACTGCATAGCCAGTAGATATGTTAAATTCAATATGTCCAACACATGTTGTTAGCTTTTTCCTTTAACCTTCCCTAGCTTCTACCTTTCCTATTACTGTAGAGAGCAATACCATTCTTCTAATCTCTTAGGCTTACAACTTAGGAGTCCACACCTACACTCATATCAAATATGTTGCAAATGCCTTTCAATTTCACCTCTGCAATATATCTTGAACATATTTCCTTCTCTCCTCTGACACAATCACTGCTACAGTGCAGAATTTCAACATCTCCCTCCTGAATTATTGAAATAGCCTATTAGTGTATTTGTCTGCCTCAAATCTCCCCCTGCTTCAATCTACCCTCCTTTCAGACTCTAAAGTGATTTTCCTAAAGTGCAGGTCCAGTCATGCCACTCCCTTACACAATAAACTCCAGTGCCTCCTTTCACCTCCAAGGTCAAACACAAAATATTCTTTTTAGCATTCACAACCCTTCATAAACTAGCCCCCTCCTTCCTTTGCAGTCTTCTTATGCTTTCCTTCAACGTATTCTTCAACCCAATGATAGTTGTCTCTCTGCTGTTCCAAGAACAAGACACTCCATCTCTTGACCCTGGACATTTTACCTGTCCCCCACTGAAATGGGAAAAAAGAGAAGAGAAACATGCCAGTGAAATGCTTATTCCATTATGTTCCTCCTGACTTCTCTGACTCCCTTTAAGTCCCCACTAAGATTTCATGTTTTATTGGAAATTTTCCCCATCCCCTCACTTCTGGTGCTTATTCTTCATTAATTAGTTTACTTCTTATCTTGTGTGTATATTTTTATTACTATATATATATATATGCATTTGTGTATATACTCATGTATGTATACACACCACATATCTATGTATGTATGTATTTGTTTTCATGTTGTCCTCTCCAATTGGACTGTTAGCTCTTTGAGAACGGGTACTATCTCTTCCTTTCTTTCCTATTCTCAGTGCTTAGTACAGGGTCTGGCACATAGTAAACACTGAAGAAATGTTTATTGGTTGTCCTGAAGTCCAGAGAGATTAAATAACTTGATTATGGTCATGTATAGTAATAAGTATGCAATTAAGAATTTGAATCCAGGTCCTATGATTCCAAAGAAAATTCCCTTTCATGGCTCTAATGCATACTAGATATGTGGCAATGGGTAAATCATGTTATCATTCAGTGTCCCAGGCAAAAACCTAAGACTATAAATTACAGATTTGCTAATCTGCCTCGGTTATAAAAGTTTCTGTATTTGAATTTACCACTCTAATACAATCACAAGTGTGTGCGTGGGGGGGTATGTGCATGTATATATGTGTGTGTTGTTGTAATATGTGAGTGTATTTGTATTTGTAAATATATATACACTCTCTCAAATGATTCTGTGAATTCATAGAAGTAATATTCTGTCACATGTGCTGTCTCTCTGTCTCTGTCTCTGTATACATACACACACATGCACAAACACACACGCACACACACACATATACATATACATATGTGTATATGTAAACATTTGTGTTTGGGTGCACACTATACAAAATTAAATGTAATTAGTGTGATTGAATATTATAGTAAAATAATATTAATTGGATCTGTTGAATTACTTTTCAGTAAGAAATGCTACATATGCTGTGTGACTCAAAGGAGGTGGAAATTAGAAAAAAACAAACTTGAGACTTCTGTTTGGCAACTTGTATTTGTCATAGTTATTTTCTCCAAGAATTGGAGCTATCCATAAGTAGAAGAAACTGCCTTATGAGTTAGTTGACCTGAGGTCTTCAGGCAGAAGCTATATACTTATTCAGATATAGAGATATAGGTTAGAGTAGATGACCTATCAGATTGTTTCCAGTTTTGACATTCTGTGTTTTTGTGAGATGAAAATAAAATATGGCTTTGATCTTTCCCCAGAATCTGATAGAAGGACAGAAACTCACTAAAGCTAATGCAGTGAAATTAGATTAGTGCCAGTGAAATGCTGAGTCCGTTACGTGCCTTGTTCTAGACCTTTTTTTTTCAACCTTTAATCAAAACGGTTGTCATTTCATCTTTGACTTCTTCTCATTCCTAAAGTTAATAGAGAATTTACTTCATCAAAGCAATTCAGAAAAGAAAAAAATGATGGTAGAGTCTAGTATATTTCACTGTAGATAAGGAAATGTTCAGAAAAAAATAAAATTATGTTCCCTTTTAGATTTTCCAGATATTCTCTTACTTAGTAGAATGAACTATAACCAGTTAGAAATGAAACACATACTACTAAAGATACCAGTGATGAACTTCAGGAAGTGAACAAGCAATTTTGAATTTATGATATCTGTAAGTAGTAATAATGCCATGTTTCTTTAGCACTTAAATGTTTAAAAGGTGTTTTTCTCACCAAACTCTTGTAAAGAACATTGGACAATCACCCTGTCTCTTATTAGAGATAAGGAAAATGAGGCTGAAGAAGTAAAATAATTGACTTATCATGACAGTAGAGTTACAGAATCAGAATTAGAATCCAGCTGGACTGATTCCACAACCAGAACTCTTTCCACTATAATATGTTTGCTGAATGTCACTTTTTACAGAATGCCAGAAAAGGTCTACAGCATGGAGGAGACCAAGCTTATATCTTTATGTGAATTAACCTCTAATCAAAAATTTCAGAATAAATCTAGCCTTTACAGGTCTTTATTTCCAAGTAATGAGACTTTTGCAACAGGTATGAATCACTGCTTCCAATTTCTTGCCTATTACAAATAATGAAAGAAATAGGGCACATACATTGGATATTATTAATGATTTTAGGTATTTCCTCAGACCAAGGGGGCTGAAGGAAAAAAGACGGAAGACATCATGTGCCAGTGTATATTGTTAGGGATTATTTCCTTGTCTTTGAGACACCACTCTCTGTAGTTTTTTTAAATTTAAATTTTTATTTTTTTTGGCCTTTTGGAAGGGGAAAGGTAGGGCAATTGGGGTTAAGTGACTTGCCCAAGGTCACATGGCTAGGTTTTGTGTGTGTGTGTGTGTGTGTGTGTGTGTGTGTGTGTGTGTGTGTGTGTGTTTAAGGGTCTGAGACTGGATTTGAACTCAGGTCCTCCTGACTCCAGAGTCAGTGCTCTATTCACTGCTTCACCTAGCTGCCCTACTCTCTGTACTTTAACAATTGGCGCTGTGGTAGTGGTTCCATCTTTAAGGTGAATAGAAGTCTGACTCTTAGACAGAATCAATCTGGAAGAGAAAATTCCTTGGTAATATGTAAACAAATAGCCTTTATTAAGTGGGATAGCATTGCCTACATAGTTATAATGTTCAAAAGTCTGACTCTAGATATAGGTGATTGGGGGAAAATGGGATTTTTAGATAACATCATGAAAAATCTTCGTGAATTTTTTGTATGAATCTTTCTGAGAATAATTTGTTCCTTAATATCACATGCATTATTACAACATAATTCTTGCAAAGCATGACTAATACAATACACACTATTTGTGATAACGGCAATGTCATGTCTGAAAGAAACAAGTGAGCATTGCAATTTTCATGATGTCTATGGTATCCTTTTCCTAATAATGGCCCATCTCTACAAAAGCACTGTTTTCAAGTGTCTACACAGTATCCACCCCTCAGAAGCTCAGGACTTAAAATATCTTTATTTGGAATGTAATTAAATTTAAACTTTACAGCAGGAGAAGTAGTTGTCAATTTTATTCCCAAAGTTATATTTGGTCTGCGTCAGATATTTAAACTTTATATAGCACTTTACATTTTGTATGTGTGAATGTGTGAATGTATGCATGCTTGTAAGCTTGTATCCATAATTATGTCTTGTGAATAGCAGACACTGCATAAATATTTACTACTGTATGATTGATTGATTAATATATTGATTGGCCATAAATATATATCAAATTGATGTTATTGGAATGCTTGCATCATACTCCTCTTCATTAGCTGTTTCTTGATTCTTTCTCTATTTCTCTATTTCCTGTGTCATTCTTCTTCTCTAATCTTCCACTTTCCTCCCCAGCTTTCTTTTAATCCTTTCTCTTTTTTTCCCTCTCTTCCTTTCCCAAGTTCTTGACTGGTATGAATCTATACTTGAATTTAAAACTGTTTATACTTTCCAATGTTTGGCTACATGTGTTTGTACGCATACATGTATGTCTTTATGTATATGTATATGCAGATGTGTATGTATACATGCATGCTTATATGTGTATATATGTGTTTATATCTTGGTACACAGTAAACATTGAATAAATTTTATTAGTGGATACTGGATTAATTGATATGTTGATTGGCTGTAAGTTTTGTATGACATGTTACTAAGTAGTACTTGGATCAATTACTTGTGTCTTGTTCCTCTTCCATACCTATTTCCTATTTTCTTTTTCCTTTTACTTCCTTTGTCTTTCTCATTCTTAATTTTTTCCCTTGCTATGCAGCATTTTAAACCCTCTTTTATGGTTTATTTTGGTTATTTTGCTTTTCCTTTGCCTTTTTTTTTTGGAGGGGGGAAGGCAGGGCAAATTAGGTTAAGTGACTTGCCCAAGGTTACGTGGCTAGTACGTATGTCAAGTGTCTGAGGCCAGATTTGAATCCAGGTTCCTCATTACTCCAGGGTTGGTGCTCTATTCCCTGTACCACCTTGCTGCCTCTACCCTCTTGTATTTCCTTTCCCTTTTCAAGCCTAAGACTTTTTAGTAGCCCTCAGCGGTACTGACATGAATGGTTTAACACCACTGATTAGCAATAAAGACTGAAGAGTTTTTATTTTATTTCATCAGATGACAATTGAAGGAGCAGGTGTGACTTGAAGGAGTGATTTCCCTGAGTTTATCTGGAAGATACTTCAGTCTTAGTATGTCAGACAGAAGTATATAAAGAAGGCACTTAAAGAAAACAGGAAAAATTAATATTGTAAAAATATAGAATACGAAAGTCAGAGAAAAAGATATATTTGAAAAAAGGAAGTACAGGTTAACAACTGATTTGAAAAATCCTTCTTTTGATTTTCTGAGAAAGAAAAGGATGTATGATAAGGAAAATTATTGTTTTAGTGATGTATTTTACACTGTTTTTTTTTTTACAATTGCTCAAAATATTTGTTATGTGGGAAAAAAAAGATAGGCCTTGAATCTTAAATGTATTAAGTTTTGTTATTCTATATTCTATAGTATCTGCTAAGTGTGATTATTGATCATACAAGTTCTCTTTGGCCTGTCCTGTTCAACCTTGTCATGAATGGCCTGTTTAGAGGATAGATGAAATACTAATTCAGTGTCCAGAGGAATGGACAACACAAGGTAGGAATGAAAACTAAGATAGCCTGTGCAGTGTGAGCATCAAAAGTATCTTTACAGATTAGGGAAATAAACAGGTTAAATCTAAGAAGACTTTTTTTTTATTATCTGATTAAACATTTGTTATATGATAACTTGTAGTATGAGATACATATCTTTGCAAGACCAGCACCATCTTTAAAGATTTTGAGATTTCTGTTTTCTTGACATTATTTTTTTTCTAGAAATTCACTACCTTACAATTTATATGCTATTTTCTAAGTATAATATAAAACAGACTTAGCTTTAGGGAGAAAACACTTCCTTCTGCTTCAAAAACACTGCATGCTATTTTTTTTTCAGTTATATCACTCCTGTTATCCCCTTCACTGTAAGTTACCCTTCATTCTCCCTTCTTCCTACACAAACACTGTTCATCCTTAAGTATGCTCTAGAACTCCATTGTTTCTATCTTCTTGGAGTCTTCTCTGACCACTGCATCACTGAGTAATCTCCCTGTCATCTAGATTGTGCTTTTTGTATGCTGCCTTGTATTGGTTTTGGTTATTTGATGAATGTTAAACTTATCTCTGCAATGAGATTAATTACTCTTTGAAGATACAGCTATGGATTTTTTTTTATTACTCTATACTGCTTCACATAGTAATAAGCATGAAAGTGGTAGACACTATATACTTGTTGGATATATTTCTCTTTCTTTTTGTTTTTTTGTGAACTAGATATCCATAGTTATCTAAGAGAACTGAGCAAGGAATCAGTGAATCCCCTTCTAGATGTTGTGCAGCATTCAGGGAAGGGGTGATGATGGTC
>CM053580.1:425540932-425557902 GCA_028627135.1 Pseudochirops cupreus | reverse complement strand
GGTTTAGAAGCCCATCTGCTGATCTATTTCTCTGTCTGCTTGTAACTTGTGCTTGTAACTTCTGTTTGTATTCTGCTTGTATTCTCTGAAGTTCAGGGTGCTGACTTTTTCCCCTGAACTAGGTAAATGATATGTCTTTGATTAAAGTGAGATTGTTAACCCATTTTGAGTTGCTTTCCTTTAGAAAAGCAGATCTAAGAACCTGTGCTGGCACCTGCCCTAGGTATGCTAGGGTGCTTGCTGATACACAAGGCCATGGACACTGTCAATCATGATGACTTGTGGAAGATCATGGAAAATTTGTCTGCCCAGATAAGTTCATCAGTATTGTATGTCATGCTTGCATTCTTTCTTGATAAAAAGCAGTTTTCCAGTCACCAAAAGACTGAAGGACTGTGTGCTTGCTATCATGCTTTTTAGCATGCTATTTTCTCCATTGTTTTCAGATACCTTTAATGAGGACAAAAATTGTATCAAGGTGACCTAACTTGAAAAGGCTACAAGCCAAGACTAAAGTGGAGGAAGAGGTTGATTTTTGTTCACAGGTGATTGTACAGTCAATGTAGTCTTTGAGACTGAGATGCAGAAGAATCAATCTTCTGCCTCTTGTGCTAGTTTTGATCTGAAAATACCAAAAAGCAGAAGTTCTCCACTAGCCAGCATCACAGCATCCATATGTGGAGCCATCAGTCACAGAAAATAGGGAAATAGTGAATGTTGTGGATAAGTTCGCTTGCTTTGGAACTTTCCAGGGAGGTACACATAGACAATGAGATTGATGTATGCACTGACAGAGCTAGCTCAGTGTTTGAAATCTGTGAGACAGAGTAGGTATTAGGCTGACTACCAAACTGAAAGTCTACAGAGCCATTGTGCTGATCTCATTGTTAAATGCCTGTGAAACCTGAACAATATAGCAGCGCCATTGCGGGAAACTTAGTCACTTCCATCCGTTTTGTCTTAGGAAGATTCTGAAGATCACCTAGTCTTTTCTTGAGCTGAACTACTAGCATCCAAAACTCTTTGCAGAGAGCACAACTCTGATGGCCACGTTGTTTGATTGCCAAATGTATGTTAGTCTAAAAGACCATTTTATGATTAATTCATAGAAGACAAACAGTCACACAGAGATCAGAAGAGGCAATGCAAGGACACTCTCAAGTTCTCTCTGAAGAACTTTGAAATTGATTGAGACCTTGGGATAAGAGTGCCCACCATTGTATGTTTGCTTCAGAGTGTTCTGTGCTGTATAATGAAAGAAGAATTGCAGTATCCAAGGGGAAATGTGAAATGCCCAAACTTAGAGACATTTCTGTTCCAAATATTCATATGGACTATTTGTGCCTGACCTGTGGTAGAGCCTTCTGAGTGCATATTGCTCTGATCAGCCACAGCCAGACTCACTGTGCCTTCACCCCAACAGACTGATGTCACTTTGTTCCCCTTCAAGCAGGAAGGACAGCTAACTAACTGCGGATGTGTAACGTATATGTTTATGTATATACCCATATACATATATGGAGTGGCTAGGTGGAACAGTAGATGTAGTGTCAGGTTTGGAATGAGAAAGACTCACCTTCCTGAGTTCAATTCTGGACTCAGACAGTTACTAGCTGAATGACCCCAGGCAAATAACTTAAGCTCATTTGCTTCACTTTGCTCAGCTGTTAAATGAACTGGAGAAGGAAATGGTAAATCCACTCCAGTATCTTTGCCAAGAAAATCTGAAATATATAGATATAGATATAGATACAGATATATAGATATACATACACATATATATATACGCACACACATATATGTATATATATTTATATGTGTGTATACACATATATCATTATATATATGTATATATATAATATATATACATAAATATATTATATTTAATTTCCACAAGAGTTCTATGTGCTAGGTTTCAAACTTTATGTAATCTGTCTTTTACAGTTAGAGAAACTAAGAAACAGGGAGCATAAATTTATGCAAGGCCAAAAAACTAGTCAGTGACAAAGGTAATACTTGAAATCAGATGTTCTGGTTTTGAATCTAGGCATTATGAATCCAGCTTTTGCATCTCTTTCACTGCACTATAGTTGTTGCTAACATATAATCAAGATACCCTAAAGGCTCCAGAAAAGAAGTTATAATGTAATAAAAGGAAAAGTGAAGTCATAAAGATAATAAAATAATATTCATAAGTAACATGAATTAATGCACATATAAATAATAAGTAACAGTTACATAGTGCTTGTGTTCCAGGCACTATATTAAATGCTTTGCAATCACTATCTCCCCATATGGTCCTCACAACATCCTTGGGAAGTAGGTACTATTATTATTATCTCCATTTAAAGATGAGGAAACTGAAGTAGGCAGAGGTTAAGTAACTTTTCCATGACCACGTAATTATTAAGTAGCTTAATCAGGATTCTAACCTAAGTCAATAAACATTTACTAAGTGCTTACTATATGTCAGGTACTGTCTTGAGCAGTGAAGACACAAAGAAAGGCAAAAGACAGTCCTTGCTTTCAAGGAATTCAGTTTAATTAATGGAGGAGAAAAACGTGAAAAACAACTATATACTAAGAAGCTACATTCAGAATAAATGGGAAACAAATAATTGTAGTCATAGCATTAAGGGGAATCTGGAAAAGCTTCTCATAGAAGATAAGATTTGAGTTGAGACTAGAAGAAAGTGAGGGAATTCAGAAGGCAGAACAGAATATTCTAAATGTGAGGGAAAATGCCTAGAGTCTAGAGATGGAGATTCTTGTGAAAGGAAAAGCCAGGAGGCCAGTATTATTGCTGTGCAGAACTTAAGTGGTGGGGAGGAATACATAAAAAAATCAGAAAGGTAAGAGAGAGAAAGAGGCTAAGTTGTGAAGGTCTTTGAATGACGGAAGATTTTATGCTGAATCTTGGAGCTGATTTGTAGCCACTGGAATTTAATGAAGAGTTAGAGGGGGTAGTATGGTCATATTTGTGCTTTAGAGATGAGTAATTTGACAACTGAGTGTATAATGAGTTGGAGTAGGGAGAGACTTGAGGCAGGTACACCTATACGGTTATGGCAAGGGTCCAGATTTGAAGTGATGATAACTTGCATAAGAGTGGTGGCAGTGTCAGAGAAAAGAAGGAGGCATGTACTAGATACTATGCACATATGACATGAACATGCTGTGTAAAGGGAAATTTGGGTTTCTTTTCCTTTCTAAATATAATCAACATTGTTATAACAGATACATTCAAGCAAGAAGTATTAATCATTGTATTTTACTTTGGTTTTATCCTAGGAACTGACACCTTTAGAAAGCATGACCTACTAATCTGAATCAAAACGAACATATATTTCAACTGCCTATAATTAAAGAAATGAAAATTGTAAGCAAAATGAGGCTCTAAAGAATCACAGCTTTATTTAAAAAACGATACTAAAAAGGCTTACTATTGACATAAGAGGATAACTTAGCTATGTAGTATAAACAGGTCTTGTGTTGTCCAGGAAAAGAGAAATGTTTGTAATTACAAAGTTGAAAATTTCTGAGGAAAAATGTTCTTTGAAGTAAGAAGAACAATTCATTTTTGTAAAAAATTCTTTACAATTTCAATACAAAAATTTATTAAATGAATATATTTAAATGACATGGAATTCTTTACTAGTAGATTGGGACTTTGACATATTGTGATTAATATTAATATAGCAAAGGCTTGTAGTTCCATGCCAGAGTACTTCCTTCACTGACTCAGATGACAACACCTTCCCCCATGTCTTACCATGTCTTAGTTTAGGTTTTATGACTATTTCAAATGCCCCTTGAAAAAAATAAAAATCACCTGACCATCAGTCTTCATTATGTTACCTTAACTGCCTTTCCTGGGAAATTGCATACCACTTCCCCTCCCACACTCTATTCTATATAAACTGGAATACATTTTGCTCTTTGTACATGGCATTCTCTTATTTACCTTTTTTGGCTTACCATTTTCTAAACTCAGAATGCTCTTCACATGAACATTTTGGCTTCCTTTGAGTCTCAAATCAACTACTGACTTCTACATAAGATTCTTTCTGATCTTCCCCAGTGTCCTTCCTACAAACCTTCTCCTACCTCAAAAGCACCTGAAGTGACTTTGATAGAGTGCCTTGCTTGTCTGTGCAAACATTGTTTTCTCAAAGCAGACCTTAAGCTCCTTGAATTCAAAGATAATGTTTTTTTGTCTTTCTATTCCCACCACCTAGTACAGTATTTGAAACATATTAGGCGCTTAATAAATTTTTGTTGCGTCATTTTGATTTCATTTAACTGGTCTTTAGGAAAGAACATGGGGACAGTCTTTATAACTCAGTAGGAATTACAATAGTTGTGTTTTTTAAATAAACAGTCTTTAAAATTTAGGATCAACTCCATTCCATGACAAGGCATTGAGGGCAGCATTAAGAGAAAGACAGGAAATCCAAAAATAAATCAAATTCTGAATAATAGTAATTAGAATTATATATCACTTGAAGATTTACAGAGTTGTTTTTTTTGTTTTTTACTGAAAGCTACCTTATGAGACATGTAATAAAGTATCATTAAGCCCATTTTAGAGATAAGGAAACAGACTATAGGAAGCTGTGAATTGCTAAAGGTCACACAGACAATTAGTACTCAAATCAAAGTCTTCTCACTCCAAGATTGACGTCATTTCCACTACACTGCAATTAAGTAGTGAATGATATTTGGTGATTCAAATGCATTAATAAAATTTACTGTAAACCTATATCAGTGAAGGTTGTTTGGAAAAGTTGTACATCTGCTAACTGCACCTGCAATATACACGTTGTGCCACCAGGTGGTGATGGAAAGCTACAATGTATACCCTAACGTAGCATAGCTGTTACTTCATTGCTTTTTCTCAATAAAAATGGATTTATTTTTATGAAAACAACTGCAAAAATTAAATAAATATTAGATACAGGCATTTCCAACTCATAAACAGGTTGTTTCAAGTGATGGTCTTGAATTAGTTGTTTGTAATGTGAAATGCTTTTTCCCATTGAAATAACACTATAACCTGATAGCTAGGCTTCCAAAAATGTCTTCATAAATCAGAAGAGGTTCCATAGGATGTTTTCGTTAATGTGGGAGAAAAGTACCTTTTGGCTTCTATTTGATCTCATCTAGTCATGATAAACAGAACCCACTAGTGATAAAATTTGTGGATAATCAGTTTTCTTTTGACTCAGGATTTTAATTTTTATATCTTTTCCTCCTTTTTGTGGCTCCCCTTCAATCTCAGGGACTAAATTTAAGACCCAAAACTAAGGAATACAAAAAGGAAGCAGTGACCTAGGGTGCAGTGAAAAGATGGGAACAAGAAACAATGTGTTTGTTTGATACCTTTTATAGAAATTCACATATTTTAATATAACATTTAATTCTTTATGGCATATAGGTATTAGTACTTTAATATTAAGATTTATGGTTACATTGAAATCCCACAGTTCTCAATAGAATATAAAATTGTAAAGGTCACTATTTGCTAAACCTCTTTTAATGTTCTCTTGCTTTCTTCTAAACAGATAAGGATTTAAAAACATAGCTAAAGATCTGTTGGCTATTTAAATTTGTAAATGTGTCTATGTGGTATAGTGAATAATGTCCTATGTAATAGAACCAGAGTTCAAATCCTTACTCTGTTTACTTATTGCTGATGCGACTCTAGGCAAATTTGGGTATCGCTTACCTAGTATGTAAAATGAAAGGCTGACACTTTTTGAGATCTCAGATATATCCCTACTAGTTCTAAACACTAGAAAGCACTGATTACAACAAAATAGAAACTCAAGTCTATTAAAATATTGTGTCCACAAAACACTTGCCTCTTAAACCTGTTCATCCTTAATTGTGGAATAAAAGGCCATTTTTCTCTTTGTACTCAGGAATTTTTGGCAGGAAACTTTGGGGGAAAACGAGGAGATGATACATCAAACTAGGCATATCATGGTTAATCTGAAAGTTTAGCTCATTGGAATGATCCATGATCTTTTCCTCCCAACTGGATCATTGTTTAACTAGAGAGAATATGCCTGTTACTGCTACAGGCAAGATTACCTGTGAAAGCTAGCATCTCTGAAGTTAATTAGGGTTTAATCTTACCATTTACCGGAGGAGCAGTAAAAGTTACATTGTTACCAGCTTCTTTCAAATCATGTTATCTGCTCTGCTGTAATGCAGGTTCCTAGCTCCTGCACAACATGTCCTGAAGAAAAAAGCACTGTCTCAGATGGTTCCGTAAAGTATTCAGGTGTTACTGAGCATCAATTCAACACAGACCAACTTTCACAATGTTATACATACCTGGAGTGGCTTACCACAACATGCATAGACTGGTGATGCATTGTTTCCTAGGGCAATAGGTTCTAAAGTGTGATCTTGAAATCCTGGGGGGTTTTGAAAGATTATCAAGGAGTCGTTGTGGAAATGATCGACATAAGATAACATGATTTTTTTTTAATGCTTAAGAAGCTGTGCAAAGCTTTTTTTCTTTAAAAAAAATATTTATTTTTAGTTTACAACACTCAGTTCCACAAGTTTTTGAGTTCCAAATTTTGTCCCCTTCCCTCTCCTCCGCCCTCACCCCCCAAGGAAGCATGTAATCTGATTTAGGTTCTACATATACCTTCCTTTGCTGTTAGCATTGCTTTAGAAATGTATTGTAAAGTTTCCTCACAATCAAAAGAAAAACAATCTGTACAAGTAGCCCACCTGACTGTGGATGCTATTACCAAATGTTTGTCTGCCTTCCCAGGAAGCAAATCTAGGAAGTGAAATAATGATTCCTTGGGAAAAAGATCCCTCCAGATACTCAACATCTTCCCACAAACACTGCAAAATCAAGCAACCTTATAGCCTATTACATAAATAATAGTAAGTTGTTTTCATAGGACTATATTTTTGAATTTTAGACAACATTGCCTTATGGGTCTTTTCTTTAAATAAATATACAGAAAAATACTAAATGCAAAAAATTTCAATTAAATGTTAAAATTATCGATTTTGCATTTCATAACGCTCTCTGTCTCTTGTTTGGTCATAAATTCTTCCCTCTTCCACAGATCTGACTACTAAACTATTCCTTGCTCTCCCAGATTGCTTGATTAATCAACCTTCACATATTAATCGTGAACCCATTTAGATTTTATTTTGGTATACGGTGTAAGATATTAGTCTATGCCCAGTTTCTGCCCTACTGTTTTCCAGTTTTCTCAGCAGTTTTTGTCAAATAGTGAGTTCTTATCTCAGAAGATGGAGTCTTTGGGTTAATCAAACAGTTGATTACTGTAGTCATTGACTACTGTGTCTTGTGTACCTAACCTATTCCACTGCTCCACCACTCTATTTCTTAGTCAGTACCAAGTAGTTTTGATGACTGCTGCTTTATAATACACTTTAAAAATCTGGTATGGTTAGGCATTACTTTTTCTAGCATTACTTTTCATTAATTACCTTGATATTCTGGACATTTTGTTATTCTATCTAGATGAATTTTGTTATTATTTTTTCCAGCTCTGTAAAATAATTCTTTTTGTAGTTTGGCATGGCACTAAATATGTAAATTAATTTAGGTAAAATCATCATTTTTATTATATTAGTTTAGCCTAACCAAGACGTGCTGATGTTTTTTCCAGTTTTTTAGATCTGACTTTATTTGTGTGAAAAGCATTTTCTAATTGTCTTTGTATAGATCCTGGGTTTATTTTGTCAGGTAGACTCTCAAATATTTTATAATGTCTACAGTAAATTTAAATGAATTTCTCCTTCTATGTCATGCTGTTAGGCTTTGTTAGAAATATACAGGAATGCAGAAGATTCATATGGGTTTATTTTATATCCTGCAATTTTGCTGAAGTTATTTATTATTTCAAGTATTTTTTTTACTTCATTCTCTAGGATTCTTTAAGTATATCATCATATCATCTGAAAAGAGGGATAACTTAGTCTCCTCTTTGCCTGTTCTAATTCCTTCAGTTTCCTTTTCTGCTCTTATTACTATTGCTAACATTTCCAGTACCAAATTGAAAAACAGGGGTGATAATGAATATCCCTGTTTCACCCCTGATTTCATTGGAAAAACTTCTAGCTTATCCCAATTACATATAATACTTGATGGTTTTAGGCTGATGCTACTTATCATTTTAAGGGAGATTACATTTATTTCTACGTTTCCTAGTGTTTCTAATAGCAATGGATGTTGTATTTTGTCAAAAAGTCCTTTTCTGAATCTATTGACATATTTTTTTCTACTAGTATGTTGTTGACATGATAAATTATGCTGACAGTTTTCCTAATATTGAACTAGCTTTGCATTCCTAGAGTTAATTGTATCTTATCAAAGTGTATTATTCTTGTGATAACTTGCTGTAATCTGTTTGCTAATATTTTACTTAAAGTTTTTTCATCCATATTCATTAGGGAAATTGGTCTATAATTTTCTTTCTCTGTTTTAGCTCTTCCTTACTTAGGGATAAGTATCATATTTGTATCAAAAAAAGAATGTGGTAGGGCTCCTTTTTTATCAATTTTCCCAAATAGTCTATATAGTATTGGAATTAATTGTTCTTTAAATGTTTGAGAAAGTTAACTTGTACATCCATCTGGCTCTGGATTTTTTTCCCTAGGGAGTTCATTGGTGGCTTGTTAAATTTCTTTTTCTGCTAAGGGGTTATCTGAGTATTTTATTTCCTCTTCTGTTAACCTGGACAATTTATATTTTTATAAATATTCATCCATTTCAATAAGATTGTCAAATTTATGGGCATACAGTTGGTCAAAATAATTACTAATTATTGTTTTAATTTCTTCTTTATTGGAGGTGAATTTACCCTTTTTATTTTTGATACTGGTAATTTTATTTTCTTCTTTCTTTTTTTAAATCCAACTGATTAAAGGGTTATCAATTTCATTTTATTTTTTTCATAAAACCATATATTAATTTTATTTATTAGTTCAATAGTCTTCTTAATTTCAATTTTTATTAATTTCTCCTTTGGTTTTCACTGTTCCTAATTTGGTATGTATTTGGAGATTTTCAATTTGTACTTATTCTAGATTTTTCAGTTCCATGCCCAATTTATTGATTTTCTTTGTCTCTATTTTATTCATGTAAGCATTCAAAAATGCAAAACTGCCCCTAAGAAACACTTTTACTGCATCCCATAAATTTTGTTATGTTATCTCATTATTGTCATTCTCTTATATGAAGATATTGATTGTTTCTATGGTTTGTTGTTCAACCCACTCGTCCTTTAGGATTAGATTATTTAGCTTCCAATTAATTTTTAGTCTATCTTTCCATGGCCTTTTATTACATGTAATTTTTATTGCATGATGATCTTAAAAGCATAAATTTATTATTTCTGCCTTTTTGCACTAGATTGTGAGATTTATATGCCTTAGTATGTGGTCAGTTTTTGTATATGTACCATGTACCCCTGAGAGGAATGTATATTCCTTTTTATCCCCATTCAATTTTCTCTATAAGCCTATCATATCTGCCTTCTCTAAAATTCTACTTACCTCCTTAACTTCCTTCTTGTTTATTTTGAGGTTAGATTTATCAAGTTCAGAAAGGGGGAGGTTGAGGTCTCCCACTAGTATTGTTTTGCTGTCTGTTTCTTCCTGTATCTCCCTTAACTTCTTCTCTAAGAATTTGGATGCTTTACCCCTTGGTGCATATATTTTTAGTAATGATATTATTTCATTGTCTATTGTGCTTTCTATCAAATAGATGTAGTTTCCTTTCTTACATCTTTTAATTAGATCAATTTTTTGCTTTTGTGTTGTCTGAGATTAGGATTGCTACATGCTTTTTTTTTTAACTTTAGCTGAAACATAATATATTCTCCTCCAGCCTTTTACCTTTACCCTATGTCTATCTCCTTGTTTCAAATGTGTTTCTTGCCAGCAACATATTGTAGGATTATAGTTTTTAATCCATTCTGCTATCTGCCTCAATTTTATGGGAAAGTTAATCCCTTTCATATTCCCAGTTAAGATTACTGTCTGTGTCTTTCTCTCCATCTTCCCCACCTCATTTGTACTTTTATTTCTCCTTTCTCCTTTTCCCTCCTCAAAACAGTTTTGCTTTTAAACACTATATCTCTCAATATTCCCTGCATATCAGTCTCACTCAGTTTTCTTACTCTTTTCCCTTTCTACATCTTCCATTTCTTCTAATTGCCCATCCCCATTTTCTTTCTCCACTCTTCTCCTACTGCATGTAAGACAAGTTAGATTCCTATGCTTAACTGAGTATGTTATTCCTTCCTTCCACTGAAACCAACTAGAATAAAATCCATACAATGATTCTCTCTGTTCCTTTTTTCCCTCTACTATAATATGTTTTTGTCCCTTTTCATGTGATATAATTTACCCTTTCCTCCCTCCTCTTTTCTTCTTCTCCCATTACAATCCCTTTGCACTTCATTAGGCTTCTTATCATCATATCAGCTAATTTACACCCACTGGCATAGACTTAGTAGTATCACTTGACCCCAGATCACTACCTCTGAGTTGGTTCATTGTGCCAAAGGTCCCTGGCTGGGTTCCTCTCTCTTCTCAAATTCATCCGCTCTGTGTCATTTTACAAATAAACAAATTAAGTTTCAGAAAAGTAAAGCAATTTGTCCAAGATCATAAAGAAAATAGATACAGATACAAGTCCTCTGAATTCACATCCAGCTCTCTACACAGTACAAAATGTTCATTTGAAAAAAAGAAAACAAACAAACAAAAATTGGAAATGTTCTACTTTTCCCAGTTGCTTAAACAAATTACCCATTAACTATCTGGTGAGTAATACTGGTGCAGTGACTTTGCCTGATTCATTCCTGATTTTTCAATTCAGGAATATGATACTTTCTCTGTCGTACTAATGCCTACAGAAGATTGGACTCTGCCCTTTAGATCTAGCATATAAATTTTCACTTAGAAAATGTTTAATAATTATTTATTGAATCTCAATTAATTGAATGGAATTTGACCTCCAATACTTTAGAATTCCCTCTATATTTTAAATAAAAAACACTCCAATATCATACCTCCACCAAATACTAAGTCAACTTGTGTTGATCTCTTCCCCCTCCCATACCACATCAGCATTCCCTCACCTCGACTTTCTCAGGTATACATTATATATTTTCTGTCATTTTAAATTATCTTGCTTAGCATTCAATGCTTTCCCCATAATAATGAACAACTTCCATGTTTTGATCTGGAATGTGTCTTGGTCAAACAATTTTTGACAAAGTTTGTCGTGATCATGTCATCTCTTCATTAATATAGACATCATTATAAAACAATTCCAGTTTCATTTTGTATGAGAAAAAGAAATGTGTAGGTTTCCAAGGAACCCAAACAACATACTTATTGCTTAATTGGTTAGTTACTAGAATTGATTAGATAATAGATTGATTAGATAATAGATAATATTTTTTTGCAAAAGCTCATTCTTTAAGTATCCTTAGTCTTCACAACCTAGGAAACATAAATTCTTTTCTTCCTTTATATGAGACAACTTTCAAAAGATACTTGCTTGACTTTGAAAATATATTAGCTTTCTCACTATGAATAATGCATTTCTTCTTCCCACTTTCCCTATCAACAAATATGCTCTACTCCCCACAACAGAAAAGTGCATTTTTTTGCCTTACTAGTGAAGATAAGCAATTCCTTGCCAGAATGAAAGAATAAATATAAGTATAGCACATGCACTGTAGATACTCTACCAAACCCCTAACTTGTAGCAGCAGACCGTACCCAGAGGGTGACTAATACATCCCCCAACTTTTCTTTGTGTAGCCCTGAAAGGGAGTGTGTGTGTGTGTGTGTGTGTGTGTACGTGTGCATTTCCAGTGTTATTGCTCAAAAGACCCCATAAATATATGTCTTCCATTGACTATCAATCAATATCAAATAATCATTCAGACTTAATTAGCTTTTAGAAAAGTTTTTGTTTGTTTGTTTGTTTTCACTGTGATGATAAAGCTGGTAGAAAAAAAAAAATACCTAAAATCTGATATACTCTCCTCTCAATGTATATGGAGTCCCAGAAAAAAGTAGGCTGAAGCTTAAAAACAACCTGCAATAAAGAGCTTGCACATAGTTCCACAATTCCTTTTGCCCTGTTCCTCATAATGTTCCTCTTAGATTGTGTGACTCTTCTGCATCTTTCTTGAGTCTGCTTTTACGAATTGTGTCTGGTCTACCTTTGCCTCTGGATATAAATATTGCCACCAGATACTCTTGTCCCAGACACACTTCTGGGATACTGAAGAAAAAGTCAAAAATCCTATACCCTTCTAAAGTTTGCAAGTTACTTCAGTCATGAATGTGGATTAGAAGGAGATTACTGAGTCCAAAACCAAAATCTAAATTCTCCCTACTAAGGGATTCCTTCCTAGAAGTCTGTCTGGTGAATTCTACCACTAAGCTGGTAGATATTCAAATCTTTAATTACAATAACTCACTGATTTTACACAAACCTCGTAGGATGGTATCAATCCTTCAATCAATATGAATATACTTTCTGTGCCATATACTACAGCTCTTCCAATGGAATGCAAGAAAACAAATTGTTCAAGGACTTTTTTCATTTTGTCTAAACTCTAAAATGCATTAATTGTCCAGGCATTTTTCATAATTAAAAAACAATCCAGATGTGTTCTCACCTGCTTAACATATTAGGGTGCAACATCTTGACACTGACATTAACTTAGATGAGGTAACTGTCTAAGGTGACCTCTATCTTTATACAAGTAAGTAACTAGAAGTAAAATAAAAAAAAATCTGAGGGAAACAAAGAATAGGTAAAATCAAGATCAAGGAGTTGGTGATTGGAAGGATATCACCAAGAAGAGAAAAAATTGAAAAAATATCTAAGTCACTGATACAGATTTTAATTTCTTGTGGTCAAGATGAAATATCATTGACCTTTTGAAGAATGTATACTTCCCCATCATGCAAGACAGAAAAATTAAGACAATTTGTAAGTACTTACAGGTATAAGGAAAATTATTCTAACTCTTAATAGGAAGAAATGTGAAAGATAAGGAGGTGATACTGTGCTATTTTCTTATAGTGTGTGACTGGGACATAACAGAACACTCATTCTGGCATGTAGCCTCCTGCAATCTGGCTCCCACTTCTCTTTCCAGACATGGTTCCTGTAAGTTACCCTCCAACATTCTATGTCCATGCCAAGCTGGACTCTTAGCTCTTTTCTAAAGACAATGTTCCATCTCCTCTCCACTTTTTCATATGCATAGAATATTCTCTTTCTTTACTTTATTCTTTTTAAATCCCTCATTTTTCTCAAACCTTATTTTAGGTACCACCTCCCATGTGAAGTCTTTCCTTATTTCCCCCAGTTGTTTAATGATCTCATTCACATGGAGTTATTCTGTGACATATATGTATGTATGTATGGTATCTACACAGTAAAATATAAGCTCTTTGAAAGAAGGAACAGGTTTTTTTTTTTTTTTGGTTTTTTCATTGTACCTAGAACAGTATCTTGCAGAGGAGACACCTGATGAATATTTCTTCTTTATAATTTCATCAAACCTGCAGAAACCATGAAAATTCTTAACCACCCACCTAGACTGATTAATTTGGGAACAAAAGTTGATGCCAAAAGAAGCCTAGAAATTATCCCTTTTGACTGATGACCTAGGAAGACAGAATAAGGAAGGTTGGGGCAGGTGGTGTTTTCATCTCTTCTTCCAAGGGAAAGCTTAAACTTTAGGGAATAAAAAAGAATGGGCTAAAGGAATTGAACAGCTGGTCATGGATATGACTCTGAAGAACAGAATTTGTTTTTTGTACTGTGACTTAAGATACTTGAGTGAGGGATATCTGGCAAGGGGTAAAGTGCATTTACCAAAGACTGGTAAAAACATATTTTTTTTTTGCTTTTCTTCTTGTTCACAGACAAATCAAGAAGACTTTAAATTTTGAGAGGAAAATAAGGAAAACAGATAAAATATAAATTATATAATTTGTGAAGTTCTAACAATTCTACCTCTGTAGGTTTTTTCCTATTACAAGTTGTTTCTCTCCTTTTTCATTACCTCCACCTCAGTTTATGAGTACATTACCGTTTGTCTAAATATTTCAATAGCCTTCAGTCCACCTCACCCCAGCCACAATCCAAATAAGTATAAGATTTTAAAAATCCATAGTTCTTATTTTCTTAGTCCACTGTTCAAAAATCTTCATGGGACCATAGAGTTTAGAGTAGGAAGGGATCTTTAGCATTGTCTAGTTGGTCCAGTGCCTTCATTTCAAAAAGGAAGAAACTGAGTTCCAGAGTGGGGAAATGAATTGCTTGAGGTTTATGTGAGCAAGTGATGCCATTTTGGTGTGAAAATTTAAACACATGTAAGTGTTATATGTAAGAGGCTTGCCCTGGGCATTATCAGGCACTGTATATTCTGTGTTTTCCTACCACATGGGTGATTATAGCTTCCTTTGACTGGCAACAGAAGAACAGTCTTTAAAACTCGCTGTACAGTGACAGTGTTTCTTTCCTACTATATTGTTTCCTAGTACACCCAGAAAATCATAGTTCACCCCCAGCATCGGTGCCATGAATTTAAGAGAGTGAATATATCTCCCTTCCCCAAACTTCTCACTTGAGGCAGGAATTCAGGTCATGGTGATCTTGGAGCTAGGATTCCAATGGTGAAGTTGTAGTCAGCCTGAGCAGAGAAGACCAGATAGAACAGGGTCCCTGGAACAAAAGCCAAAAGAGAGGTTTGAACTTGAAAACTGTGACTCTACTCTATAAGAACAGACCTAAGAAATGGTCACCTCCCTCTACGCAGGGACTGAGATCGTGTGATGGTTATGGGAAGATTATGCCTTTCACACATTAGTGAAGTAAGTTTGCATATATCTTTGGAAGTATTTTTTTTTTTTGTAAAACTAATCCAACTCTTAGTAGCTAAATGAAAATGAGATATAAGGAAGCACGTTGACACTTAGGGATACACTATTGGTTGGGTCTGACACCAATGGCAGAGACCATAGACCTCATCCATCATTTCGTAAAGCAGAATCATAAGGGAGAGATGAAATATACCTGGCCTTCAGAAAGGGGTGGCCAGGGTTAAGCATTATTTTAGTATTGAAGGTACAAACTTGATTGCTTTAATTAACTGTGTAACATATAGTGGTACAATAAAATAATTTCTTGATTATGTAATACATTTTGTTTTTGCTGTTGTCAAACCTACTAATACTCAACTATTAGTAATTTCCACTCTCTATCCTCTCTGACTCTAATCCTGAGTTATGGAATGCTGATGGAAGAAATAATAAAAACCAAAAAAAACCAAACAAACTTTGATTTGGACTGTATATGCAAGTATTCATGAAATTTAACTTCATTTTGGCATTGTTGCTTCATTGTTTGTTTTTTTCATTTAGATCAGGGGTTCTCAATCTGTGGTTTGCAACCCCTTTTGGGGTCGAACGACACTTTCACAGGGATCACAAGGGTCACATAAGACCATGGGAAAACACATATTTCTGATGATCTTAGGAACCATGATGCTGTTCCTCTGTCTGTCTCCAGGAGGGTCTGCCCACATGCAGATACTCCCACATATGAGTATTAAAGGGTCTCAGCATTAGGAAGGCTGAGAATCACTGATTCAGATAGTTAACATATTTCAGTGGAAAGAATACAAACCCAGGTCATCAACATAGGCAATTCACTTAACCTTCCTGGGCCTCAATTTCCTCATCTATACAGGGCATAATTCAACTATGTCTAAATGTATACTTTCAATTTTAGATTTAGAATCTGTGATCTTTTGACTTCCACTCCACTCAACAGTTATTCCAAACCTTCCCTCTCTTCAAGTTTCTAACTCTTCTTTCACCTTTATTATTTTAGAAGATATCCTCCCCTAGTTTAATGAAAAGAGTAAAACACCTACCTAAAACTTCCTTATCTGCTTTCTCAAACTGCAGAAATCTATGTCCTGAGACTTCACTTTCTGGATTAGTGACTACCTGCCTGAACCACTATTTCAGGAGGTGCCCTAGACTTGCTTCATTTTATTCCCTTTCAGATGTTCTAGACTTCTGTTTGCTAAATGCCTTGATCCCACCCTTTAAGTTTCCCCTTTTCATCTTAACTTCCTCATTTGAATGTAATCTGCTTGCCTATAGGATTGCCTCACCTTAGCATCCTTAGCATCTGTGCCATAGTACCTGGCACAGAAAAAATGTTTTATAAATGATCTGTCAGTTTCCATCTCTTTCTCTCTGTGTCTTTCCCTCTGTCTCTCTCTGTCTCTGTGGGTGTGTCTCCCTCTCTACCCTCCATCTTCATTGTCACCATCATTACCATCATTATGACCATCATCATCATCATCATCTCTGTCTCTATGTTTCTAGCTCTATCTGTCTCCTCTCATTAACTTTCTCTTTCTCTGTCTTTCTCTGGATCCTTCTTTTCTTCCCTGTGATAAATATATCAAAATATCCCCCAAGCTTGGCCTCATACATCCTTTTCTTCATTTCAGTCTTCTGAATAGAGTACCATGTAGGTATAGATATATTCCTCTTTAACTAGCCACTCCTCAGCACCCTAAATTTGGATTCCATCCCTGCCATTCTGCTAAAACCAAGTTCATTAGAGATCTCCTTAATGTTAAAATCACTGGCCTTTGCGTAGTTTTCATTCTTTTCCTAAAACTGTCTACCACATTTGATACTTTATTATGCACGCCTCAGAGGCTTTTACTTCACATTCATTGCACTTCTTATTTTCATTCTAGGACTAGCTCAAATTTTAACTTTCCATGAAATATTCCCAAATCACACATCTGACAGTCATTTCTCTCTAATCGAATTTTGCAACTTTGTTTGAACCTCTATTTTTCATTTATCAGATAATGTCTTACACCAAATTT
>CM053580.1:425517729-425540432 GCA_028627135.1 Pseudochirops cupreus | reverse complement strand
AAATTGGGTATCTTGCCACACAGGAGAGTAGGGGTTATGGGGATGAGATGGAAGGGAAGGGTAAAGTGGGTGGGGAGGTTTGCTGGAAGTACACACTTCTGTAAAGGGAGAGGGACAGAGTAGAGAATAGAACAAGGGGGGGAGGGATAGGAAGGAGGAACATATAATCAGTCTGTCACAATATGTCCACTGTGGAGATGTTCTGCGTAATTACATATGTACAGCCTGTATTGAATTGCTTGTCCTTCCAGTGGGGGTGGGTGAGAGCGAGGAAGGGAAAGAATCTAGAATTTAAAGTTTTATATCCAAATGTATGTATATATATATATATGTATATATATTATATATATAATAGTTATTATTATTATTATTAACTACATGCAACTGGGAATTAAGATATACAGGCATTGGGGTAGAGAGACCCATCCTGCCCTACTGGAAAGTCAGAGGGGTGATGGGGGTGGACATAGGAGAAAGCAGATTGGGGGAGGGTTTATATAGTGGGATGGCTGTTTTGGAGTGGTGGTTAGGGGAAAGATGTGGAGAAAATATGCAACTCAAAATCTCATGGAAATAAGTGATGTAAACAAGAAAATAAATTAATTAATTTATTAAAAAAATAAATAAAGGTGTATAGACCTCTCTATAGACTAACAGGTGAAGGAAATATAAGACTAAAGATTATAGCTATTGTCCTTCTTTCTTTAAAAGGAGTAAAATTATATCATAATGTTAGAGTCAAAGTACAGTGTATTTAACTGAGACTTATCAGAGCAATATAAGCCCAGAAGACTGTCACAAATCTACAAAAGTAGTTCACATGAACATTTGGAGTGAAGGTGTCTCTAAGTTTGCACAACACATCTCTTTTGAGATATTAAAATTTTCCTTTGTGAATAGAGCACAGTGCCATTTGTTGGGGACATGTAATGCTGGACAATCCTGTATGAATGTCTCCGACGTCTTGTGATTGATTCCAAAGTTTTTCAGAGAGGCCTTGAGTGTGTTCTTATTGCTTCTTTGGATTGCCATGAAAATACTTGCCTTGAAGGTGTTCTCCATAAAATAGTCTTTTAGACAAATGTACATTTGATGTTTGAACAATGTGGTCCACTCATTAGAGCTGCACTCTCTAAAGTCTGAATGTTTGGCAGTTTAGCTCAAGAATGAACCTGAGTGTCCAGTATCTTATCTTGCCAGGTGATCTTTAGAATCTTCCTAAGACAATTAAAATAGAAATGATTCAGTTCCCTGCTATGGCACAGGTAGACTGTCCAGGTTTCACAGGCATACATCAGATCAGTACAATGGCCTTGTAGACCTTAAGTTTGGTAGCCAATTTTTCTTTGCAGTTTCCCAAAGACTGAGCTATCTCTGTCAATATATGTTTCAGACTTATCATCAATATGGACATCCCTGGAAAGTATACTGCAAAAGTAAGTGAAATTATCCACAGCATTTAATATTTTTCCATTTGCTGTTATAAATGGTTCCATATATGGATGATGTGGTGTAGCTGGTGGAGAACCTGCTGCACAAGCAGCAAAATATCGATCAATACTTTGTTGCATTTCAGCCTCAGAGGCTGCATTGAGCATATAATTATCTTTGATCAAAAATATATGCACCAACTGTCCCTACATTTTAGTCTTGGGTTGAAGACTTTTCAATTTATATAATTTACTATCAGTTAGGTAGCTGATTTTATTGGTATATTTTTAAAGGTATCTGACAACATTGTTGAAAACATTGTATTAGAATGCGCAACAGCAAGCACACAGCCTTGCTTCACTCTGTTGGTGACTGGAAAAGTGGTAGACCATTGTTCATTATCTAGAACCCACATAAGCATGCCATCAGCAAACTTACATATAATATTGAAGAACTTCTCCAGGCAATCACATTTTGCCATAATTTTCAGAAGGCTACGGGCCCTAATACGAAGGCCAAATTGAAATAATGGACAAAGCTATATTTTTAAATACATTTTTTGTCTCTAGTCAAGATACATCAAATTTAAAACTAATAAAGCCAAGAGACTTAATGGTATCTTGAAGTCAAACTCAATGAGAAGAGCAATCTTGGAGTAATTAATACCTATGTTGTGAAATAGTTAATATCACGTAGAAATTATCCAAATAACAATTCATACACTATTAGTGAAATAAAGATTAACACTCACATCCAAAAAGAAGAGGCTTATTGTTAGAAAGTTAGAATACATGATATAAAAAATTATTTTTAAGCAAAAAAACACAATTCTACACAAAACAATAGTAAAGTCTAATCAATTAACTTATTAAACATAACTGAAATTTATTGCACCATATAAAATGACTATTATCCAAGAGTGGAATCAAAGTGTTCTTTAAATGACATCCATAAAAAAAAAATAACCAGCAGTATATTAACAGAGAAGTTTCAAACAAACGGTTGAATCATGTCTAGTTATTTGCAGATAGGGAGATACTTGCGATAATGATTCAAGAGAAGGTAATTACCACCAGATATTCTAAAAAGGTAGGCTTCATCAGCCAGAGTAATTAATCAATACAAAAATGAAAAGAAATAGTAAAAAGTCTGTGCAACGTCTTAACCTTATTTGTAAGTTACAAACAACAACAACAATAGCAACCACTACACCTATTGAATACTTCCAATACATTTCTCTTCATAATCCTTTGGATCATCCACAATTTTGATTGGCCCACACTACTGTGTATGTGTCCATACATAAAGTGGATTTGACTATAAATAACTTGCAAAAAGTACCATCATATTAAGGAAAATACAGATTATGGCATAACAAATATTTACTTTCATTAGTAGATTTAAGGTTAGGATTTACCAAAGGAGAGTTGTATTTTTTTTAATCCAGATACATGAATGGCCATGATATGATCATGTATTACATTCATTTGTTATCTATAGATAACAAAGTTGAAATCATCATCTCCTGAACAGAGAAAAGTGCAAGTATCCACATGTACAAGTGCCTGAAAGCCCTGGAATGGAAGACAAGGCAAGCTGTGACTAAAAAGAAAAAAAAAATCCATCAATAAATATACGCTGCCTTGGACATAAAATTTTATCTAAGATAAGATTTCAGTCTGTTGATACTTTATGTTCCTATCTCTTTGTTATTTTCCTGGCATGCACACGAAGATCTTTTTTATATCTGAACTTACTGTTAAGCACCTTTTCCTTATTCTCACTAGGTTTCTTAAGTGTATACTTCTGTTAACTATTATAAATTGGATCACTGAATACCATTGTGTTTACTCTTTTGTATCATATCATAAACCTATCTGCCTCTTTTTCTCAGTCATATTTTCTCCCATTTGTGTCTGTTAATTGCTTCCCAATCAGTAACCAATATTGGTCCTTTTTCCTGTCACTCTGTAATTCTAAAAATGGGCCCCAAAAGAAGATCTATATTCAAGAAGTTTCATGTAAATTACTCAGGACTGGATTCTTCTCAAAGTCATCCCAACATGTGGCTTGCAGACTATTAAAGCATTGAATGGTATCAAATTAATATTGTTTATTTGTTTTATTTTCCTCTCTAGGCATAATTGCTGTCAAAATTGTTGTTTTCCTAAACTTGTCAATTTGATTGCTTTTTCATTTGAATGAAGGGACAAAGGACTGCATAATTTATATTAAGACATGACAAGCAACTTAATGGGGCTCTTAAGGAACATATGTGATATCCTAGTTTTAAGGTTTCCTATGATTCCTACAATTATAGGGTGTAGCAAAGATAAGAGCAGTAGCTACCACTATAGAAGTATTATTTCTACAATAACTCCTCCTATTACTATTCCCACTGCCACTACTATTTCTCCCACCATTGCTGCTGCTACTTATGTGTGTGTGTGTGTATGCATACATATATATAATGTAACTTCATTTGTCTTCACAACACAAGCACAATAGGTCCTATTATTATCTATCCTATTTTTATAGATGAGAAAGTTGAGGCAGATAGATTTTAATCAAATTACTCAGGGTTATAAAGATTGTAAATGTCTGAAACAGGAATCAAACAGATCGTCTTTACTCTGACAATGTGGACAGGGCCATCTAGGTGACTAAGCAAAAACTATATTTACTTCTGTTGAGTCATTTCATTTGTGTCCAACTCTTTGTGAACCCATTTTTTAAAATTTTCTTGGCAAAGATACTGGAGGGATTTGCCATTTCCTTGTCCAGATCATTTTAAAGGAATATTTGTGAGGAAACTGAGGCAAAGAAGGTTAAATGACTTGTCCAGGATCAGACAACTAGTAAATGTCTGAGGAGAGATCTGACCTCATGAAGATGAGTGCCCTTGACTATAAGCCTGACATTTGTAATGGTAATGGCATGTAAGATCTTCCCCGACCATTAATAGGCCTCTTGTGAAGCCCATTAAGGGAAGCTTGCTTAAGGGAAGTTTGCTTGTAAGAAGACTTTCACACATTTTGCTAATTTCTAATTAGGCACTGAGTCACAAGAGTTGTGATGCCTTCTGGTTCTGAGAAGCGTATATATACTCTGAGTCAGTATTTTGCTTTGGAGGCTCACTTATGAGAAAGAGCTCGTGATTCCATGATCAAGATTCTGAATGGCCTTATATTCAGATCTCCCTCCCTGCTTAGATATAAAGATTCTCTTGATCCAGGGATGTATGTAAAGAGTATAGTTGATTCAGGCGGTCAGAGCCCAGTCTGTTGGTCTTTATTTCTCTTGTATTTTCTTTGTATTTTCTCCAAAGTTCAGGGTCCTGACTTTTCCCCTAGACTAGTAATATATTATTAAAAAAGATTGTTGATCCCTTAAATTTCCTAGTAAAGCAGATCTAAGAACTTGTGCTAGCAGCCATCCTGGGTATGCTAGTGTGGTTACCATTATATCATTCTATCTATTTCACCAACTAGTGTCCTCCAAAATAATTTAGCCCAATTCCTACCTGAATCATTAATCTTCTCTAATTTATGCTTGATTACTTCCTACAATTTGAGTCCCATAGAGGAACAAATCACTACATAATGAAGCACATGATTTAACTTGTGAGCAGTTCTACTTTTTATGAAGTTCTTTATTATATTCAATCAACTGCACCTTCTAACCCTTGATGCTAATTCTCCTTGCTAGTGTCAAGCAAAACAAGTCCAATCTTTCCACATGATAGCTCTTAAGATACTATGTAAGAATTCATGTTTCCTCTACATCATGTCTTATCCAAGACAAATATTTCTGACTGATTTTTATATGGTTTGGTTTCCTGTCTGCTCATCAGCTTGACTTCCCTCCTCTGGACACATTCCAACTTTAAACTATTCTCCTTAAAGCACAGTACTTAAAAGCGAGCACCTTATTTCAGCTGTGTTCTGACTAGTACACAATGAGATGGAGCTAAGTACTTCTCTTTCCTGTAATCAAAAAATTTAGCCTAAGCCAGGAATTTCTCCAGTAAAGTTCTCTTTTCATGACTTATTATAGTATAGAGAAGACCATGGGTTTGTGAAGACCATAATAAAAGAATGCAAACTCTAGCAAGTACCACCAATGTAGACTTTGAGCCCAGAGACTGATCATGTACCATCTAAGGACCAAACTAGTTAAGCATAGAAAGGCTTATCCACACTAAGTGGTGCTGTGAAGGCATATTTTTGGTCACACCAGCCCAAGAAATCATCTTGTATGCCATGACACAGTTATAATTGATGCTGGATAAGAGATTATGTACTTTCAGTAAAACATTTTTTTGTAAAGAGTTAAGTTAAAACATTCTTTTAAAAATTACATTTGTGTCTGTGTTTTAAAGCTAAATAACACTGTTGACTCATGTTGATTTTGCAGCTATTTCTGAATTCTTCTCTGAATTGTGAGAAAACATTTAATTTTCAGTTTAGCAATAAAAATGTTTGTTATTTTATGTCCTGAGTGGAAACTCAATAAGCAGTATTTTATTGAATGGATTGATTGAATTGGGTGAATAATGATTGCCAAAGACTTTAGACAAAAGCCTCAAACTTTGGTTTACCATGTTCATCATTAGCAACATGAACATGCATGCATTTTTCTCTGTTGGCTAGGTAAGTAATAAAAGTACTTTAAATTTGAAAGGGAGAGAGTATAAATAGCCTGCCTACATGGAACAAGATAGATATAGCTTTAAGTGCTTATTATGTTCCAGGTACTGCCATAATGTGTATAACTATAATGAATATAGAAAATAGTAGTTAAGGTACAAAGAAGCTCATACTAGATCAAGTCAAAGAAAGGATCCCTTAGTAAAACCCTTGACTTCAAATGGTTACACAAAAATAGAGCACACAGAATAAACAGAAAGCAAGATTAATTACAAGACCTATCACAGAGAAAAATATTTTACCTTATAATTTTCTTTGAGATTTGGTGAGAGACAATCAATGACATGTATAATGTTTCAGATAGGTATATTTTATTCAATATAAACAAGCTAGTTATATGCGGACAAGAGGTAGGGATGACTATATATTCATGTTAATAAATCCAGGAAGAGAAAAAGGCAAGAGTGGATGAAAGCAATTGTGGAAAGATCAATGGAAAAAAGAAAAAGGAAAGATACTATCACCAGAGTATAATAAAGACCACTTGAATAGAAATACAGAATTGGTAAGATAGTCAGCACACAGGTCACAAGCCTAGCATTGAGGCATAATGTAAATATTGATGGTAGATATCAACTGAAACTTTAAATCATCTAATAAGACTGAGTGGCAGAATGGATTAGAGAAGAAGAAAGATTTGATGTAAATAAACAAGAAGAAAATTGCATATGTTATTAGAAGAGTTCTGGACATGTGGAAAGGTCCTGTCAGTAAACTTCAGAGTATAAATTTGAAGATATCTGGGAGAACTCAAAGGGGCATTGAAAAAAAGCAACTTGAGTCAAAGGAGGAAAAAGGATCTGAAGTATAGTTTTCGAGGAAAAAAAGAAGAGAGTTGTTGAGGCAACCAAAGTAAGAAATGGTAAGTAAAACAAATTATTAAGATGGGAGTGAGAAAAAAAATGTTAGATGTGACTGCCAAGATATTGAGAAATGATGAAAGGGAGTGAAAAACAGCTCACATTTATATAGCTGCTCAAAGGTTTGTGCAGCACTTTACATGTATTAAAACTTAATGGACCCTCACAACAATTCAGTGGAGTGGACATTATTATTATCATTTATATATAATAGAATAATCATTTTATTAAAAGCATTTACATAGTATATTGTGGCTGCAAAGTACTTTACATATTAACTAGTTTTATCCTAACAACAAACTGTGAGGTAAGTGCTATTATTGTCATCTTCATTTTATAGAAAAGGAAACCAGGACCAGGGAGATTAAAGTGACTTGCCTAGAGTCACACAGTCTAAAGCAAGATTTGAACCCTGGGTCTTCCTGACTCCAAATTACGAGCTCTAGCAACTGTGTCATTTAAATATGGGTAAGGAACTTGAGGCTGAGAGACTATGTGGCTTAGCCAGTAAGGGTCTGGGAGAGGGAGATAGGGTTATGGTTCTAACATATCTTTCTGACTCTATATCCAGCTTTCTATTGGTTATGCCGTACTTACCACATGCTCATAATAATGTATATAAGTAACTTGTAAAGCCACAAAAAGTTATCAAAACCGGAAAAAGAGTAATATTATAAGGAGGTGATAATATTATAAAAGAATGTAGTAGAATAAATGTAGAGCAGACAATATGTTTAATTTCCTATAAAAGTGTAGCCACACCAATAGATCCCATTATGAGACACAAGTAAGTACCTTAATGAATTAGAAAGGAAGCACCACCACAGATAAATGAGGTTCCATGTGACTTTTTTTTTCTTAAATAGTATTTTATTTTTTCCAATTACATATAAAGAGTTTTCAAAATATACTTTTATAAGATTTTGAGTTCCAAACATTTTTCTCCCACCCTCCCTCACCTTCCCCCTCCACAGGATGGCAAGCACTTAAAAGTCAGTTCAACGACTCCAGAGAGAAACCTAAAAGCAATCCAACCGTGTATAAAGAAATGTAACGGTTATGGGATTTGAAGATTTTTCATGCCCCTTGAACTTGCTGATGTAGCAGGAAGGAGTGGTACAAGAGGAAGCCTGAGCCAAACTAGGGTCAATGCGGTGACTGGAAGCAGCAGCTGTGGCATGAACTCCTTATTTTTTGAGCCAGCCGGAATTTCTGTTAAGGACTCCTGATGAGGACTGCCAGGGATGGAAACTGTGGGGACCAGGGCTGCTAGGAGCAATCTGCATGGATGCTGAGCAGTTGTTGTGAGTCAGGAGAGAAGTAGCTTTGCTTGAGGTAGCCTGTCCTGTTTTGAAGGCTTGAGAATTTGTGTTTTTACTACATTAACTACATGTGCCAACTTCTTAACTACTGTGATGGCTTTGACTTTCTGGTTTTGGGACTCAGTTTTCTGATATTTGAATAAATCTTCTAGGTATGTCACCCATGTAGAGAGCCTGTTATATTTTGTGATTAATACCCACATCAGCATATTTATAGTTACTGTAGGCATTGTAAATACTACATTGTTGATACAAGGGGAAAGAAAAAAAATAAGAATAGAAGGAAATAAATATTTATGTAGTACTTATTATATGCTAGGCACTGCTAAGTGCCTTTTGAAATGTTATCTTATTTGATGTGATGTGTAGAAGATGACTATATAATGAGAAAATGAAACACCAAGAATTTGATGGCTGTAGGGCAGCAGAATCATGGGCAGATGATGCTGGAATGGGGCAAGTACATCACTTTGGAAGAGAGGTGACATGATTAGAGTATGAGGAATTCTGGGAAGAGATGCAGTATTACAGAAACTTTCTCCAAACTTCAGCCTTCAAGATAACAATCATATATTGTGCTCCATTTCCAAGTTCCAAGTACTCTGAAATTCTTTTGATCACAATCTGTTGTCATTCTATGTCTCCCTTTTTCTTGAAACCCCTAAACCTTTTCTTTGTTCTCACAATGACTTCCAAACACTTCCTTCTTTAATTCTTTACCAGGTCATCACTTGAACACTGACTACATTGTCCTCCCTTTCCTGATTTGATCCCTTGGTGAAGCAGTTCAGCAATTAGAGAAACAAATCTTGGCACAAAAGCATGATGTTAGTGATAAAGATTTAATTTTTTTTTTTTAGATAAGTGGTTCTCACACTTTATTTTTTATTTTTTATTTTTCGGTAATGGAAGTTTGCTTTGAGGAATCACCATGTACTGAAAATAAAACAACCATATTCAGGTTGTTGTGAATTCCTCTTTATTTTACATTTTCAATATTTCTCATATATGTTCTATTGTCTCCTTTAACACTCCCACTACCTTTAGACAATCTCTCATCACCTCACACCCAGACCATTGCTATAACATTAGGGTTTGTTTTTCAGCCTCAACTCTTTCCCAGCTCTAGTTCATCTTACACTGAGTATTCCAAGTGATTTTAAAGTGTGTGTCACCCTCTTTGTGTGCCCTCTCTATTAATAAATTCCACTAGCTCTCTATCATCTGTTTGACTTTGAAATGTTTTATAATCTGACACTTTCCATTTTTTCCAATCTTCTTCTACTTTACTCTTCCCAGCACAATGTATGATCTCGTGACACAGTCCTTTTTGCCGTATATCACACAAGACAAATGTATTTTCAAACTGTAAATTTTCACTGGTTATATCCCATTCCTTTTCCTTCTTGTTTCTGTCTATTCCTTCCTTGATGTCATTAATGTCTCCAATGGCTCAGATAAAATCGTATCTTCTATAAGAAGGCTTTCTCAATTTTCATTAATGTTAGTGCCTCCCTTTCATGTTATCTCCAATTTATCGTGTGTATGTGTGTGTGTGTGTGTGTGCGTGCACATAGAGGGAGAGAGAAAGAGAGAGAGAGCGAGAGCAAGCCAGAGAGAGAGAGAGAGAGAGAGAGAGAGAGAGAGAGAGAGAGAGAGTTTGTTCATGGTCACTTGCTTGTTGTCCTCATTAGGTTGTGAGCTCCTTGAAAGCAGGGACTGGGTTAGCCTTTCTTTGAATTCCCAATAGCCCAAGTAGGTGACTTGTTAATTCTTTGTTGGCTTCATTTGATTTGATATTAATGAGTTTTAGATGAGAACATCTAAGAACATCGAATCATTTATGCATTCAGAAAGTTTTTTTTTAATGAAGTATTTTCTGTATTCAAATCACAGACATATCAGGGTTAATAGGAACAGACTGCTGACAATGGAATAAAAAAGGATCTCTTTTTCCCTCTTCTGCACATATTTCTTTATAGTTCAAATATGTTCACCTTGGGAATCCATAGGAAAATATTTGGTTTTGAAATTTTATACTTATTAAGAATAGATATAGTTCATATAGTTATAATTGTCTTTACAGACATGTTAACTTTCTTATATAGAGATAAATAGGGGTCTGAGACAACTATTCTCATGCTGTTATCAGAAATAAGTGGACAATTCCAGGAAAAAAAAAATTCCACTCTTGATTATCAGAGAATTTCCTTAAAGTTCTACTTAGAAGAGAGTTAACAATTTATTGGAGTGAAAATAAGAACGTCTACCTTTTTTTAAACCACAATTTAAGTTGTGTATGTGTGTGTAAGAGTAGAATTATTATTTCCTAGAGAATCTCTTTATATTAGATAATATTTTGACTCTGATTTTGGGCCACCCACACAGAATGTTTTCTATAATCACACTCATGTAATTTTAATTCATTTTCAATTGCTTATTTCCTTAAAAGGCTTGTAGAACTCCATGCAATTCTTAAGAATATGCAAACCACAAAGGGATGCTGGCTGTTACAGGAAAACATACATTGGTGTAAATACTTTGCCATATTCTCAATCCACATGTAAGGTACAGTTCTTAAAAGAAAGTAAGAAATCAGAGAATTAGAATAACTGAATTATCATTTCCAAACTTAAAAAAAATCCTTAGAAATTATCAAGTCTAACTCCATTATTCTATGATGATGCCCAGAATAGTGAAATGATTTGTAGTAGTAAGAATTAGAAAATTTATGGTTTCTTTTGGAAGTATCTCTTTGTGTCAACACATGTGTATATAAAATTGGTACAATCAATTACTATTTTGAAATAGTACACTATGAAAATAATATTCCCCAAAAGACAAGTTATTAAAGAGTATGACCAGATGATTTTCAAATGAAGGAAAGCAAACTTTTAAAGACTGCTTTGATCATATCACTAATATGGGGTGAAATACAATTTATATAATTCTTGAGTTTTTATTGCTTACTTATCAAAGTGGCAAAAATGACAAAAGATTTTGTCTCATGTCCATGCTGATTTGCATTATTGTGTTGTTCATTTGCCACTGCCCTTGAGTACTGCTTTGCTATCTATTGCTGTCTACTCTGCTTCTCAGGTAACCTTGTCTGGTGCACATATCTGTGCCCATTCTCTATATCCACCACTTCTAGAAGGCATATCTGTACCTGTTGCTCAATGGTTAGCACTTCTGGGGCCTATGTATTTTTCCACTCCCTCCACCCCACCTCACCCCTGCGACAGTAGCCTGCATCTCTAAGCAATCCCCCTTTGTTCTAGGGTCAAAATTGCTACTCACACAAGGTGGGGCAAGACAACTTTCACTCTGGGTACCTGAGCTCTTCTGATGTATGTTGAAACAGAGTGATAAAGTAGGCCTCAGTGCTATTGCTGGCAATGTTGGGGAGTGGCTCTGTCCTGTAATTCTGGGGCCAGGTGCTACAGGCAATAGGGTCATCACCCCTACCTGGTCCTCCATAGTTGATGAGGTCTAGAAATTTCCCATGGGATAGCTCAGGATTAGTTTCATTTGTGATATAATTGGGTTTCCCTTCCTATCACTGATCATTCTCTCCAGGGCAGGAAATTTGCTGTGTAGACCCCTGCCTAGAAAGGCAGGAACACCAGAAATCTCAAAGTCACAAAGCTACCATTAAGACCAAGAATATCCAACTCCAAATATCTACCTTAGCTCAGGGAAATACAGAAAGCAAATCAAAAAGGCAAGAAAACTAGAGACTCCTGTAGGCGAATACTTAAGAATTTCTTCACCATGTGCAAGCAGCAGCTATTGCTACTGAAAGGAAAGATATTGAAAATGTAGAGTAAATAGTACTTCAGAATAACCTGAATATGGGAGTTGAGAGGAGGTAAGGAGTAGAGGATGAAAACTTCCTTGTGAGTCCGAGAAACTGAGAAAATAGTTTTGCTCTTGACAGTAATTAAAAAGTAAGAAGTATGGGATAGTTTAGGGAGAAAGACAATGAGTTGTTTTTTCTATGCTTGTTTGTTTGCTTTTGTTTTAATTCAGCCAGTTTAGGACTAGCTCTAAGACTTTTAAGGATATCTTTTTATTTTTTTAATAGCATTTTCCCCCAATTACATGTCAAGAAAAAAATTTAGCATTAATTTTTTACAGGATTTTGAGTTTCAAATTTTTCTCCCTTCCTTCCTCTCTTTTTCCCTCCTATCTTCTGAAAATAGTAGGCAGTTTGATATAATTTATACATGTGCTATGATGTAAAAATATTTTTATATAGTCCTAGTTGAGAAAGAAGAAACAGATCAAAAGGAGAAAAAACACAAGGATGAATAAAGTAAGTGGAAAAAAATGCTTTGATCTGCATTCAGACTCCATTTAACTGGATATGGATACCATTTTCCCTTCTGAGTCCTTTGTAGTTGTGTTGGATCATTGTGTTGCTGAGAGGAGCTGAATCATCCATAGTTAATAATTATACAATATTGCTGGTACTGTGTATAATGTTTTCCTGGTTCTGCTCATGTCACTTTGCACCAGTTCATACTAGTCTTTCCAGGATTTCCTGAAATCTGCCTGTTCATCATTTCTTATTGCAAAATAATATACCATTACACTCATATCCTATAGTTTGTTCAGTCATTCCCCAATTGATGTACATCCTTTCAATTTCTTATATTTTGCCACCATGAAAAGGGCTACCATGAATATTTTTTTTGCCCATTTAGGTACTTTTTCCATTTTTTATGATCTCTTTAGGATACAGACCTAGTAGTGGTACTACTCGGTCAAATAGTATGCCCAGTTTAGTTATTTTTTGGGCATAGTTCTAAACTGTTCTCCAGAACTGTTGAACAGTTTACAATTTCATCAGTGGTCAATGTCCCAATTTTCCAACATTTTCTCCAACATTTATCACTTTCCTTTTCTGTCATATTAGCCAATCTGATAGGTGTGAGATAATACCTCAGAAATATTTTTTTAATTTGCATTTCTCTAATAAAAAGTGATTTAGAACACTACTTCATACACCTATAAGATAGTTTTAATTTCTTCATCTGAAAACTGTCTGTTCATATCCTTTGACCATTTATCAATTGAGAAATGGCATGTATTCTTATAAATTTGGTAGAATTATTTATATATTTAAAAATGAGGCCTTCATCAGAGACACTTGCTGTAAAGATGGTTTCTCATCTTTCTACTTTCCTTTTAATCTTGGTTACATTGGTCTTGTTGGTACAATAGCTTTTTTATTTTAACATAATCAATATTATCTGGTTTACATTTTGTAATGCTTTCTATTACTTGTTTGGTCATTAATTCTTCCACTTTCCATAGATCTGACAGGTGAACTATTCCCTGCTCTTCTAAATTGTTTATGGTGTCAATCTTTTATGTCTAAATCATACCAAAATCTATCACATCTAACTTTTCTAATAGTCTAATTAATTCTAATTAATATTCTATTTAACTCCTTAGTTTTTTCTTATTTATTTTTTATTGGATTTATCAAATTCTGACAGAGGACCAATGAGGTGCCCCACTATTACAGTTTTGTTGTCTGTTTCTTCCTGTAACTCACCTAACATCTCCTTTAAGAATTTGGATGCAACACCATTTGGTGTTTACATGTTTAGTGTAAGCAAGATGTAAATTCCTTCCTTATTACTTTTAATTAAGTCTAGATTTGTGTTTGCTTTGTCTAAGATCAGGATTGCTACCTCTGCTTTTTTTTTTTATTTCAGTTGAAACATAACAGTTCCTGTTCCAGCCACTTACCTTTATTCTTTCTGTATCTCTCTGCTTCAAGTGTGTTTCTTGTAAACAACATATTGTAGGATTTTAGTTTTTTATAAACTTAGCTAATCACTATCATTTTATTGGAGAGTTCATCCCATTCAGATTCACAGTTATGATTACTCCCTGTGTATTTCCCTTCATCCTAGTCTTCCTCCTGTCTGTCTTCTCTCTCCCTTCACCCTTTCCCTCCTCACCAGTGTTTTGCTTCTGTCTACAACTGCCCCTGATCTACCCACCCTTCAGTCAGTCCCCACTCTCCTTTTTCACCAACTCAACCCCTCCTATTTCCCCATCAAGCAAGATAGATTTCTACATTCCAGTGTTTGGAGAAATGATTCCCTCTTTGTACTAGTACTAATGAGATTACCCTATTCTACTTCTTCCTTCCTTCTGCATCCATTGTACCCCTCTTTCTCATACCTTTATCTTTATGTCATTCCCTCAAATTCATTTTATACCTGTAACTTCTGTGTATATTTCTTCCAGCTCTACTATAAGTGGTACATTTTTTGAGAATCATGTTTCATCTTGCTGTGTACAGATGTAAATGAGCTTAGCTCTATTGAATCCCTTATTTTTCCCCTTGAAGTATAATGCTCAATTATCTTTGGTAAGTGATTCTTGGTTTTAGTCCTATCTCCTTTGCCTTCATATTCCGTGGCCTCTGATCCTTTAATTTTGCAGCTTCCAAGTTCTGTGTAATTCTTATTATGGTTCCCCAATATTTGTCTTTTCCAGTTTATTGATTTATTTTTAGTTTTCAACATTCATTTCTCCAAGGTTTTGAGTTACAAATTTTCTCCATGACTTTCCCCTACCCCACACCCCAATATAGTGAGTCTACTGAATACCCTTTCTCTCAATCTGTTCTCTCTTATATCCTCTCCCATCTCCCCCACTTGTACAATCAGTTTATATACTTCAGTGCCTATATATTGTAATTGCCATTTGCATATAAAAGAAACATTTAAAAAATGTTTTATCATTTGTTTATTAAACTTTGATTTGCAGATTCTTTCCCTTCTTCCCTCCTCACCACCCCCACTGGGAAGACAAAAATTTCAATGTAGATTGTACATGTGTAGTTACACAAAATGTTTCCATAGTACTTATATTGAAAGACTAACTATATTTCTCTTCATCCTATCCTGCCCCCCACTTATTCTATTTTCTCCTTTGATGCTGTCATTTTTCAAAAGCCTTTGCTTCTAACTACCCTCTCCTGCATTTTGCCCTCCTTTCTATCATTTCCCTCTCTTATCCTCCCCTTCCCCCCCCCCCCACTTTCCTGTAGGGTAAGAAATCCAATTGAGTATGTATGTTATTCCTTCTTTGAGCCATGTCCAATGAGAGTAAGGTTGACCCATTCACTTTCATTTTCCTGCTCTTCCCCTCCATTGTAATAGTTTTCTCTTGCCTCTTTTATGTGAGATAACTTCCCCTATTCTATCTCTCCCTTTCGCCTTTTGCCAATATATTCCTCTCTCACCTCTTAATTTTATTTTTAGATATCCCTTCCTATTCAACTCATCCTGTACCCTCTGTCTATATATACATGTAAACACATATACACACACTCACATATGTATTTAAACACACATATACTCTCCCATACATGCATATATAATATATGTATATGTGTATGTGCATGTATATGTGTGTATACATACGCATATATATGTACGCATATATACACATATATTTTCCCATCAACACTCCTTTCCTGAGAAAAGGCTCATGAATTACAATTATCGTTTCTCCGTGTAGGAATGTAATTAGTTCAACTTTAACAAGTTCATTATGATTTCTTTTTCTTGTTTACTTTCTCTTGCTTTTTGTATTTGAAAATCAAATTTTCTGTTCAGCTGTGGATTTTTCTTCAAGAATGCTTGAAAGTCTTCTATTTCATGGAATGACCACATTTTCCACTGAAGCCTTATGCTCAGTTTTCCTGGACAGGTGATTCTTGGTTTTAATCCTAGCTCCTTTGACCTCCAGAATATCATGTTCTAAGCCCTTCAATCCTTTAATGTAGAAGATGCTAGATCTTATGTCATCCTGATTATGTTTCTGCAATAACTCAAATTGTTTCTTCCTGGCTTCTTGTAATATTGTTTCCTTGACTTGGGAACTCTGGAGTTTGGCTATGATATTCCTAGAATTTTTTTCTTTTTGAGATCTTTTTCAAGAGGCAGTGGGTGAATTCTTTCAGTTTCTATTTTGCCCTCTGGTTCTAGAATATCAGGGTAATTTTCCTTGAGAATTTCTTCAAGGATGATGTCTCGGTTCTTTTTTTGATCATGGCTTTCAGCTAATCCAATAATTTTTAAATTATCTGTCTTGGATCTATCTTCAGGGTCAGTGGTTTTTCCAATGAGATATTTCATATTCCATTCTATTTTTTTTCCCATTTGTTTGGATCTGTTTTATAGTATCTTGATTTCTCACAAAGCCATTAGCTTCCATTTGCTCCAATCTAATTTTGAAGTTATTATTCTCTTCAGTGAGCTTTTGAAATTCCCTTTCCATCTGGGCAATTAGGTTTTTAAGGAACTCTTCTCCTCAGTGGCTTGTTGGGCCTCTTGTGCCATTTGAATTAGCCTATTTTAAAGGTGTTCTCTTCTTCAGTCAGGCTGTTAAGTCAATTTTCATGATTTTCTCGCATCATTCTTATTTCTCTTCCAAATTTTTCTACACTTCTCTTACATGATTTTCAAAATACTTCTTGAGCCCCTCCATGGCCTGTGATCAATTCATATTTTTCTTGGAAGCTTTTGATGCAGGAATTTTGACTTCACTGTGTTCTTCTGGTTCCATGTTTTTATCCTTTTTGTCCCCCCAAAATGATGCCATTGTCTGATTGTGCTTCCTCTGCTTGCTCATCTTGCCAGCCAATTACTTGACTCTCAAACTCTTTGCCAAAGTAGAACTCTGCTTCCAGAGTGGAGAGAGCTGTGTCCCAAGTCACTGGTGTTTTCACAGTTGTCAGAGCTGTTGTGAGAGCTATGAGGAGGGCACTCTTTCTTCAGCCACCATAAACTCAGGCACACTGGTGTTCCTTACCCTAGGACCACCACACAAGACTGACACCCAGATCCAAGCAGGTCAAAGCAAGATTGATTGCCTTCTGAATGGTCACTTGGTCCCCCTTTGATCTGTAGGCCAGGGGCTCCAGAGATAGCTATGCAGCAACAGATGCAGCTGCCATGCCTTCCACACACCTCTCGCCACAGGGGCAGGGGCCAGACTGTGCTCTTCTCTTACCTAGTTCCAAGAGAGTTTGCTACTGACCTTTTACATTGTCATTGGTGTTTTTTGTTGAGAAGTCTGGAAACTGCCACAGCTGCTGGTGATTCACCCTCCCGAAGTTTGCTTTTACAGGTCTGGGCCACTGGTCAGGGCCATCCTGAGTCTAGGCCCACACTCCTCATGTGGAACTATGCTTGGCTCCCAGCCCTGGGTGATAAACCTTTCCTGTTGGCCTGCCAGACTCCTTTCAGCAGGAGATTTGTTTCTCTCTGTCACTTTGTGGGTTCTGTAGCTCTAAAATTTGTTTAGAGTAATTTTTTTTTTTACAGATATTGGAGGTTATTGGATTGGGAGCTCAGTCAGGTTCCTGTTTTTACTCTGTCATCTCGGCTCTACCTGGTTCCCCCATATCTGAATTGTTTTGTTCTGGTTACTTATGATATGTTTTACCTTGACCTGATCATTCTGAAATTTGACTGTTATGTTCCATGGAGTTTTTATTTTGGAATCTCTTTCCTTAGGTGATTGATGGATTCTTTCAATGCCTATTTTTCCTTCTAGTTCTAGGACACCAGCACACATCTCCTTAATAATTTCCTGAAAGACATTGTCCAGGTCCTCCTTTTGATTATGTCTTTCAGATAGTCCAGTGATTCTGATATTGTTTCTCCTGGATCTATTTTCCAGGTCAGTTGTTTCTTTTTTTTTTTCCACAAAGTAGTTCATATTTTCTTTCATTTTTTTTTCCATTCTCTTGAATTTGTTTGATTGAGTCTTGATTTCTCAGAGTCATTAGCTTCCACTTGACCAATTATAACTTTTAAGGCATTGTTTTTCTCAATATGCTTTTATACTTTCTTTTCCATTTGGTCAATTTTATCCTTTAAGGATTTGCTTTCTTCATTGGATTTTGTATCTCTTCTTGTATTTGTTCATTCTACTTTTTGAGCAGTTTTTCAGGCTGTTGACTCTTCTTTTCTCATAATTCTCTTGTGCCTCTCTCATTTATTTTCCCATTTTTCTTCGACCTCTCTTAGATGATTTTTAAGCTCCTTTTTGAGCTCTTAGATGAATTATTTCTGAGTTTGAGGACACTTCTTATATTTTTTCAGTGTTTTGCCCACAAGTGATCAAATCCTGAGCAAATTTGTTGTGTCTCTTCCTTTCAGTTCTTCATTTACAATCTACCCGAAGTGCTAATATTCTTTTCAGTCTTTTAATATTCTGTGGCTATTGGTAGAGCTTTATCCTTCTGCTGTCCCTTGCTCTTGCTACATGATTGAGTCATCTCTTCTACTAATCATTTGCCTAGCATATTTTTAAAACTGTACCTTTGATTTCATCATTGTAAGAGGATTTCATACAAGGCTCCCTCCTTCCGTCTCTGCACCACATTGCCTCTTCTGCTGGATGCATAATAGGTACTTAGCAAATGCTTGTTGAACTATATTCATTTGCTGGGTGATAGTTTAATGCTACTGCTTGTAAATAAACAATAACAAATGTACTGCGAAACTCTTCAGACACAGGCATATTTTAAATTTCAAGAGAAAATATTGCTAAACTGAATACAGTGTCACATTTGATACTGGAAATTGCCTTGCAAATTGTCCCATGGTTAGGCTTAAAACTAATATATTATAAATTTAACATTTATTAATGCTAAGTTATTAAGAGACCCATGAAAAAGATTTTCCATGAAAGCACCACTCCCCCCCCCAAAAAAAAATTACCAAATTGGCTGGGGGAGCAGCAGTCTAGCAGAAATTGGACTTAGATCAACAACTGCCACGCTATAATAAGATAAGTTGTAAATGTATACATCACCTAGATCTAAAAAGGTCACAAAATAAAAACATTTGTTGACCCAGAAAAAAATTAACTTGTGCATATATGGATATGGGAAGAGTTTGTGAATAAACAGGTGATTGGAGGGATCATGAAAGACAAAGTGGACAATTTTGATCATATAAAATTTAAAAGGTCTTACACAAACAAATCTGTTGTCCTTAAAAGGAAGGAAAAGTGCTACAAATCTGCAACAAATTTTCTCTGTTAAAAGTTTCTTAACTAAAACATATAAGAAACTAATTCAAAATCTAATGATTGTCATTCTCCAGATGGTAGTCAAAGAACCTTACGAACCTGGTAATTTTTTTGGAGGGGGGAGGGCAGGGCGATTGGATTTAAGTGACTTTTCCAAGGTCACATGGCTAGTAAGTGTAAGTGTCTGAGGTCAAATGTGAACTCAAGTCCTCCTGACTTCAGGACCAGCACTCTATTTACTGCACCACCTAGCCACCCCAGAACCTGCTATCTTTAAAGGCAGAAATCCAAGCTATCACCAACCAAATTAAATATATCTATATCTCTCTGTCTCTTTATCTATCTATGTAACAGTAATATTGAAAGACATAATAATTAAGACAACTTTGAGGTTTTTCCTCAAATGTATAAAACAGATAAAGGTGTCAAAACTGGAAAATGACAATTGTTGGAGGGATTACAGGAAATCAGGTACGTTAATGTGATATTGATGGAGCTGTCAATTGGATTAGAAATTCTGGAAAGCAATTTGGAACTATAGCTCCAAAGTGTATAGACTGTATATGCACTTTGAATAAGCTATACCACTATTAGACCTTTACCCACAAAGAAATAAAATAAATTGGAAATGAATCTATGGAAGCAAAATGTTTTTAGAGTTTCTCTTCACTGTAGTCAAAATTGGGAGACTTTGGTCTCCTCTCATTGGAAAATGATTAAACATAGGGTTTATTAATTAAAATTAATATTAGCATAAAATTAATAGTTGCAGAAGAAATCTGGAAGATGTTCGTGAACTGATACAGAGCAAAGAAAGAATTTGCAAAATAATAATAATAGCACTGGGAATAAAAACACCTTTGAAATACTTCACAATTCCAATCAATCCAATTGTAATCCATGAGTATTAAAGACTCAAAGTGAAACACAATACTCATTTCTTTCGAGAGAGGTGATGAACTTAAAAGTAAAGAAAAAAGAGGATTTCAGGCACGGCCATGTCGGGATTAGTTTTCTTGGACTTTACCTATTTATGATGAGGGTTTTATTTATTGCTTTTGGTGTTGTAGTGATTGTGGTGATTTTTCATTCACTTGGGCTGGACAGCAAGGAGGAAAGATTATAAATACACACACACATATGTCATCAAATTAATTAATTATTAATTTATTATCATAAAATTATTATATAATAATATATTATATTAATTAAAACAACTATATATTAAAATATATAATTATATAATAATTAATTATTAAATTAAAATTTTTTTTTTCTAAAGAATAAAGTGCTACAAAAGTATAACCTTTCATAGAAAACTGGAATATCCATTATGGTTAGACCCAGCAATGGACTATATCATAGCTTTTGCTCAAATATCAGACTAATAGGTCTTGAGGTCTTTTCTCAAGCAGTGGATTTTTCAATAGAAGATACTCATAGCTCTTTTTGACAAGATGGGTTTAAGTTTGTATTTATGAATGGAATATCTATAAAAGTGAAATCAGGAACATTTGAAGTATGTTTTGGAGTAAGCTATATGTTTTGAGAGGCAATGTGGTATATTAGCAAGAATAGCAAATTTAGAAACGTGGGCTCTGGGTTCAGAGCCTGATTCTAACTTGTTAATTCTCCTAATCCTTAGTCTCCTTGTCTATTAAATGATGGAGTTAGACTTGAAAACTTTTGAGGTTCAGTTCATTTTCACTCTCATTCCTATATTTCCAGAAAGAAGACAACCTGCTTGAGAAAAGGCATAATATGTTTTAAATTTGTAAAAGAATAATCCACCTAAGAACTTAATTCCCTCCTAGCCTTTTTAATCTTCAAGGAATAAATATGAATATGGCAGCATGCTATTTATTGGAAATGTGGAGGAGAAAAGAGATCTTGATAATTAGCAGAACCCAAGTCTCCTGATTTACAAACCAGTTATTTTTCTTTTTGCATGCACATGTGTTAGACCACTAGAATTTCTTAAAGAATCTCTTCCTCTTATTCCACATCATAGACCTCACAAATATTCCTATTTGATAAATCCCCAAGATGCTACCCCTCCCCTTATTCCTTGTATACAACATTCTTACCCAATTGAAATTTAGTGCTTCATAAATTTATATATAGTCTATGCTCATGTAATTTGTTTTTTTCTCTGAAAACAATAGCTTTTGCTAATTCTTCTCATAAATGTGATCTTATCAATTATCATCACTGAATTAACCTTACATGGGAAAGGAGCTGTAACATTTTTTCTCAATGTGTCATAAGACAAAGAGATCACTTAAAAATATGATATGTAATTGATGGTAAATTTCATTTTTAATATGATAGTTAGCATTCATTTCCATATCCACATTAGCAGAGAACTGTTGGTATTTTTATCAGTGCCCTGCAACTAAACATAGTTTCTCTGCTGAAAGCTTACATAAAATATTTAGTTAAACATAATTACACCACAAAAGCTTATTCAAAATGTCAGCTTGCTTAAGGATATATTTGGAGTTATTTTAAAACTAAATGGAAGGGGAAATGCCCTATAATTACTATTGTCCCATATGAAGCATGTACTACACAGTGTCTTAAGACTCTGGGACAAGGGGAAGGGTAGACATAGAATCATAGCAATGGGTTCAAATTCCAATTTTCTTACCACATGCATTAAAAATGAAATTCTCCTGAGGGAATACAAATTGTTCATAGCTAAGTAATCAGAAGTTGTTTCCACAACAAATACCAAATGATATGGGAGGAGGGGCACTATCACCTGAGGGAATTAGGGAATGTACTCTTGAATGATATAATTCTTGAACTGAGTCTTGAACATGCTCTCTTATTTCAGGAAATGGAGATGAAACTGGAGATCATTCTGTATATTAAGGAAGAATGATGCAAAAACACAGAGTGGGTGTTGGAATTATATATTGAGAATAGTAATTAGATCAGTTTGGTTGGCATTGAGACTACATGGGGGTGAGAAATGTGTATGCAGACTAGAAAGGTACACTGGAACCAGACTGTGAAGGAACTTAATTTTTTTTTAATAGATTTTTTTTCTTTTTAGAGCGATGGTTCTCAACCTTCCTTTTTTTTAAAAAATTTTATTATACTTTGCATCATTCATTTCCACAAGATTTTGAGTTACATACTTTTTCCCCATCTTTCCCCCACCCACCACCCCAAAACAGCCATCCCAGTGTGTCCCCCCTTCCCCAGTCTATTCTCTCCTATGTCACTTTTAGGTAGGGCAGGATGGATCTCCCAACTGCAGTGCCTGTGTATGTCAAGTTCCAGCTGGATGTAGT
>CM053580.1:425500792-425517229 GCA_028627135.1 Pseudochirops cupreus | reverse complement strand
TGCTATGCTGCCATCTTGGCTCCGCCCCCCCCATCTTGGTTCTCAACCTTCCTAATGCCACAACCCTTTAATACTTGTAAGTGGGCATATCTGCATATGGGTGGACCTTCCTGGATATGGATAGAGGAGCAATGTCTCTGTTCCTAAGACCATTGGAAATATGTGTTTTCCAATGATCTTAGGTGACCCACAGCTTTAAAACCGCTGCTTTAAAGGAAATGGGGGTTCATTGATGATCCTTAAGTGAAAGAGTGCTATGTTCATATCTATGCTTTAGAAATATCATGTTTGGGGCAGCTAGGTGGCATAGTGAACAGAGCACTGTCCCTGGAGTCAGGAAGAACTGACTTCAAATCTGGCCTGAGACACTTAACACTTACTAGCCATGTGACCTTGGGCAAGTCACTTAACCCCAATTGCCCTGCCTTTTCACCTCTAAAAAGCAAAACAAACCAAAAAAAAACCCTTATGTTCACTTTTGTATAAATTATAGGAGGAAGAATACTAGATGCAGGGGGATATCAAACAAGAGACTATCGCAATAGAACTGGTGAGAGGTGGACAAGAATGTAAGGGCAACTTTCTGGATACTGGGGAATGGAAGAGATGGTGACAATTTAGGGAGAAGTGATGAAGATAATAGTAGTATTCATTCATTCTCAGACTGCAAGCCTGAGTCACTGGGAAAATGCCAATATCCTCAGCGGAAATAGGGAACATAGGAGGGAGGTTGGGAGTAAGGAAACATTGTGAAGAAAGACAATAAGAGCCATTTAGAATATTTCTAGTTGGATATACCTATGTTTTATCTGGGGACAGGGTGGGGGAGTATGCAGCAGGTACATAACAATGTGAGAGTGAAGCTGTGAAAAAATGTGAGTTCCAGATATGTAAATTAATAGATCTTCTACATAGGAAAGATCTGTGGAAACTAATATCAGAAAAAAGTCAGTGAAGAAAGAAGATAAGAGAGACAAGGACAAAGCCCTAGGTACAACCTACAAGGAGGAATAAGAATTTTACCAGTAGGAAGAGAAGCATGAAAGAGCAGTGTTCACAAAAACCCAGGGAAGAGAATGTGCAAGAAGCAGGACTGAGCAACAGAGTCAAATTGTTCAGAGAATTTGAGATGGATAAGAAAGGTAAAATAATTAACAGATTGTTAGTGATTTTGGTAAGAGCAGTATCAATAAGGAATAATGTGAGAACATCAGCAGAGTGATAAGCAATAAAGTGGTATAAATGAATATAAAGACTTTTCAAGAGTTTGTAAAAGGAGATATATTGAGGAGGATGTAAAGATCTGGTGAAGTGTGTTTGTTTTGTTTGCTTTTAGTTTGTTTTGTCGTGGGGGGCGTATGAGTGTATTTGAATGCTGCAGAAAAGGACACAGTGGCTGAGGAGAGGTATAAAATGAGGGAAAGTGAGCAGATAGGTGCTGAAGCAGTTAGGAAGGAATGAGATCAACTGCACTATTAGAGTTAGCTTGAAAAAAGGAGAGGAGTCATATCATCTTACAGTTGAGAAAAAGGGGAAAGAAGAATGGAGATGATATTGAGGTGATTTCAATCAACACCTACTTATTAAAGCATCTACTATGTGTCAGTCACTGTACTATTTAATCCACACATGAAACAGCATGTACACTGAAGGTACCACATGTTCCTTATGTCTAAGTGGTCAGTCTTGGTTCCTAGCAAACTTTTTTGAATGGTTCATCAGGCTGCCTCTCAATAAGCATAAAGAAAAGTTCCTGCTTTTTGGAATGATTGTGGTCTTTTTTCTTCATGAGAACTGACTCAGTTCAAGATGATAAATATGAGACAGTAAAGGAGGCACCTAGGTACTCCACTATAACTGAGTGCTGGACTTGAGAGTCAGGAAAACCTGAATTCAAATCCTGTCTCAGACACTTACTAGCACTGTGACCCCAGGCAAGTTACCTAACTACTCGGCCTCAGTTTCCTCATATGTAAAATAAAAATATTAACAACACCTGTCTCCCAAGGGTGTTATGGAGATTATATGAGGTAATATTAATAAAATGGTGTATAAATACTAGCTAACTACTACTAATAGTAAGAGTAGTAAATAAATACCAAAGATTGGTATACACTAGGGATTCTTAATCTTTTTTTTCTTCAATGGATTCTGTTGGAAGTCTGATGAACCCTTCTGAAAACAATTTCTTTACATAAAATAAAATGCACGGGATTACCAAGGAAACTATATTAAAGTAAAAATTTAATTAATTTTCCCCATCCAAGTTTCCAGAACCCGAGAATTTAGTCTGTGGCAGCCAGATTGAGAATCTTTAGTTATATACAGTCCCTGCCCCCAGAGTATCTCATTAATGTTGACCGTAGGGATTATATAATCTACTGAAGAGAAGTAACTATTTTAAAACTTTTGAACTATTGTGGGAACAACATCAATAGCTAATTTTTATATGGAATTTTATTTGCAAAGAACATTTAAAATAATCTCTTATTTGATCTGCTTGATAACCCTGGGAGTTAGGTACTATTATTAACCCTCTTTTTATTGCTGTAGAAATTAAGGCAGACAGGATTCAAATGACATTCTCATGGTCACACAGCTGGTAAATTTGTGAGGCCAGATATGAATTTAGATTTTTTTGATTCCAAACCCTGTGCTCTATCTACTGTGCCACTTAGATGACTTACCTTTTATCTCTTGTGCTTATAGAACACAGTTGCAATGGTACCAAATTTTCTTACTGCAATTAGCCCAGCTTTATATCTGCCCTATGCTATATTGCTTGATGGCTGCTATGCTACAATTTAATGCTATGATTAACTGACTCATAGCAGTTATGACCTAAAAATTTTATTCCAGCCTTCATGATCTAGCTTGCCATGTCTGAGGTCATGAAAGCCTAATATATAGGTAAGACTCAGTTTGTAAGATTTGTGACACAAGTACCTCAGATTTTGGGAATTTTCAAAACCATTTGGGTGACTAGGCAGACAAAAATGAAACATTTATAAATGTACATATAGACATAGATGGATAGATAGGTGAGTGTGTGGATGTGTTTCTGTAACAAAGAGGAAGGGGGAGGGACAAAGACAGAGACAGAGACCTTAGTGGTCACTGAGCAGTAGGAAGTGCTGACTCAATAGATCTAAAAAAAAAAAAAGAGTCTGTTCTCTCTCCAAATTCTTCTTATCTTCCAATCTAAGTTCCTCAATCCTTTGCCAGGAGACACAGAAGAGGGCTTGTAGTTTTCCCAGCCTAACTGCAGGAGACTTTAAGTCAGTGACATCTAAAGGTTAGGCCAAACCTGAATCTTGAAGGCCTAAATGTGGCTTTTGCTTTGTGTTTCTTTCCTGGTCCTCTGATGGTGCTAGCTGTCCTTTGGATGGAATGTACCAGTAATTAATCTAGTTTTTAGGGGGAAAAAATGACTGCCAGCAGAAAACTAAGTCCAATCCCTGCCCTGGTTTTCCTGAGGCTTTTGTTCAGATATTGATGAGACAATGTGTTGGAGAAATGTTAGTTAAATCTTTCCCAAAAAGTTTTATGTTTTGATATTTTTTTAAATTTTATTTAATTTTTTTTTGAATGACTTGTTTATTTACTTTTAGTTTACAAGATTCAGTTCCACAATCACTTGAGTTTCAGATTTTCTCCCCTCCCTTCCCCCCCCTCCCATGGTGGCATGCAATCATGTATAGGATCTGCAAATACTTTCACATTGTACAATAGTTTGGTCATATAGAAGGGTTGTAACCAATGAGTGATCACTGGGAAAAGAAAGCAAAACCAGACGTGAAAGAGAACGATAGTGTGTTTTGCTTCAGTCTCCATTTAAACTATAGTCTGTCTATATCTTTCTCTGAGTTTAGATATCTCCTTCCATTCTGAGGCTTGTAGAGTTGTCTTTAGCTGTGCGTTGTGGAGGATATGTTTTGATATTTTAAGTATCAACCTCCCAAAAGGCATAACAATATATTAGAATTAGTACTTCTGCTTGTTTCCATTTTTTTGTTAAAATGTTCTTATAAATCTTTTATGTTATGAATTTGTTCACATATGTGTAGTGTGTATTTTTTTGGAAGAGTGCAGTAAAGTTGTATTATGTCAAATTTGCATTGTACATTAAGTATGTTTCTATCTCCTCTCCCCATGGGGAAATACAAGACATGATCCAAACCTTTATATGATTCTCTCCCAGTTCTAAAGATACAGATACAAAGAGTTAGAAAATTTGAGAGGATGAACCACGCCATCAGGAAATAGGGAGAAGCCCACCCAGTGCTCACAGTGCATTCACTGTGCTGAAAGTACAAGAGGAGAACGTGTGAAATGCTGAGGCAAATAATGCAACCAAGCTATATAGAAGGCATCTTAAATAGATACATGGTGGCTGTATGTATAATGGTTGCTGAAATCAAAACTTGGTGGTTCTATATACTTGTCTATCCTTTGCTCCACTTGGTCAGCCTCTTATGCTTTCCTGAGAAAGCTCCTAGTTTTCTTCCTCAATCCTGCTTTGCTTTAAGAGTTTGACTTTTGGTGTCACCATTCTTTAGAAAAGAAATTGATTTCTCTAATAAATCAGTAATTGCTTTTACTGGAGAGATTAAAGGAAACATAACAGGTGCTATGATTATCCAAATGTATAAACATATAGAGGCAGATTTTCTTTCTGTTATTGAGAACTTTTTTTAGCTGAAGGGCTAAGGTGAACTTAAGACATTTTATTGATGCATATATTTATAATTTACCAAATAGAGAGAACAAATTAATCTGAAACATTGTAGTTATGGGTCTTGCTGTAAGTTGCCTCTTGTATTCAAGGTGGTACATCCATTAACTGTGTTAAATTCTATTTAGTTCTGGTACCCCTGACCCCCTTACCCACTTCTACTTAGTATATTAAATAAGGTGATAAGAAGCCAATGTAAAGTGGCAATAGTAGGAAGTAAGAATGCAAAGGAGAAACTGGAATTGGAGTCTGAATCATTCCAAAAATCAAAGGAGCATAATTTACAAATTAAATTCACCTCCTGGTAATATTCACTGAATCAGGAGAAGCCATCTAGGTGCTGATTTTTAGAGTTCTGGCCCTGTGATATGTAAATTCCAGACAAATTCCAGACCTCCACAAGTCCAGATTATTTGGATATGTTAATGAACTAACCCCAAGGCTACACAGATAGGAGTTGCTTTGTCCTCCCCACCAAAAAAAAAAAAACAACTACCAAAATGAGATCTTAAATTCTGACCCACCTCTGGCATTTTTCCATTTTTATTGGTCCATGATTCCTAGTGCTCTCAACTCTAATCCATGGTTTCATGAATAAGAATTTCTTCCCTTCTTGCTCCTTAACCCTAATCTCCAGGCTGCCTACCTTCCTTCACCATCTCATTCCTTGTCTCACACCTGCATTTACCACTGCACCTTGCTGTCTTTGACTTTAAGAGTTTTTTCCTCCCATACTCTCTGTGTTCAATCAAAATATAATTGCTACCCTGTTTCCTGCTGCCAATCATGCTCTTTCCCAAAGATTACTCAAAGAACTACCCATCCTCATTTAATAATGTCATAAATTAATAATGAATTCATTAACTTAATATTAAGTCCAATTTTCCAAAGGAGGGGGATAAAAGTCCTTGAGTAAAGAAAAAGCCATCTCCTTAAGGGAGGCACTGGTAACAAAGGACACATATAGGTGGGTATGAAAGAAAATAAAGTATCTAACTCTCTCATCAATCAAATATACCCTGCTACAAGCATATCATCACATATGCATGTATATGTAACATATATGTGGAATTGCGTATATGTGTGTGTGTGTGTGGACATATCTGAAGTGTGTGTAAGCATATAAACACATATTTGTAGGTACATGCAAATACACATATATATATGTGAATAAGTAGGGTGGTTATATATGCTTATGTTCTTCAGTTGTTCAGTTGTGTCTGACACTTCATGATCATGTGGAACATAGTATGTCAATACAATCCATGAAATTTTCTTGAAAAGCTGCTGGAGTAGTTTATAATTTCCTTCTCCATTGGATTAACACAAACAGAGGTCAAATGACTTGCCTAGAGTCACAAAGCTAGTGAGTATCTGAGGCAAGATGTGAACACAAGTCTTACAAACTCCAGGCCCAGTACTCCATTCACTGAGCCACCTAACTGCCTCCAAATATGCTTACTCATGTATATGTATGTGTATGTGTGTGTGTACATGTACATGTATGTGTATGTATATAGGTATGCATGAATACACACACACGTGTGTGTGTGTGTGTGTGTGTGTATGTGTGTGTGAGATCCTCCAGGAGAATATAAGCTTTTTTAGAGCAGGGTGTAAAGAGCATATTCCATTTTTTCTTTGTATTCTTAATTTCTAGCACATTGCTTTGATTATTTTTTATTTGATATTGTTATTATTTTGGTTCTCATCTATGATTTTTTGAGTTTCAGGACTTCTATGTGAGAAACCTCCTTCTACTATTACAGACCAGTAGCTGTTCAGCAACTTATAATGTTAAAATGTTTCCTTGAGAGCACCTAGAAGTAAGTGACTTCCTGTAATGCCAAGCAAGAGCAGCTTCCCAAAAGAATGCTCCTGTGAACAGCTTTTAAGGTTCTGATTACACAGTATAGTGAGCACTCCATTTATTCCATAATAAATCAAGGCAAAACATTCACAACATTACATCTTATCACAGAAAATCACAATATAGTGTTCATGACAGCTTAACATTAAAATGGCCACATAGTTTTCACCAAAATGGCCACAGAATTTAAAACAAAGAACAAAAGAATAATCATCTGGTATACCTAAGGAGTTTTTCCTCCTTTCTTAATCATTCAATCATTTCACAATACAAGTCAATCTTTCACTCATAGGGCAATTATAGGTTAACTTAATCAGCCACTTATCTAGCAATCAGTCACTAAGTATCATTAATCACTAAATACAATCATTAGGAAATTACACAAACCCTCCACCCCATGGTCTCTAATAAAGTTCAATTTCATCACAGCATTCAAAATGAAAGGAGAGGCCTTTTCTTCATCTTGACTTGAGGTGGACTCTCAGGTTTCCTGGATCCCCTTCCATGGTCCCAGCTCCCATGTGAATCCACCAAAAAGTCACCTGGATTCAGAGGCAGACAGCTCCCTGGTTCTTCCCAGTCTTCCGGCAGTTCTTGCTGCACACTGAAGTTCACAGGGTCAGCACATCTCAAAACCTTCACAACTTCTGTTGCCAAGAACTCAAGGATCCACCAAGCTACAAACAAAATCTTATCCCAGTCATGCTTCTACACTCCTCCAGCAGTTCAGCTGGCCCTAGGACCCAGAAGAAATCTCAGCCTTCCAGGCCGCCTTCTCTGCAGCAACGTCAGCCTTCACCAGATTCTGGTCTCAAGAAAACTCCAACTCAGTTTTCAGTCCAGCAAGTAGCAGCCTACCTTCCAGATGCTGGGAAAATTCTGCTTCCTCCACCAGGAGCCCACCAGGAGAAATAATTCTTGACTCTGACTGTGTCCTCTGAGACGGGACTCTTACACGCGCGCGCGCGCACGCACACACACACACACACACACACACATGCATTATCTTCCTGTATCAGCCAACCCCTTCCTCTTATTTCAGCAACAGGAGACAGAGTTCACACCTTCTGTTTTTTTCACAGAGGTACTTAGCCCTTAGTTACTAAGACCTAAGTACCTGCTTACTTGACTTAACAAAAAAGGGGTCTTCAAACTTAAATTAATTACCATTACCTTTTCTAAGGGACACATAGTTTGAGAGGAAGAATATGAATCCAGGTGTTCTTAACTTCAAATTGGGTTCTTTATCTATTATACCATCATGCCTTATTTATTCAGCAAGTGATAAATGTTTATTGACTGACTGAATCTCAAAGATTTTATGTATTAAATAATGCTATTATTTTTCTTCTTATAACTTAGGCTGGTATTTTTTGTCATTGTTACATTAAATGAAGTATTTGTATAGCCACTTAACTGAAAATATACTTTAATGTTTCTATCATTGTGGTGGCCTTCAGCACTCCAGTGAAGGACTAGCTATGGGACTTCCTACAGGTCTGGAAAGGCTTTGAATGTTTACCCAGTGATCTACTATATTGCTCTTTGTGGATCAAACTAAATACAGGCTGTCATCATCAGATTTTTTTCTTGATCCATAAATCAAGGTCATATGTTATGATCAATAAATATAATAGTCTGCTTTGGTTCACAGACTACTGATACCAATGAAATCATAAATCCTTGAAGAAGTGAAAAATGCTTGTGCTGTCATGAAAACACCTAATTTAATCATCAAGTGGCCATTCTAATCATTGTGTGTCATCAGTAGTTGGAGGTCTAAAAATATTGCTCTTTTCATGTACTTACACACAAAAAGAAAATGAACATTAACAAAATTACTAATGTCATTCAGCCAAATGTGGCACTGGGCTGAGTATTCCAAAATGAAACTTTTTTTACAAAATAGGAAGGGAAAATATGTTAATATATTAATCAGTCAGACTCATGATTTCATTGGTGAGGGAATTTCCAGGGAGAAAACATCCTTTACTAAAACAAATAAAAACTTTCTTTGAACTTATAGTCTTAGAGAGTTGCCTGAGATATTGAGAGAGGAAGTTACTGGCACAAGATGACAAAAGCAGTTTATGTTAGGGGTGGGATTTGATTCAAAATCTTTACTCTGAAGGCAGCCTTCATTTACTGTGTTGTAATTTTCTCTTTTTGCATAATTCCCTTTATACCTAAATGAACTAATAAATGATGGAAAAAATTATTACAATCTTACATCAATGTAAGCATTATGACAATTCCAAATCTTTGAAATGTATTCTAGGATGTTTGATCTTAGAGAAACATAGAATTTAATCGAACTCACACATGTCAAAAAAATCCACCAACCTGAAGAATCCCTGACAAGTTGTCAATCAGACTTTGCTTAAAGCACTCTTCCAGGGGACAGGCTTTCTTAATAAATTCTTAAATAGTTAAGAATTTTGAGATGAAGATTTTCCAATAACTGCCATTTCTATGGCTGTCCTTTAATTAAGAAAATACTGTCAATGCCTACTATCTCTATGTATGTGTTTTAGTAAATCCAGTTTCCTGAGGACCACTTATCTGACAAGAGATGAGAGAGCTTTGTGCTGTTTACTAACAGCTCTTAAGTCTTTAGAGCTAATAGAGGATAGTGGCAATCAAAAAACAGTTATCTTTGTGCCATGATTAGGGTAGGGTGCTTTAACTACCTTGTGATTTTTCTTTTTTCTTTTTTTTTTCATTTCATTTATTTATTTTTTATTGATTTCTTTTACTTTTAGTTTATAAGATTCAGTTCCACAACCCCTTGAGTTTCAAATTTTCTCCTCACCCCCAGCCCCATGGTGACATGCAATCAAGTATAGGATCTGCTAATACTTTCACATTAGACATTAGTCTGGTTGTAAAGAAGGAATGGAATGAACAATATGAAAGAGGAAACAAAATCAAATGAAAAAGAAAGAGATCAGGTAGTTTGCTTCAGTCTGCATTTAAACTCTGTTCTTTCTAGATCTTTCTCTGAATGTAGACATCTCTTTTGATCACGAATCTTTTGGAGTTGTCTTATAACCTTGTGTTGCTGAGAAGAGTACAGTCTATCAAAATTGGTCATCACACATATGTTGTGTGTGTAATTTTATACAAATTTCTCCCAGTTCTGCTCTTCTCTCTGAGCATCAGTTAGTATGTTTCTCCAGGTAAATATAAAGTCCATCTGCTCCTCATTTCTTATAGCACAATAGTATTCCATTACATTCATATACAGCAGCTTGTTTAGCCATTTGCCAATTGATGGGCATCACCTTAATTTCCAATTTTCTGCCATCACAAAAAGAGCTGCAGTGAATAATTTTGTACCTATGGGTCTTGCTCCCACTTCTACGATCTCTTTGGGATACAACCCTAGAAGTGGTATTACTGGGTCAAAGGGTATGCAGTTATTTATAGCCCTTTGGGATAGTTCGAGATAGCTCTCCAGAATGTCTGAATCAGTTCACAACTCTACCAAAAATGCATTACTGTTCCAATTGTTCCACATCCTCTCCAGCATTTGTCATTTTCCTGTTTTGACATTTTAGCCAATCTGACTGGTGAGATGTGGTACCTCAGAGTTGTTTTACGTTTCTCTAATCAATAGTGATTTAGAGCATTTTTTCATATGCTTGTAGATATCTTTAATTTCTACCCTGAAAATGTCCTGTTCATATCATTTGTCCATTTATCAATTGAGGAATGATTTGTGTTTTTGTAGATTAGGCTCAATTCTCTGTATATTTTAGACATGAGGCCTTTATCAGAGACACTGGTTGTAAAATTCTTTCCCAATTTCCCACTTCCCTCTTAATCTTGGTTTCATTGCTTTTGTTTGCGCAGAAACTTTTTAGTTTAACATAATCAGGATTATCCATTTTGCATTTAATAATTCTCTCTAATTCTTATTTGGTCATAAAGTCTTCCCTTCTCCATAAATCTGAAAGGTAAACTATTCCTTGCTTTCCCAGTTTGCTTACAGTATCAGCCTTTATACCTAGAGAGTGTACCCATTTAGACTTGATTTTGGTATATGCAGTTAGATAATGGTCTACACCCAACATCTGCCATACTATATTCTTGTTTTCCCAGCAGTTTTTGTCAAATAGTGAGTTCTTATCCCCAAAACAGGTGTTTTTGTGTTTATCAAACAGCAGATTAATATAGTCATTGACTTCTGAGTCTCATGTATCCAATCTTTTCCATTGATCCATTACTCTATTCCTCAGCCAGAATCAAGTAGTTTTGATGATTGCTGCTTTATAATACAGGTTAAAATCTGGTATGGCCAGGCCACCTTCCCTAGCATTTCTTTTCATTAATCCCCTTCATATTCTGGACCTTTTGTTTTTCAAATGAATTTTGTTACTATCTTTTTCTAGCTCTACAAAGTAATTGTTTGGTAGATTGATTGGTTTGGCACTAAATATGTAATTTTATTTAGGTAAAATTGTCATTTTTATTATATTAGCTAGACCCAGCCATGGGCAATTGCTATTTTTTTCCAATTATTTAGACCTGACCTTATTTGTGTGAAAAGCGTTTTGTAGTTGTGTTCATATAGGTCCTGAAATTGTTTTGGCAGCTAGATTCCCAAGTATTTTATAATGACTATAGTAACTTTCAATTGGATTTCTATTCTATCTCTCACTCTTGGATTTTGTGAAAGATATATAGGAATGCTAAGGGTTTGTGTGGGTTTACTTCATATCCTGCAACTATGCTAAATTTATTTATTGTCTCTAGAAGTGCTTTACTTGATTTTCTAGGATTCTCTAAGTACATCATCAAATCATCTGCAAAGAGTGATAGCTTAGTCTCTTTTTTGCCTTATTTGATTCCCTTGATTTCTTTTCCTTCTCTAATTGCTACTGCTAACATTTCTAGTGTCAGATTGAATAAGGAGGATGATAGTGGAAATTTTTGTTTTAAACTTTATATTATTGAAAATGCTTCTAGCTTATCCCCATTACATATAATACTTGCTTATGTCTTTAAATACATGCCACCTATTACTCTAAGGAAAACTCCATTTATTCCTATACTTTCTAGTGTTTTTAATAGGAATGAATGTTGTATTTTGTCAAAAGGTTTTTTTTTTGGATCTTTTGAGATAATCATATTGTTTCTGTTCATTTTATTGTTGATATGATCAATTGGTTTTCCTAATGTTGAACCATCCTTGCATTCCTGGAATAAATCCTACCTGACCAAAGTGTATTATTTTTGTGATAAGTTGCTGTAGTCTTTTTGCTAATATTTTATTTAACATTTTTGCATCAATATTCATGAGGGAGATTGGTCTATAATTTTGCTTCTCTGTTTTGTCTTTCTGATTTAGGTATCAATCCCATATTTGTGTCATAAAAAGAATTTTGGTAGGACTCCTTCTTCACCAATTTTCCCAAATAGTTTGTAGAGTATTGGGATCAATTGTTCTTTAAATGTTTGATAGAATTCACTAGTAAGTCCATCTGGCCCTGGAAATTTTTTTCCTAGGGAGTTCTCTGATGGCTTATTCAATTTCTTTTTCTGAGATCAGGTTATTTAAGTAATTTACTATCTCTCCAGTTAATCTGGGCAATTATATATTTTTGTACATACTCATCCATTTCACTAAGATTGTCAAATTTATGTGCATACAATTGGGCAAAATAATTCCTAATTATCTTTTTAATTTACTCTTCAGCGGAGGTAAATTCACCTTTTTCACTTTTGATACTCAAAATTTGGTTTTCTTCTTTCTTTTTTTTATTGTATTGACTAAAGGTCTGTCAATTTTATTGGTTTTCTCATCAAATCAGCTCTTTGTTTTATTTATTAGTTCAATAGTTTTCTTAATTTAAATTTTATTAATCTCTACTTTGGTCTTCATTGTTTTTAATTTAGCATTTAATTGTGGATTTTCAATTTGTTCTTTTTCCAGCTTTTTCAGTTGCATGTCCAATTCATTGACCTCTAATTTATTCATGTATGCATTCAGAAATATAAAACTTCCCCTAAGAACTGCCTTTGCTGCATCCCACAAGTTTTGGTATATTTCTCATTATTGTCATTCTCTTAAATGAAGTTGCTGATTGTTTCTATAATTTCTTGTTGGACCCACTCATTCTTTAGGATTAAATTATTTATTTTCCCATTAGTTTTTTGTGTATCTTTCCATGGACCTTTATTGCATATGATTTTTATTGCATCATGATCTGAGAAAGATGCATTTAATATTTCTGCCTTTCTGCACTGAATTGTGAGGTTTTTATGCCCTGGTACATGGTCGATTTTTGTGTATGTGCTATGTTGCCATTCTGTTTTCTCCAGAGATCTATCATGTCTAGCCTTTCTAAAATTCTATTTGCCTCCTTAACTTCTCTTTTGTTTATTTTGAGGTTTGATTTATTAAGTTCAGAGAGGGGGAGTTTGAGGTCCCCCACTAGTATTGTTTTGATATCTATTTCTTCTTCTAATTCCCTTGACTTTTCCTCTAGGAATTTGGATGTTATACCAGTTGGTGCATATACGTTAAGTAATGATATTGCTTCATTCTCAGTGGTACCTTTTAGCAGGATGTTGTTCACTTCCTTATCTCTTTTAATGAAATCTATGTTTACTTTTGCTTTATCTGAGATAAGGATTGCTACCCCTGCTTTTTTACTTTAGCTGAAATATAATATATTCTACTCCAGCCTTTTATCTTTACCCTGTGTGTATCCCCTTGTTTCAAATGTGTTTCTTGTAGCCAGCATATTGTAGGATTGTGGTTTTTAATCCATTCTGCTGTCTGCTTCTGTTTTATGGCAGACTTCATCCCATTCACATTCGCAGTTGTGAATACTATCTGTGACTTTCCCTCCATTCAATTCCCTCCCCCATTTATATTTTTGCATCTTCCTTTTCCCTTCCCCTCCTGAAGAGTTTTCCTTTTTACCACTGCCTCCCTCCCTGCCTTTTTACCACTGCCTTCCTGCATCCCCCCTCTTTTCCTACCTTTCCCCTTACTATTCTTTCCCTCCCTTCTAACTACCCTTTTCATTTTTAGACACCCCCCCCCTTTTCTTACCCTTCCTACTGCCTGTAGGGCACAATGGATTTTTATACTTTATGGAATATGTTATTCCCTCCTTAAACCCAAACCAATGAGAGTAAGTTTTGTACAATGCTTCTCTCCCTCCCTCCTTTCCACCTATTATAATAAGTTTTTGTGTCTTTTCATGTTAGGATCCTAAATTGAACTGAATATATTGATCCCACTTTGAATCAGAACAAATATGATTACTGTTCATATGGTGCTCATCTCCCTCCTCCCTTCCCCTCTAGTTTAGTATGTTTTTATGTCTCTTTTTGTGAAATTATTTCCCATTTTCTGCCTCATCCTTTCCTTTTCTCCCATTACAGTTCCTTTGTTCCACTTAATAGGATTTTTTAATCTTCAGATTAGTTCATTTATACCCACACCCTCTATCTATGTACATCCCTTTTATATGTCACAACAATTATACACATTTCCTTATTGGCAGGTATCAGCATCTCATATAGGGATGCAAATAGTTTACTCTTATTGAGTCCCAAGTTATGTGCATGTGTGTGCTTGTGTGCATGTGTGTGTATGTATGTCTGTGTGTTTTCCTTGTTTACCCTTTCTTGGGTCTTGCAAATGGAGATCAAATTTTCCATTGAGCTCTGGCTTTTTCATCAGGAAAATCTGGAAGTCCTTTATTTCATTAAATGACCATCTCCTTTCCTGAAAGATTATGCTAAGTTTTCCCAGATAGTTGACCCATGGCTCGAGTCCTAGTTCTTTTGCCTTATGAAATATCAAATTCCATTCCCTCTGATCTTTTAATGTAGAAGATGCTAAATCTTCTGTAATCCTGACTGTGTTTCATGATGTTTGAATTTTTTCTTTCTAGTTGCTTGCTGTGTTTTCTCCTTGACCTAGTAGCTCTGGAATTTGGCTACTATATTTCTTAGAGTTTTCACTTTGGGATCTCTTTCAGGAAGAAACTGTTTTACCCTCTGATTCTAGGACATCAGCATAGTTTTCTTTGACAATCTCTTGGAGAATGTTGTCTGGGATTTTTTTTTCCTATCATGGCTTTCCAGTAGACTGATAATTCTTAGGTTATCTCTCCTGGATCTGTTCTCCAGGTCAGTTGTTTTTCCAGTGATATATTTTACACTTTCTTCTAATTTTTCAATCTTTATGTTTTGTTTGACTGACTCGTGATGCATCACAGTTTCCTTAGCTTCCATTTGACTGATTCTAATTTTTAGTGAATTAATTTCTTTTGTTAGTTTTCCATATGTTTAGTTTTCATTTTTAGGGAGGTGTTTTCTCCAGTTAGATTTTGAACCTCCCATCCAAGTTCTCCAATTTTACTTTTTAAGAATTTCTTTTCTTCAGAGAGATTTATTTTTTTCCAATTTGGTCACTGTAGATTTAAATTTTTCTCCTACCTCTCTAATTTGGTTTTTAAAATCTTTCTTTAGCTCCTCCAAGAATGTTTTTTGGGCTTGAGAACAATTCATTTTTCCTTCTGTGGCCTCCAGTGTGAATGTAGAGCCCATGTTGTCCTCTGAATTTGATTGTTCTTGTTCACTGTAGAAGGATTGTATGGTTCTAGGTCTCACAGCTTCCTTCTTCTCTACTGTGATTGCCTACATCCTGGATTTTTAGAGTGGATATCTGCTTCTGCTGTGCATATGTATTGTGCTTCTCAGGCTGTGAGGTAGGGGTTTGATTGTTAATTTCATGAGCTGTAGCCTCTGAGTGTCTAGACTGTGGCCAAGGCCAGGACTCTCAGTGTTTGCCCTGAGTTACTCTCATTCTCACAACGTAACTCATGGGGGAGGAATGGTCTGGCCACATCTGGTTTCTACCTCTTTGTCTCTAGGCCACAGCTCAGGCATGCTCAGCAACTGGAGGCCAGCAGGGCTGGTGTCTGCAGATTTCCGTGGTGGTCCTAAGGCACACCTGGATTTGTGTTGTTAGTGCTTGTTGGCTCCATACCCCTGGGCTTAGACTCTGAACTGCTTCACTTCCCTCTTCCTCAGTGCATCCCAAGCCTGAGGCTGTTTCCATTAATTCAGGATTTTACTCTGGGTGGGACATTTATCTCTGGGTTTTCTGGGTCAGAGAGGGGGTATTGTAACAAATAGGTTTTATTCTGCCATCTTGAGTCCTGGAAGTTTAGGTTTGTGATTTTTAAACATCCAGGCTGTGGGCTAGTAGCCCCAGGAGAAGCTACTGTTCCTGCTGTGGTCCCTGCTGCAGGCCCTGTGTTTTCTCTTACCCAGCTCTGAGGACCCTCTGTCCTGTGTTGAGATGGCTGCAAATCACCCTTGCAATGGGTGAATCCACTGGCTGTGGCTCCTTCTAACTCTGCTGTATTCTGCTCCCAGATCTGTGCTGGTGCAGCCCCTGTGTTCTCTGTGTTCCCCCTGCCCAGACCTACGTAGGTACTTTCCTGGGCTGGGAATCTGCCATGCTCTGTCTCCCAATGGGTTCTGTCACTCTAAAATCTGTTCAAATTAACTTTTTAAAATTTACTGACATAATTCTTGGAGGAGCTTATAAAAGTTACTGCATCCTTTCTGCCATCTTGGCTGCACCACTTGTGATTTTTCCATAACCCTGAAATAATAACTTTGAACTGAAAGCTCTATTTGCTTGGGCAACTTTATTTACCCATTAAATCAATCAATAAGTATGTACTACTGTCTAGGCACAATGCTAGACCCTGCTGATGCAAAGGCAGAAGCAGAACAGTCTTTGTGATAAAGCATCAACCCTCACAGGGGAACATAGAGGTGGGGCATTTTGTAT
>CM053580.1:425462759-425500292 GCA_028627135.1 Pseudochirops cupreus | reverse complement strand
TATCTATCTATCTATCTATCTATCTATAGTTATAGTTATAGTTATAGTTATATATAGTTTTTATATATGTATAGTTATATATGTATGTCAGTGTGTGTATAGTTTTATATATATGTGTGTGTGTGTGTGTATATATATATATAGTTATATATATATATATAGTTATATATATATATATATAGTTATATATATAGTTATATACAGATCATATTCAATGTAGAAAACAGATAACCATGGAGGGGGTAGGTTCAGTTGGGGAACAGGGGTGACATTTTACCAGGAAGCTTAATTTATCTCTGTGTACAATAGACTGAATTGGCAGAACCTCAGTTGATAAAAACAGGTAGCTAACTGACTTTTTCAGTTTTTATGATTTTTAAAAATTATTACTGTTTGAACACAGCCTAATTTAGCTGGAGAAGAGAGAGGACAGAGAAAGGTAGACCATAATTTTACTTAAGTAATGGGGCTTTCTTGGGCATGGCCAGATTTCCTATTATGAAAACATTCTGCTTCTGGGAGAATTGTCTCTCCTACCACGTGGTTGGGAGTACACTTTTGATTGGCTATAGAACCAAAAAAGACTGAATCTTTACAATTGAGCAGATTGAGAAATTGTTTCTCTTTCTGACTTGTTCTTTCCTGAGGGTGAATAGCAAAGTTCATGTACAGCATAGGACTCCATGAACTGAACCAGCAAAAAGGTAAGGAATTATTTCCCCTGCTATCCCTCTCTTTTTTACTCTTCCTCCAAGAAATGGACCTAAGGATGCTTGTTTCTATTCTGTTTCATTTTGTTTTCCAGGTTTAGGTGGTAATTATGCCCACCCATCCTGGGACCTCATAATAACCTTGGAACCACAATTGTGGGTAACATGATGTAGCCAGAGTACATGGAACTCAAGCCCATGGGGATTTTTGGACTTGGAATTAGAACCGTACTCTATAGCAATGAAGTTAAGCTAAGTCTGCCTATCCGATCTCACCTCAGATACTCATGAGAGGTGTGATCCTAAGTCACTTAACTTATCAGTATCTCAGTTTCCTCATCTGTACAACAGGGGAGCTGCACCCAAGGTCTCTTCCAATTTTGAAATCCTTGATGCTATCAGAATGTTACTGACATTCATCCAATCATAGATTTAAATGGAAAATAACAATGGGAGTGAGATAGGAAAAAGTGAAGCAAGATTAACAAACAGAAGAATGCCTAGATACTTCTGAAACTAGACTATTCTGGAGATTGCCTTTCTAATCACCACTTTGATTCTCTCCCAAGAATCACTTTCATTCCAAAATGGAGAGTAGAGTTTGGGCACAAGCCAGAATACCCCCATTGCCGCAACCTACTTAGAAAAATGTTGTAAAGTATGGCTTTGTTATACTTCACATGATTAATGAGGGGGGGAGGAAGAGGAGGCAAGCATACTACTTTACTAATTGTTTTGATAAATAGGGCATTTGTATTATATTCAAACACAAACTAACAAGAATTAGTCAGGGATGCCAAATGCTCCCTCTTTCTCTCCCTTAACTTTTAAAATATTTTCAGGCCTAAAACAATAGGCATATTCTTATAATATTACTCTTATAATGACATTTCCCAGTGTCTACAAAGGTTGTTACAAACACTATTGAATAAACTACTGGGGTTATACACTAACATGAGTTTAGACTATGACAAATAGCTTTTGCCATACTAGGTTCAGAGCCTTAAAGGAATAGCTTGAAAAAGCTGAGTGAACATAGATTTGAGGAGTGGCTTTGAAATCAATTAAATAAAATGTATGGAATTAATGGGTTATTTGTTCTTGTCAATAAATCAGCATTGCTTAAATTTAGTCCATAGATTTCTATATCAGCATTCTTTGTGATTCAATTAGCTCATACTCTTGGCTTTCCAAAGTATTATTTTAGTTATTGTCCAATCTTCTGGTTGCTGTTTTCTGCATCAAAAAATCACTGATTTATTTTTATTATTTCATCCTTAGACTCATAACTTGTTTTGTTTATTGTAGATAATGCTGACAGTTTCAAAAGAAAATGTCCCATTGGCAAATCTATAAGCTTTTACAGATACTAATTAGTTTATGTCAGTAAAGAATACTTTTAGATCTGTGCCAAGAAATTAGTGGAGAAATAAAGGAGAAAATACTAAAATGCATTATTCTGCATTAGTTTTTTTTAGGTTGTTTCTGCATATATACTACTGTGATATATAGTATGGAGACAATGATCTAAATCTAATTCAAAAATAAACTGGAGACGCTAAATTGTACATAAGGATCTCAGGGGAACATATATCCACTTAAGAAACCACACAAGTTTATGTATTTCATTTTAATAAATTAACTAATTCTATATTTCCCAATTATTTTGATTTGGTTTGGAGCACATTTAGGGGTATGGCTGGGCTACATGTTTGAAACCTCTAGTTAGATGATTGATGCTGAAACCCAATTTTGATCGTTCTAGAATCCAAAAAAATATGATATGGAAAACTGATGAAAAAATAAATACTATTTAGTATTGCTTAAGTTAATACTATATAAAGTAATTATTAATAATTACTCAGTGAATGTTTAAGCACTTCCTTGGATCAAACTATTATAACAACTGCTATACAAAATATGTGATTTAATCCTCGACTAGAAGGTTCTTCCTATATCCTGTATTGAAGACTCAATGATGTTTTTTGTCCTGGAGTCAAGAAAACCACTTTTACAATTCAACCTGAGCTATTTATTATCTGTGTAACCATGTTTTCTTTTAAAGTTGGGACAATAGTTCTTATAGACTCGTTAAAAAATGACTCTCAGACCCATAAAGAGACCTGAAATGAAACAGAGTTTAATACAATAATTAAATATGTGTATTGTCTAACAGAAAAAAAAAAGTAAACTTGGAGGAGAAAGAAGATCCTACAAGGGAGCAGAGTTCTCATTTGCTCAAAAGGGGAGACAAAATGGGTGAGATAATATAGTTTCTAGAGGCTTTTGGAGAGGGAGGGAAGGCTTCAGGGAGACTATATCTGTAGATATGATAAGCCAGGAAGTAAGGTGTTTGGAAAGGCCTGCTATTCCAGGCTGGACTGACCCCTATAGTTATAAGGTCCACAATTCCCCTTTGTGGGGAACCCTGTACCTCCCCCTTGATCATGATGTGGGTTTTGATACTAAATGAAGAAGCCAAGGAACTCCAGACTTATTATAGGGGTTTTATCAATCATTAAAATTACTTGCAAAACAGGACCAATCTGGGGCAGCTGCCAGACAGTTCAAATCTCCATAAAAGAACCCCTCAAATCTCCATGGGAATTATAGAAAACAGACAAAGGGAGGAGAAGCTAGAGAATGCATCACTACTGATTGGTGGATATTTTTGGTTTTTTGCTTTATAATGAGCTTCGGTATTAAGCCAATCAGGTAAAACATCCAAACACAGATTTGTGTATTGATTGCATACTGTTCACATATAAATCACAATATTCTTGTTATGACTTTCATCAGTCATAGTATCTAAATTATGTATGACTCATTTTCTAAATTCTGATTCAGGATTTAAGTTACGATTTTTAATAGGTCTCGATGTCTGGATTGCTACCTTTCATAGAGTTTAAGTTTTATGGCTTTTCTCTTATCACTGAATTTTATCACTTTTCCCCCATCAGGACCCCACAGTAGCCATTTTCCCAAATCAGTACCTCACACTTTATAAAGGATCACTGGTGTGTGGAGTAGTTTTGAGTCTCAGAAATTATTCTAATTGACTAGTTGTTGTGTATCTGCATTGACCTGCTCCACTATTAAGAAGGTAAGTTCTAACAGATAATGTAGTCATTACAAAGCTCGTGTCCACAGGCTTGATTTCACATGGCTGTTTTATGTATTAATGAGATTATGTATGTTAAGTACTTTGCAAAACTTGAAGCAATATCTCAATGTCAGTTATGATAATGAGGTTTTTGTGCCTGCTGTCAGTCCATATAGGAGAGTGTTAGGGCTGTCAGTAGAAATGTAAGATGTTGGAACCTTTTTTGTTGTTTTCCAGCCACATTGCCTCAATGCAATATTTACAGTGCCCATGATCAAGATAGAGACCATGACTACAATGATTGCATGATGCTCGATTGCAAAATATGCCAGACTCTCCAGATAAAGTATAAAGTTGAAGGATTTATTTAAACACCAGAAAACTGAATTGCAAAAGCAGTAAGCTGAAGTACCAAAGATATTCAGAGGCCATAATAATGCTCAGAGCCACAGCATCCTTTAGCCTTCCCACAAACCAATATGTGATCAGTATTTACTCACAAAACTCTCTATCTCTTTTGCCTGAACTTCTCCTCTGTCCCCAACTGTCTGCAACTGTTACACTAGCTCTGACCCACTTTCTCTGTGGGCTCTGCTTCTCCTCAGCAAACTCCTTCCATCCAGGATCCATGTGACTACATTCAGCCTATCCAGGGGACAGGGTTCATCTTCACTGCAGGAGAAGTCTTCAAACTCCCCCCTAAGTCTATTAAGACACGGGAAAGATCTTCAAATTCCCATTACCATTACATAAGGTCACTCCTCAATTCTGGATCCTCATCAGGCTCTGCTGTTGCAAATACTAACTCCATTTACTGAGGGGATCTATAATGGCTCTTCCAAACTTTTGACACACATCAGTTCATTCACAACCAGGTCCATTCTTTCTCTGATATTCATCTAAGTCAGGAAAGGATAAACAAGAAAGAAAACAGAAGAAACAAGAACACCATGAATTCCTGGTGGCATAGCAGCAGATGAGCAGATACTCTTTCCCCACAAGGAGCCCCAAACCAGTATTTGTTGTGTTGTCTATTAGGAAAGGGAGAAAGACAGCTCATGTGTTTGGGTATTTTCCATGCAGTCATTTCTGACTCAACAGGCAATTAAAAGGCATATTGTTTCCATGCAGTAAACTGATGGGAAAAACAAGAATATGGAGCAGGCAGAAAACATTTTTCATGCTCCAAGGACTTGACTGCCATTAGCTAATTTCTCCTTTACATTACTATCATTACCATCCAGTTGGAGAGATAAGGAAGAGACACTTGAAAAGGTAATTAATTTAGAAGACAGGATATGATTATTTTCAACAGTGATAGGAGCAGTTTTTTCTATTGGTGGCTTCTGGGATAACTTTTGGTCTAATGGGTTTGGACTCTAACTTAAACAACCCTACCATTTCAAATGCCATCACTATTGGATATGCTTTTGCAGGGAGCCCCCTAATATTGAAAACACAGAGAACAGGTTATTCAAGAGACCTTTCTTTTAAAATAGACTTTTGTGACCCATTAATTGTAAGGTATTGCAAAGTTATTTTGTGTCATAAAGATGATTTCCTTATTGGTTGAAGGTCACAGAAGTAGTGGTTTGCATTTGATAGAAACAGCTACAGCTCAATCCATTCCTGTTTTGTTTTTGTTTTTTTTTTTTACTTTTGCTTTTTCCTTTTCTCAGCATATGGTATTTCTACTTTTACTTCTTCACAAAAATGTCTTTTGTTCATCCTTAACATTTTAAAAATTGCAAAAATTTGCCTCATAATTAAGCTATTAATTTTCCAAAATTTTCTTTTTGTATTATTTAATTTACCCCAACAACAGAGACTAAAGGAATTCAGAGGATTGAGAGATCACCATGTTGAGGTGGTGATAGGAAAGATGAAAAAAATGGGAGAGATGACATGTGATAACAATCCAGAAAATGAATAGGATTTGAATAGGTGGGAAAGGTTTTTCAAGGAAATAAAATGTTAAGAGCAAATAAAGAGAGATAGAAAAACACAAGAAATTTTTTAAGTACAAAGAATAAATCAGTTTGTTTGGAGTAGAAATTTCAGATTAGGAATTAATTAAATCATGTAAAGTTTCAAGGGGCAGTTATGCAGTGAAGTGAATAGAGGACCAGACCTGAAGCCAGGAAGACTCATCTTTGTGAGTTCAAGAGAAGGAAATGTCAAACTACTCCAGTATCTTTGCCAAGAAAACTCATAGTGAGGTCGTGAAGAGTTGGAAACGACTGAAGCAGCATAACAACAACAAGACTACAAAGGTAAGTTGGAGTCAACTGTACAAGGTATTAAAGCTGAGGCTGAAATGCTTAATCAAATGAGATAGTATTTGTAAAGAACTTAGCACATTGACATTTTGGGTGTTATGTAAATGTTATTTCTTTTCGTTGTTGTTTGAGTTGTTGCTATTTCCTGTATTTTAGTTTCGTGAAAGCCTGAAAAAACATATGTCATGCTTGAAACCAATCCTGTAACAAGAGTCATTTGAGTGGAAACCATATACATGAATTTGAACTTCCAAAGAGAGAAGACTCAAGTTAACTTTGAGAGAGAGAGAAAAACAACAACAACAACAACTCCTCAGTGAAGGATGTCATTCAGTTCAAAGCTGTCCATATACATGCTAGAGTATATTATGGAGAATAAAACATGGAAACCTACTGTTCCAATTCCAAGTTAATCACTCTGTGGCTTTGTAATCCATCGCAATCAATTTTTTTTTGTAATATCCTCTATTTCAGCAGCATAGTAAAATAGAGGACCACCTTCATAATGAGGATTATCAGAGTTTAAGACTTATGTCTTTCTGTCATACACATATGCAGAGAGGGATAGAGGGAAAGAGAGAGAGAGAAAGAGAGAGAGAGAGAGAGAGAGAGAGAGAGAGAGAGAGAGAGAGAGAGAGCATGATATGATCCTGGGGAAGACCTGGTCATTTTCAGTGATTCATTATGACTGAAGCACTTCCCATAAAATACTAAGCCTATAATATGGTTAATATTGGGGAAATATATCATCAGCTCTGAAGCATTTGACATATTGGGATAACTGCAACAAGTGCTAGATATTCTTTATATCTTCTTCCAACAAGATATTGAATTTTCATCAAAACTGCATATGAAATGATTGGAACTCAATACAGAAGAGTTAGTAATTGATTAAACTTTTTTTTTTAAGGAATGACTTTGCCTTCTGGATTTGCAACTATAGAATGCAGAAAAGATGTTGCATTTTTATTAGCAGAAGAAATTTCTTCACCTGAGATCCCATATATCTATAAAATAACAGAGCTAGTTGCTATCTCTTTTTTAGAAGTTCTTAGTTTTATCAATTCTACATAATTTTTTTTCAAGTTCTCCTGTATCTCATCAAATTTCTAAATTTTCATATTTTTGATGTAACTTATGGTTGTTAATTTTATTTACTGCCTACATTTAAACACTATGTGGTTATTTGTTATAATCATTTTTATATTTTATTAAAATAATTTTTGTCATAAATTTTTCTCTCTGAACTATTTTACAGCATTCCAAAAATTGGTAGATAGATAAGTAGAAAGAGATAGATAGATAGATGATAGATGATAGATAGATAGATAGATCCCTTTTTATAATTATCTTTCACATTCATTATTTATTGTTTTTCTGACCTGTTCTATCTCATTCATTATTTGTTGTTGTTTAGTTGTTTCTCATCAAGCCTGAATCTACATGACCCTGGCAAAGATACTAGAGAGGTTTGCCATTTCCTTTGCCAGTTCATGTAACAAATGAGGAATTGAGGCAAACAGTATTAAGTGACTTGCCCACAGTAGCAGAGCTAATAAGTATCTGAGACCAAATTTGAATTCAGGAAGATGAGTCTTTCTGACTCCAAACTCAATGCTCTATCCACTGCACCACCTAGATGCTTCCTATTCATTGTTTAGCTTTTCATTACTTTCTCTCACATTAATTACATACCTCTGGATCATATTTTCATTATTCATTATTAGCTTTATTACATTCTGCAAATGATGCATTTTATATGCCTTTGAAAACATTTATTTATGATCTCTTTAAAACAGCATAGGATATAATCTTTTAATGGTACCACAAGAGACTAAGAAACATGTATTTTTTTTCTTATATTCCCATACAAAACTCAACGCAGGTTTGTTAAATCTAGTCTATTCAACAATTTGTTCAGCTGTACAATTTTTCTTATTTATCTTTTGTATTTTCTCAGAGAGTATTTTGAAAGTTTTCTACTATGTTTCATTATTAGCAATGTCTTCTTGGAATTCACCTAATTTTTGTTTTAAGAATACCTTCTATTCTATGCGTACACATTTAATATTTTTTTCATTGTTTTGGTATCTTCTGGCACAAAGTTGCATTCTTGTTTGTTAGTCTTGAATTTAGTTTTTATTGTGGATTTATCTAAAATCAAGACATAAATTCCTAATCTTCTTTAGAATTGCCTGAAACTTTTTTTGTTTGTTTTTTTACTATCCCCTCATTTTCACTCCTGTATGAGTTTGGTATTTATTGTTTTGGAGCTTAAAAATAAATACTGATCTATAAATATGTCTCTAACATTTCCTTTTCCTCCTCACCCAAATGCAACATGATATAGTGTGTAGAGAGCTGGCTTTGGTGTGAGGAAACTTTGTGATATATACTGGTTATCTAGACAAGTCACTTAAACCCATACTGCCCCCAGGTAAATCTCTGAGAAGGTACCTAAGTGCATTGGTAGAATTTCCTCACCCAGAGTTTGCTTTATGTAGGAAATCACAAATCAAGTACTGAAAAAAAAAATACACCATGGTATTACTTGCTATTACTCTTGGTTTGCATTAAACTTTGGCTATACATTTTACATTTGAATCATACTAAAATTTTGTAATCAAAGATAATTATTTCTTAAAACTCAATAACAATATGGATAAAATGTTGATTTTAAATGAATTCCTTTGATTAAAAAAAACATGGGTGAAAGTCTTGCTTCTGATATGTCAGTTACCATTCTTCATAGGTAAAGGGAATTTCTATACTGGTATTTCCTCAAATGGATAAAATCATAGGACAGAACTTTCAAATAAATCATAACATTCTATTTATCTCTGGATATGGCTTACTTTGCAAACTCTTAGAAGGCAAGAAATTTCTTACACTAAGCATAATATTCTGTGTTTGCATTTAAATAAATAAACATGTTTTTCAGTCATTTCAGTCATGCCTGACTCTTTGCATCCCTATTTGGGGTTTTCTTGGCAATAATACTTGAGTGGTTTGTCATTTCTTTCTCCAGTTCATTTTATAGTTGAGGAAACTTAGAGAAACAAGGTTAAGTACTTGCCCAGTGTCGCAAAGCTAGTAAGTGCCTTAGGTTGTATTTGAAATCAGGTCTTCCTTAATATATATAAACATATTTATACATATAATATATATGTATACATATAATAAGGGAAAGTTATATTGAGGAGCAGTGCATAAATAGGAAATAAGATTGATAATTTTTTTTTTAAAAATCCTGGAGGACAAAGACTGTTTCTTCCTTTTTTTTTTATTTTGTAAATCATTATTTGTAGGTTGTCCCCACACCCACTCCTTACCTTATAATATAAGCTCTTTGAGGCCAACAGCAGTTTGTTTGTTTGTTTCCAATAGTGCCTAGAACAGTGCCTTTGTTAATTTATTATTACTAGTACCTACAAAAGTAGAATGCATTACACATAGTATGCATTAAATTTTAAATTCATTCATAAATCAAATTAGATTTTAAAAAGAAAAAAAAAAGGAAAAATCAAACCCTGGAGAGTGTTTAAATAAAGCAATGCTCATTTAAATTTTGTTTTTTCACTGTTAAGTATCACACAGGAATCCTACCAGTGTGCTGATTTGTGGATATCTTTCTGTAAAGCTCACTTTTCAAATATCAGCTTCCCCTGTATTTTTGAAATATTATGCTTAGTTGGAACTCAGTGTGAATTATAAGAAAAAGGTGTGAAAATTTAACAAATGTTTAAAATATAATTTCCATTTGATTTCTGTGAATATGTGCAAGGTTAGGACAGATTAGAAATACTGGAAAGGTGGGGTTCTTTTTTTTTCCCCATTTATATAATCCTCTTTTCATGTAGCTTATGAAGTTGTATAATTAATTTATTAAAGTATATAGTTTGAAATCTTGTGTTTGTGTAAACCACAGGGAAACTTCCCTGTTAACAGCTGCTCCTTTGCACAGAAACTTCCAACCTCAGAATCCTCTTGCATTCATTCCTTCCCTTGCCACATGGCATGCTTCTCTTTTTTTCAAACTATGCTGAAAACTTGGAAATTGCAAAGATTTCAAAAATTTTTCAATTAAACATCTAGAATCATGTAGAGTACTTCACTCGAGCATTCTGTAAGCCTTTGTATAATTTGCTTTGCATTATTTAGATGTGTTTAGATGCTTTTTACTGTGTATTATATGTCTGATACATTTAAATTTGTAAGCTTCCTAACAGCTGAGACTTTTTCTAGTCTTTTTTTTTTTTACCATTTAGACAAGGTAGACAGAATATTGCCTTGCACGTTTTAGTGGATCAAGGAATATTATAACATAAAATATTATAATCTATTTCAGTAAATATCTCTTTGAAGAGATAATGTGATATAGTCATTGAAAAATGGGAGTGTAAGAATTTCTGGACAAAGTTTTGGGTTTGAATTCTGACTAAGTTACTTGCTACATACACCAGATGTCACAAGTCACATGATCTCTCTGTCCTTTAGTTTCTTAATCTGAAAAATGGGGATTATAGCACCTACTTCATAGAGTTTGGGGGAGAAGCAACTTAGAATATAAGTAAAGTTATTTTTGTACCTGAAAATCTACTACAAGTCTTGGAGTGGTTGATTTTGTGTGGGGAGGGAGGGAAAAAAAGATGATGAGTAGACTTATAATTTTAGCTCCAAGTAAGAAATCATTCCAACAACACATATCAACCTTTGTTTTGCAATGTATTATCTAAGAGAGTGCTCTGGAGGAACGTAGAGGCTGAGTGAGTTGCCAAAGTCATACAACAATGTCTTACAGGTGGAACATGAACCCAGGTCTTCCTGACTCCAAAGTCAACTCTATATTAATCCATTCAGCCTCCCAAATGTTAGTTATCAATAGTTACTTTTTTTTTTATAAATTTCTCTCCAGTGTTTCATCATTGTTTTGAATTGAACATGGGTTTGTAAAAACTGTGATAGCAAAATATGAACTCTGATAGGTTTACCAATCTAGAAAGATTTCGGTAAGATTCTGGCAACAGATAAAGTTTACTTTCCAATGACTGACCCAGTTAATTAAAGGGAGGTTTATCAATAATAAAATAGCTACTTGGTGATGGATTCTTGGTTAAAAGAAAGCGAAACTAATACTAAATATTCCTCAGATCTGCTTGGTCCCTTCTTTTTATGCAATGATGGGGGAAAATGCACAGGGGATTATGATTACTCACAAAGTTATTCAATTATCTATAAATTTTATTTGGTAATATAAAGGTGGGACTTTTGTCCATTGACCAAAGAGGACATCTTATTGAAGAATCTGAATCACAGAATTCTTGTCATTTCTACTAAAAATGTAATAGAAGAATGATAATAAAAGTTGAAACTAAATAAAAGGATGGACCATATATCCTCCTTGGAGAAGCAAAAGAGGAAACTGGCAAAATTGGTTTTCACATGCTCTCAAAGGCAACCTAAAACATCATATGATGGGATATTTGGTGATTTCATATTGCAATACTCTTTATGAGTATGAGTAGATCCTGATTAGAAAGAAGAATCCTATGGAGTTATTTGTATAGATAGAAAGAGAGATAGAGAGATATAAATAGACAGGTATAGATATATGGCTACATATACATACATATGTATCTATGTATACAAATATACACACATATGTCTTAATATATGTTGATATAACATATGTTGATTACATTTATATCTATTTGTCTATTTGTGTTGCAGCCAACTAGTGATAGAACTTACTCTGAATCTCTCTAATCCTCTCTTTGTGATACTATTTTTTTAACAAATTAATGTTGAATATTTCCAGTGGGCTGCCACCAATGAAAATATTTTACATAATTGTAATTTAGTGTAAATTCAAATACATTTGATCACTTTATGGGACTCATTATTTGCACTAATTGAGACAGCTGGTACTTGGAAAAAAAGAAATAAGAAACTATTATTATAATTACAAACCATGCACCAAAATCTTTTCAGGATATGAAAAGGTAGAGCAATTCTACAAGAGGTAAGGAAGACTGTAAAGCCAAGCACTAGCAGCTTTTCAGAAGTATGCTACTGTGAACAGCTTTTGAGGTTCTGATTATACAGTATAATGAACACAGTATAATCTATTCCACAACAAATCAAAGCAAAACATTCACAGAAATCAAGGTACAGAATTCACAATATTACAACTTATCACAGAAAATGGCCACATAGTTTCCATTACAGTGGTCACAAAGTTTTGAACACATGACAATAATTTAGTAATTCAAGCATTCACAAAATCCTTAATTCAATCACAAAGTACAATAGTCAAAGTTTTCCACTCATGTGGCATACTAGGTTACAAATCAATTACTTATTCAGTCATCAATCACTATGCACAACCATTTAGTGAATCAATCATCCTTCATTATTCACTATTTAATCATCAGAAAATACACAGACCCTCCAAGCCTAGGTCACTAGTAAATTTATAATTTCTCAGTCAGTACACAGTATCCAAGTAAAGTCTTCTTTCAACTTGACTCAGGGTGGTCCCTTAGATTCCCTGGATCCCCTTCCATGGTCCCAGATCCTACCTGGATTCACCAAACTGTCACCTGGGTTCAAAGGAAGAGAGACCCCAGGTCCTTGTCCAGCTCTCTGTGCAGTTCCTGCTCCACATCAGGGCTCACAGTGTCCAGTCCTTCTCAAATCCTTCACAGTCTCCACTCTTGGGAAGTCAAGGCCCAACAAAGCCACAAACAGACAAAGTCTAAGCATCACAGTCATGCTTCCCTAGTCCCTTGGCAGCTCCAGATGGCCCTTGGGCCCAGAAGAAGTCTCAACTGGCTAGCAGAATCAAAACCACTCCATCTAGGTTTTCAAAATCAAAACCATTCTCTTCAACCTGGAGGGAGGAAGTGGGGGTGGGGAGAGGGACTTTCCCTTCAGCCTCCTCAGCTCATCTTCAGCCTCCTCAGCTCATCTTCAGCTTCCATGAAGTCTGCTCTAAGAAGATTTCCCTCAGTTCTCAATTTTCAATTCTCTCCAGCAGCTGCTCTGCCTCCAGATGCTGGTCCCAAGAAATTCTGACTGTCCCTCTCTGGGGGTTTTCCTTATATACACACAGCTAGCTGCTTCCTGTTTCAGTCAACCTCTTCCTGTTACATCAGCAACAGCAGAGAGTAGTTCATACCTTCTGTTTCCCCAACAGAGGCTGGATCAATTACTAAGTGCTAAATACCTGCTACCTTTGCCAACACAAAAGGATCTTCAAATTCAGATTACATTACCATTACAAAGACCTTTCAAGCTAAATCAACATATACATTGACTACAATATAAAAGTAGGAATAAGTGAAGATGGTAAGAAATACCTCGGAAAGCAAAGGCAGGAAAAAAAAACAACAACAGGAAGACTACAGAGAAGTTTCATGCCTAAGTTGTAAGTCAGTCTACTGACATGTCTCTGAATTTACAGAGTAGAAAGGTACCCTCAGACAACATCACAAAACTCATATCATAACATACCTGACAAGTGGTAATGGAACCTCACTCTGAAAATTTGCAAAAATGAAAAACCCAATGTTTTCCCTGGGTAGTCTCTTTTGGACAACTTTAATTACTAGGATTTTCATTTGTTTTTCTGACTGTCTAAATTTGTCCTTAAGTAAGCTCCTCTGCTTTGTTCTTAATTCTTCCCTGTAAGATGAAATAGAAAAAAATCTAGCCTGTCTTCCTCTTAACAGGGCTTGGGATATCTGAACATAGCTATCATAATACCTCTAAGTCTTCCCCATTCAATATGAAATATCCTCATTTCCTTCAAAAATCCACATAAGAGGATAGAGACTCAAGTAATATCACTGTCTTGGAGATCCTCCAACTTTCCTATATTCTTCTTAAACTTTGATATTCACAATCTAACAAGTATAGACTGACTAGAGAAAATTCAGAAGATCTGTCAACTATTCCTTGGAAGCTATGGCTCTGTGAATGCGGTCCTATATGGTATTGTTTGTATGCTGCCCCATCAGATAGCTGAATCCAACTGAGTTTGTAATCCACTAAAATCCTTGGTTTCCCCTGTACAAACTCCTGTCTGACACTTACTCTTCCATCTTGATATTCTGAAGTTGATATTTTTATAGCCAAGTATAAGATTATATTTGTCCCTATCATTTGATGGTATTCTTCATCTCTTTGAAGTTCAATATTTCTTATATATAGCACATGAAAACATGCTATATGTATATATGTATGTATATATTTTATATGTAACAAATACGGAACTTTAAAGATATGTGTGTATTGCAGCCTGCTGACACTCACCTTTCATCTCTCTGCTGCTCTCTTTGTGATCCTTATTTCTAATTCTTCAAGACTGCAATCTTGCAAAACTTCAGCTGCTTTGTGACACTGGTAGAATCTTAGCTTTAGCAAAAATAAGTCTTTGTTTCTAGGAAGTTTAGAGTCATTAAAACAGCTTTGGCAAATTCCTGAGGTAAGCCAGTTCACTTTTATCCAGCTGTTTAATTACAGGCCCTACTTATTGTCCATTTGTAGTATATATCTAACATGTATCCTTTCGTGATTGAGCTATAGCTTACCCATGTAACTACTTGTTATAATCTGAACAATAAATATCCTTTATTCCCTTCACATTTCCTATGTAGCTCATCATTCCAAGCTCTTTTGAGTTGTCATAGATCACATTCAGGAATCAAAGAAAGACTTGAGAATTATGACCAATCACTATTCAAGAAGACTAATGATGAATCCCATTTCCCATCATTTGTCAGAAAGGTGATGGGCTAGAAGTAAAAGAGTGAAGCACACATTTGCAGGTATGAACAATGTGTGCGTGTGCTTCAAATTGCTATAACTACTTTTTACATGGGAGAGATTTTGTTTTGGGAGTTTTTGAGGGGTAGAATTGGGGGAGGTGGGAGCAAGTAATAATAATGTTACTAAAAAAAGGTGATGGAAAAAATGCCAAGAAATAATTAAAGCACACAAAAGAGAATATGAGGAAGTTCAGAGGGGAGAGAAACAAGTACGGCACTTTTGGATCTACCATGTTGCATTATAAGTAGAAGATGGACTGATAAATAAAGCAAGATCAATATTCCATACAACTTTATTAAGTACTTACTATGTACCAGGCACTGTATATGTACAGCTTAAATGATCTACTGCTACTTTGCTAGGTCAAAGAAATTTAGGAGGGTCTCCAGAATTTTAGGCATATACCCTGTATCAAAGATATGGCAAATCATTTACAAATGTAATCCAGAAAGAGCAGGCATAGGTAGGTTGCAGCATGTGTAAAAAGAAAGGATCACTGAAATCAAAGGTATTATATATCCATTTGAGTGTACTTTGATCATTCCTATCTTTAGTAACTACTACCCATGACCTTTGAAACTAAATATGTGATATGGACACAATTGAAATAGTGATAGCTGGGACAGGGTATTGTGTCTGAGAGTGGTAGTTTAGAGACAATGATAATTCAGGCACATTAATGAACCACCTAGCTCTAGGAGTAGTTTGGAATTACCTATCTGACAAAAACTAGGAAGCAAAAAATTCATGTATCTATAAATATTTTTAAAATCATTTGGTCATTCTCTTTAACATATTACCCTATGGTGAAGTTAAAGTCAGCAGCATATTTTGCCCCTCGCTGCATTAAAAAAAAAAAGTTGTTCGTTTTTTTTTTCACAATGTACCCATCCATTTAAATGTCAATCAAATCAATGTGTCTTTTTTAAAAAAATTATTAGTTTTCATATAGGTTTCATGATGTTAAAAATTGCATTGATAATATATGTCAATATCTACACAATATTGTGAAATTTATACTCACTCATGCTTGCAGGGTATAAGATTGAAATACCACTTGAGTACAGAGGAAATATGATACAGACGTTATTGTGCTGGGCTTGCAGTTAACTTGATAAAATAGTTTCATATACAATATGTCATACATTACTTGCTGGGTGACCCTGGGCAAGTCACTTAAATCTATGTATCTCAGGCAATTCCCTAAGATTTATCTTTGAAGTTATAGACCATGTTAGGTCTTTATTGGGGGAGTTGTTGTCCTGACAGCAAATTAAGTCAGCTTCTACAATTTTGAAGTGATTGTGTCAGCACACACTGAGTTTGGAAAGCAGTATATACCATGAACTCTGCTGGATCATATATCTCATCTTCTTAAAGTGGGAGGTAGTATAACACATTAATGTGTGTTCAAATTATATTGCCTGTTTGATTAAAAAAAAACTAATACTTATTCATCTTTATTTCCAGTTGAAATTATAAGACGTAAGAGAATTTATTTGAACTACAAAATATTTTTGAAGAGGCAAACAAAGGGATCAAATGAGACTTATTATATGGTAATCTTATCTGTCTAAAAGGTGTAATGATATTTACATGGAGAAACTGCATCTACATGAAAACTTGGCTTGAGTAAATTCTTGTTTATGAGAGAAAGTGTGACATATTCTCTCTGATTATGAGGTTCTTCTATATTTTATAAAATAAAGACACTGTGGGGAATATTTTTTATTATATTGTTAATAAATTATTAAATTAAGATTAAGACTTTTTCTCTTTATTTCCTCATGTAAGAACCAGTGCCTATAGATCAGTCAGCTAGTCTCAGAAGGACAAGGCTGAAAGATGAGATTTCCCAAATCCTCCAGGATCATCTTGGGTGGGACCCCACTCAACTAAGAGACTTACTTCTGTCTAGAGTGTAAACATACTTTAATCTAGATGAATTTCAGCCCCAAAGCATTAAGCCTATGCCTTTGCTCCCTCCATTAGAATTGAGGGTGACCCAACTCAGAAAGGAGAAAACCAATCAAAGTAGTCTGGGTACAGATGGATTCCTTTATCCAGATTGCTGGAGGTAACTGAGTAGCATAATCAAGCCATGTTCTCAGTAAAAGGAGTTAAAGACTTTCAGCCTACCTCCTCATTTAAAAATCCACCCCCTCATTTATTGCTCACCAAGCAGGGTTGATTCTTCTGTCATGGGCATTCCCTTTCGAAAAAAGTATTTAAGGTCCTTCATGTCTCCATTAGGTGTCTTTGGTTATTAAGAAAAAAAAATGGAATACCAGTTTATTGATTATTTAACAAATTGATTACTAATTACCCAGAAACTATGTCTCCTAAACTTTTCATTTTTCTCAACACATTTGTGAAAACTGAATATGTGGGAATGTAGTCGGTCTTTTCTTCCTTCCTTAACTTCACTCTCCTCATTTCCCTGAAATACTTAGTTTTTTGAAGGTAGTGTCATATATGAGCACTTTGCTGTCACTTAACTTCAAAATAAAATAATCAACCTGACTTGATTTCAAGTGCTTTAGAATAACCACTTTTCTGAAAAGTTGCAGGTATAAACATTTTTTTTTACAACCTACTTTAATTTCCATGATAATTTCAGAAGGTTCAATTTTTTAAAAATTACTTTTCTATTGGCAGAAGTCAGAAGCCCAGGATTCTAGTAATGTCTCTGCCACTAACTTTTTGTGTGTTCATGGGTAAGTCACTTTTGCTCACTTAGTCACTGTTTGCACAGCATTAAAATGTGATTCTAAAGTTTCTCTTCTCTATAAGATGTTTTGTCTGTCAGTTGATATTCTGTAAACAAGTATTTCTGCCTAACTAGAAGAGACAAGTATTAAAGAAATGCTTCCCTTTTCCCACCAGTAAAATGCATTAGCCAAATTCTAATTACTTACAGAGTTTTCTAACAGCAAGTGCCACCTGTACCATCAAATCTCAGCACAATTCATTTAAATTGCATAATATAATATTTTATGAGAGACAAACACATTATCATGTATCATATTATGTAGGATCAGCTGTTCTGGAAATCACTCTCTGTTCCTAACTAGCTTATGGTACTAAAATAATATATTGAAGTATTTGGGATGTACTGAGATGAATCAGTACTATGTATCAAATAGCTAATTCTGTTCCTTGGATGATTAATCTCAACCTGGAAGGAAGTCAACCCTAAAGAGTCAATTATGATGTTGCATTTTTATACAGAAATATGAATGTTCAGCCCCAAATGAGATTTTCACAATTGAGTAAAATTTTCTGCATTATCTTTGCAACTGAGGAAAATGAGGTTATCTTAAAAAGATGATTTTATCTTGTTCTTTGTTGTTGTTGTTATTGTTCCTAATAGGGTAGACCATAAACTTGATCTTTGCTATGGTTTTGATGGAGTGTTTGGAGGCAGACCTAATGATTTTTGAAAATTCAACAAAGCAAAGTCTTTGTCCTTTGGCTTTTCTCATTCCAACTTATAGAAATGTTAGCTAGAGAAATGATGGAAACTCAGGGTGGGAGCGGTGAAGAAGTCATCCTTTTTGCTACCTTATAAACAGGTTCCTGGCCCATTCATATGCAGATGTGCCCAAAAGATGAAAGGAGATTGGCCCTGCTCTTACACTCCTGCTATTGTTCAATCATTTCAATCCTGTGAGACTCTTCATGACTTTTCATGGGATTATCGTGATGAGGATACTGGACTGATTTGCAATTTCCTTCTCTATCTCATTTTATAGATGAGGAAACTGAAGGCAACCGAGTTAAGTGATTTGTCCAGGGCCACAAAATCAGCAAGGGTAAGGCCAGATTTGAACTCAGGAAGAAAAAATTTCCTCACTCCAGGTGTGGCACTCTCTTCACTACACCACCTAGCTATCCCTTTTACACTTCTATGTAGTAATAAATTGTCTGAACATGGACTACATTTCTAGATACCTTCCCTCATAGAATGTAGTCATCTTGAGAGTGGGGATTGGATTATTTTTATCTTTGCATCTCTAGTTCCCTCGCACAAACAGGAGGGCTGAGTAGTATTTGACTGTTTAATTGAAATATTTTATTTTCTTTACTAATTTTCATTGATAAAATTAGGATATTCCAAGTTTTATCTCTAAAAAAATCCTGAATGCCAGAAACTATTTAAAGCAATCAAGTTGGTTGTGAAAATGAATATGTTTTTAATTTGTTTTCTGTTTTTCACTTAAAGTTGACAGTACAAATTTTAAGTGTTATTCAAACCATGAGTATATGCCAAGATAAGGGGCGGGGGGGGGGGGTGTGGTAACAAAGTCTAAAAATTAATTCATTCAACAATAGTTTATAGAGATCCTACTTTGTATATCCTACTTTAGTGCTTAATTACAACGGTGATAAAAATAGCATACATATACCTAAATATATTCCTCAATACATGAGCAAGTATCAATGCAGCTCCTATTATATGCAAGGCAAATAAAAGCAGAGAGAAAAAGGAACTAATAAGCAAAACCCTAAAGGGAAAGGGTTAACTGAAGGAATATATAACTGTGCTATAAAAGTAGAGGGGAAAATATGTAATTAAAAAGAAAACAATATTAGATACAGATGGGGGAAAATATAAACCTAACTCATGTAATGTTAAGTGTGAATCAATTAAATAATACAATAAAATGGAAAAGAGTAATAGATTGGATAAGAAAACAAAATCTTAGAATCTGTTGCTCATAAAAAGCATAAATGAAAAACAAGGCCTTCAATTATCCTTATAGTTGAAAAATGAAGGTTATAATTTTTTTGTTGCTTTCTCCCACCCCCCACCCCTGCCCCTGCAGCATTTACTCATGGTACTTCATTGTGCGGAGGTGGAAAGGATTTAATTGAAACAACAGGAAAACCACAGCAAAATGACATTGTTAACTTCATTCTTATCAGAAGCTTCCATACTATTCAAATCTATCTTTTTATAAATTAATGTTAACATTAAGCAGTTTTCAGTAGCAGTGGCTTCACTTCATTATGCACTATATACTCTTATTCTTATAATATGAATGAAATGCAGTATCCTACTGAATGCTAAGTGTTAAGGGGGGGGGGGAACTTGTAAAGTATAATGAGAGAGCAAATGCTTGGCTTTTTAAGTTTAAATTAAATTTTGAAAAATTGACAACCTATTTGGATGGAAAAGTAAAAACAAAAACAAAAAAACCATTGTAACATTATACATTATCTATCAGGCCAAAATTTTTGATCAGCTGTGTCCAAAATCTATATGTCTCAATCTGTGTCCTAGGACCCTCACTTATCTTTCAGAGTTGACATGATGGTAATGGGAATTTGAAGATCTTTCTTGCTTTTGAAGTTGTTCCCTGGCCCTTAATAGTATGAATGCAATCACATGAAGCCTATGGTGGGAGGAGTTTGCTGAAGGGTGGAACAGAGCCCAAAAGAGGCTGGGAGTCAGAGCAGTTAGAGTCAGAGGGAAGAGAGGATGCATCCAGGGACACAACTAGGCTTGTGAATGTTGGTTTGTGGGAAGGCTAAAGAATGGTGTGACTCTTCTGCATTGTGGTTCTATGTTGCTATGATGGATTCATTATCCTAGTGTTGGGATTTGGTTTTCTAGTGTGTGAATGAAGGTTTTGCTTATGTCTTCTATATGAAGGATCCATTGTGTTTTCCAATTGAGAACTATGCTGGCATATTTACAGTTGCCATTGAAACTCTGAATATTGTGTTGGCACTGCATTTGGTGATGAGGAGGGATTGTGAAATATTGGACCTCTATTTAGGTATTTAGAAGGAGAAATATTTATCCCAAGATGGGAGGGGTTACCTTATTCCTCCCTGGCAATGGAGTGGGCTGAAAGTACAGATCTCTGTAAAAACTGGGAACTGAGGATTCAGAAGGGTGAATCTAGAGCTTTAGAAAAATGTTCATAAGGAATACCAATAAAACCAGGGAGAGAAGTGGAAGGAGTATGTGGAAGAGTCTGGATTTTCCTAACAGATTGCCATATTATATGCAAAAGTAGAGACAAGCTGCTCCAAGACAATACTCAGATGGAAAAAAGAGTTGGCTGTGTTACAGACTTTGGGCTCTCCTTTAAAAGAGCAAGCTGAACAGTCACAGGTGATAGAAGGGAAGGTTTCTGTTGTGGGTTTGGCTCAGAAAAAGAAGAGAAAAATTAACCAGAGGAACGCACATAGAAGCCTAATACAGACTGTGCCTAGCTGCCTCAGCACCTCTGCCAGGAGAGTGCATGGGTAGAGAATGAAACATTGTTAAATGAGGAGACTTTTGTAAGGGCAGAAGTTAGCCCTATACTAAGAAGAAAATAAAAGAATCAGGGAGGCCAAACAAAGTTCAGGGAGATAATCAAGGATTTCACTCAGCAGGAGGTTACTGATAAATTAAGCAGATTCACTATGTTTGGGAGAATCTTTAGTGTCTTGGGTGGTGAGAATCAGCTATGAAGGGGCTAGAGGAGTATGGGTAGATAGCATGGATTGCTTGAAATTTATAGTTATTAATTGGCATCCTTTTGTCCAGCAAGCTTTTTAGAGATGACCATATTCAAGGAGGTAACAATAGGATCAATCTGTTAGCTTTAGCTGCCAATGGTTGCAATAAAATATATCCCACTGATTCTATGTGGCCTAATGGAGACAGACCCAGGAACATGTTTAAAGACTTTATGAGGAAGTTAAAGGAGGAGGTAATTAAAACTACTATCATGGTTGGAGATGCAAATGTGTATCAAAATATACCCTTAGCAGTTCCTCATAGAAATATCATAGTGAAGATGGCTCCTCTTGTTTATAAGCACTTAATTATGACTACTAATTGGGGAGATAGGGCAATTTTTTTCAGAGGTTCTGAATACCATTTCACATCTAAATGACTTAGGAGAGTTGGGAAAAGATAAATTTCCTCAAAAGAGAGAAGAGTAAATATCTAGTGGATTCAAAGTCAGAATAGATGGATAAGAAAAGAATTGTTTACTGCTCTATTGAGAGCAGGGATAGATTTTGGAAGAATTGATGGTGTTCTAACTAATGAAATATAAAAAAACTGTATCAAGAAAAGGGGCTTGATGTTAGAAGGACTAGAGAAGTGAGAACTGTCCCTACAGATCTTCCTGAACCATTGCTATGAAAATGGGTTCATGGGCTCCAGAAGCATGCCTGAACCTATATCTATTTCTTTTTGTCTTTTAAACATCTTTGTGAGATTTCTTTCATGCAAGTTTAGTACCCTCTACATGCAGATGCCTCATTGCTTCAGTTTGATGTCAATCCTTGTCCATGACTGTGATGTGCCACCTCTGGACCTGGCATTGAATGATCTCCAGATATCAGCTAAAGACCTAACCTTTCAAATGGGATCTCCTGGACTTGTCTAGCATCAACCAAGCTCCAGATGCCAGGTAAAGAACTGAACTCTTGAATGGGACCTCTTGGGGCAGGGACAGTTCTATATCCAATTTAAGCAGGAAGTAGCTATAGGAAAAGAGACTTTTGCCCTTTACCCCAAGATTTTGAACTGCACTCATTCGAGGGAGGAATGATGTGGAGTTTGTGGCCAAGCACTCACACTAAGATATTGTTTCATGTGCTTATTTTCTGTTATCTCTCTTATATCATGGTAAAGTTCTGTTGATACCAGTTACCCCTAAATTCTCATTAACCTATGTAATGACATGTATTTTTAATGTATTTTTGATATGTAGGGGACATGAAAGACCTTGGGGCCAAATGTAATGGCAACAGAAATTTGAAGATCTTCCTTGCCCCTTAAGAGATCCAAGGGAATTTGAACATTTTCCCTGCTTTTGTAGATCTTCTCTGCTCCTTGATAGGATGAATGTAATCATATGGAGCCTATTGTGGGAGAAGTTTGCTGAATGGTGGAGCAGAGCCCACAGGAAGCTGGGAGTCTGAACAATTAGAGCTAGAGGGAGGAGAGGATGTACCCAGAGAGACAACTAGACTTGTGAGTGTTGATTTGTGGGAAGGCTGTGAATCTGTGTCAATCGGTGTGAATCTCTCCTGTGTTGTGGTGTATTAACTTCTATGTTGTTATGATGGATTAACTCTTCTGGTGTTGGGATTTAGTTTTCTAGTATCTGAGCAAAGATTTTGCTTCTGTTTTCTATATATAGAGTCTGTTAAATTTTGCAATTGAAAACCATGCCGGCATATTTACAGTCACCGTCAGCACTATGAATATTGCATTGGCACTCCAGATGTGTGTCCTATTTCACTATGAGACCTGTGAGATTGTGAATGATCATACCACTTTCAGTATTCAAAAGATTTATCAAAGTGGATTCTCTGGTTCTGCTCACTGATCCTGTTCACTGTATCAGGTCATAGAGATCTCCACCAGTTCCTCTGAAACATCCCCTTCACTAACTTTTATGGCACCATAATATTCCTTCCTATTCTTAGACCATTTGAGAGGGCCATCTCCAGTCATACTGATTCATATATTGCCACTGGAACCAGAAGGCTCTGGAGGAGAAAATGAGATGGCGACCATGTTGTAAAGCTTTCTGTCCCTTAAATCCAATTCACTTGTATGTTCACAACATCAGTTTCCTGATGGCATGGTTCTCTTCAAGAACAAAGGACAAACAACTTCTGTGAGTAGCTGTAGGAACTGCCCCACTGGGGACCTAACTGGAATTGCCCAGTTGGGCAACACAGTTCATTCCTTCATTCCCTCCTTCCTTCCTTCTTTTCCTCTTCTCCTTCATTCTTTCTTTTCCTCCTTCCCTCCTTCCCTCCCTCCCTCTTTCCTCCCTTCCTTCCTCCTTCCTTCCTTCCTTCCTTCCTTCCCTCCTTCCTTCCTTCCTCCCTCCCTTCCTCTCTAATTCCTTCCATCCCTCACACTCCCTATTACAAGGTCTATATGGCCAGAACTTTTGACAGCCATATCTGTCCCTACCTCAGGAAGCAGACCGAAGTGTACAGCTTTTTTCCAAAGATAATCAACTCTTGCCTCTTTTGGGATAGCAATGTCCACTATATGTGCTCCTGCTGCTTTTCCCTTCATTGTGCTTCCCAATCCATGTGGGCTATGTTGTCATTATTTCCAATATGCCAAATCTTCCTCAGGAAGATAGTCATCATCCTGCCACTTCTTACTTAGGGACTTTGCTGGCTCCTCCTCTGCATCTAAAAGTTCTTGACTTGGCCTCATAAAAAGATATCTTTAATTCCATATGATTTCTTGTATCTAACACTGTAAAGAGAAAATTAGGTTTCAAATTGGTCCTTGAAGGCCTCACCAGTATTTGAATCTCGAGAATGCCAGCCAAAGGAAGTGTGTGTATATATGTGCATATGGAGTCTCTGTAAATTAAACTCTATAATCTCTCCTGTATGGAATGTTTTTGTTTCTTTGTTTTGTTTTGTTTTCTAAAGGCTTTTCTAATTCCCTGCTTACTTTTTATATAATGTTATTTCTGGTCTGGTCTTATGATCAGAATACTAAGAGTAATAACTTTGGGTAATTTCAGGGGCCAAAAATAAATCACAAACACTTGTCATGGTATCTAACACCTTGACATTAGTCATCTGTCTAAGTCATGTCACTAAAGGTCCTTATGAAAATGCAAAAATATTACGTGGAAAGAATATAATTGCATAAAGCCATTAAGTGTTATAAACACTTAACAAACGCAGTATAATGGATAGAAAAATGACCTCAGAGTTAAGATAATATGGATTCAACTCCTATCTCTAAAATATACAGGCTACGAAACCAAGGACAAGCCACAGCCTCTCAGTGTACTAGGGAGCTCTCTAAGATTAATTGAATAGTTACCCAACTTTGCTGGTACAAAGAATTTCATTAAGGGATTACAAATACGCATTAGGCCTGTGATTTCATTGATGTAAGGAAATATTTAATGAAGATATTGCCTTTACCATGGCAGGTTGATAAACCTGTGCAACTTATAGTTTTAAATAACTATCTTTACTCACAGTTACTACAACAGTATGGGTCAAAGGTGGGATTTGAACAAAAGTCTTACTAGCTTCAAAATCATCTCTCTACTCACCATGCCACACTATATCACAGGTTTGAACTCTGCTCAAAATTAATATGAATTAACATCAGATTGTTTAATATAGAGGAGAACACTAATGTTATGGGACTTAGACCTCATAGATTTTGATTAAAAGGAAGAAATCTTGATTATGAAGCACTTTTCAGGTTAGGTGTCATAAGAAGCCCAAGGAAGACACAGTAGTGAATGATCATAGTAACCTTGTGTTTGATAAACCTAAAGACCCCTGCTTTTGGGAGAAGAACTCAATATTTGACAAAAACTGTGGGAATACTAGACAACAGTATGGTAGAAACTAGGTATACACCAACTTCTTACACAATACTGAAAAATAATTTCAAAATAGTTACATGATTTAAATATAAAGGGTGATACAAAATCAAATTAGGAAAGCAGGGAATAGTTTACTTGCCAGATCTATGGAGAAGGGATGAATTTATGAACGAAGAAGAAATAGAGTGTATTACCAGATATACAATGAATGATATTAAATATATTAAATTAATGAAACATTTTTGCAAAAACAAAAGCAATGCAAGCAAAACTGGAAAGAAAATAGAAAGTTAGGAATGAACATTTATATCGGGTGTCTCTGATGAAAGGCTCATTTCTTAAAATAAGAGAGAACTGATTAAAATTTATAAGAATATAAGTAATTCCCCAAGTGCAAATAGTCAAAGGATATGAATGAGCAGTTTTCAGATGAAGAAAGCAAAGATCATATATAAACTGATTCAACTCTTCTGAGGAACAATTTAGAACTATGTCCAAAGGGCTATAAAACCATGCATACCTTTGATCCAGCAATACTACTGATAGGTCTGTATTCCAAAGAGATCACAAAAAGGGGAAAAGGACTCACATATACAAAAAATACTCATAGCAGTTCTCTTCTGTGGTGGTCAAGGATTGGAAATTGAACGAATATCTATTGAGGGATGGCTGAACAATTGTGGCATAGGAATGCGATGGAATACTACTGTTGTATAATAAATGATGAGTAGGTCAGACAGAAAAAGTTGAAAAGTCTTATATGAACTGGTGCTGAGTGAAGTGAGCAAAACCAGATGAACAATGTACACAGTAACATCAACATAGTGTGATTATCGACTATAATAGACTTAGCTCTTCTCAGAAAAACAATGATCTAAGACAATTCCAAAAGACACATGATGAAAAATGCTATCTACAGCCAGAGAAACAATTATGGAGTCTGAATGAAGATGGAAGCACACTATTTTCCCTTTTTTTTCTCTTTCTAGTGATTTTCCACCTTTTTGTCTGATTCTTCTTTCACAATACGATTAATGAGCAAATATATTTAATATGATTGTACACGTATAACCCATATCAGATTGTTTACTGTCTTAAGAAAAGAGATGGGGAGGTAGAAAGAGAGAAAAATTTGGAATGCAAAATCTTATAAAAGTGAATGTTGATAAACCATCTTCACATGTAATTGGGGGGAAAAGATACTATTAAGTGGGAATTAAAAAAATAGAAATGGTGAGTAGGCTGATTTTAGAGGAAAAAAAATCAAGGCATATGTAATCTGATGCAAAGTGAAGTGAGCAGAGTGAGGAAAACATTGTACCTAGTAATGGCAATATGATGATGATCAACCGTGAATTACTTAGCTTTTCTTAGCAATACGATGATCCAACACAATTTCAAAGGACTAATGATGGAGTCTAAATGCAGATTGGAGAATACTATTTTTCACTTTCTATATGTTAAAGGTTTTTTCCCCTTTGGGTCTGTGTCTTCTTTTACAACATGACTAATATAGTAATATATTTTACATGATTGAACATGTAAAATCTGTATCAAATTGCTTACCACCTCAAGGAGGGGAGAAGTAAGGAAGAAGGGACACAATTTGGAACTCAAATTAAAAAAAAAAGAACGTTAAAAGTTGGCTTTATATGTAATTTGGGGAAATTATATGTATGTGTGTTTTCAAAGTGAGCAAATAGATAATGACTAAAAACATGAAGAGTATAAATTATAGAAACCTTTTTCATATGGGTTTTATTATTATCCCTTTAATTAAATTAGTTATTTCAAATATTTTTATTACTCACTACTCAACCCATATACATTCTTCCATAAGTCTCCTCCCCTAAAAATTTGTCATCCACATTTATATCTTCTCATGTTTCCAGGTGATATTTCACTCCTGTTTTCCTATTACCTTCCTTTTTCATGTTTCCTTTCATTGTTAAGAGAATTCCTCTATATTGACATATTCAGATTTATAGCTTAAAGTGTATTTCATGTGTTGAGAGGAAAATAATAAATTAGTCAAAAAATAAATCATACTAGACTTTAAGCCACTGTTATTGTTTCACAAACCATAAAAATGAAAAAAGTGAACCATTTAAAACATACAAATGGGGTTGTTTATGAATGAAAAGATTCCTTTTGAGTCGTCTCCAACATCCACAATTTTCTACCTAGTCATAAATTGCCTCTTTTAAGATGTTTATTGTTACATTTTTTTGCCTCAGCATTTTTCTTTTTTCTTCCTCCTCAAAACAGGCTCAGCTATTATGCTTTGCACATTCATCACACAGAATGCTTTGCCTGAATAAAATTATAGTAACTAAATGACTAATGCCATAATGTGATGTTTTCTTTAGCAGAATACTACAGAACTGAATTCCTTTATATTGATTTGGATTGAGTATAATCCCAAAGTAACTAGGATTGTCTGTGTGTGTTTATGTGCATATGGTTGTATGTGCTTTGGTTGCTTTGACTGTTCCTTAAGATGGAGAGTTTATTTTTAATTTTTCCCCTTTAGTTGTTTTAAAAGATCATGTAGAAACAAACAAACAAAAAGGCTCAGATGTGACAAGATGGTGGGATATAGTCAGTTGAACACTTCCAATATTTCTCTTCAACAAATTTTTAAAACTAATTCATGTAATCAAATTCTGGAATTGCATAGTTAAGAAAAGGTCAGAGTAGGATATTTTTTCAGCCCAAAACAATTTAGGAGATTGGCACTGGGGTGGGATTTATAGCCCTGGATGCACACAGCAGCAATACCAATAGTGAATATTGGAGGTGGCAACATCGATAGCTTTGAATGTTCTTGGCCCAGAGACAGTAAAGGGATTGGACAATTAATCAAAAAGAGATTATGGGGTACATCAAGTTGACATTTGGTACAGGATTGGCATTGCTTGGGAATTCATTGTCCACATACAGTTTTGTTTTGTTTTCTTTTTTGTTGTTTGTTTGTTTTTTTTTTTTGCCATAGTTTCAGGGTAGAGAGGAACACTTATAAGAGCACTGAACCTGGTCATAGCTCCAGTGATAAGAGTTCTAGCACTTGCAGCTAAAATGGAGAAGGAACCCTTCCAGGTACAGACCAGGAGAGCAATGACACACCTTTTCCCAAATTACACTAACTAGGAAGCATCAAAAACTTGCAGACTTCCAGAACTACCTATGAAAACAGAAAAAAAGAAAAAGGCCAGAGCTTGGCACAACACCTCCTCACCCCTAGATCATGAAAGCTTAACTACAATATATAGTTCAAATTTAAGAAACAGTTCATAAATATAGGCCAAAAAATGCAAGAAGAACCTTAACATAAAAAGCTGTTATGGGTAAGGATGGGAGAATGGGAGGGAAAGAAGGGAGGAAAGATAAAGATTCAAACTCAGAATACAACAACGTTGAAAAAAAAACATCTAAAAATAAAAAGCTTCAGAGAAATATAAAAATCGACCACAATCCTAAAGGAATTAATGAAAGGGTTAAAAAAGAGATTTGGATGAGTGGTAGGGGAAAAATTGGGAAAAGAAATGAGAGTGATGCAATAAAATAAAATAAAAAACCTTGCTACCTTAATGTCTTAGAAAATGAACAACCCCTGAGTGATCCTCTCTTTCTGGAGTCCACAGTGACCTGGGGGGCTCACCAGAAGAACCAAATCCTTTTTTATTTGCCACTGAGGTGGAAGCCTCCACAAGCAGAAGTGTCCAAGTAAAATCTGTTTCAGAAACTCCTGAGAGCCCTGTGGCCATAAGTCATAACACCAGGTTGTGGAGAAAGACTATGGAACAGGATCTGGTCCAGGGGTGGGGAACCTACAGACTCAAAGCTGTGTGTGGCCTTCTAGGTCCTCAAGTGTGACCCTCTGCCTGAACCCAAACTTTACAGGAAAAATCACTTTAATAAAAGGATTTGTTTTATAAAACTTAGACTCATTCAAAAGGCCATGCTCAAGGACCTAGAAGACCATATGTGGCCTCGAGGCCTCCCTTGCTCCCTGAATTTAAGTCCCAAGTCTGATGAAGAAGACTTTATGAAGATAGAAGACTTTCCCCTTAAGATAACCATTTATTCTGTGGCAGATCTAATGAAGAAAATGGAAGCAGAGCAACCATTTATCTGAGGATATATTAGCCATGACTCACACTGAAGAATCAGCTGGGGACGCTCAGATCCTGAAAGAATCTGAGACCATTGCAGCCCAAAGCATGTGAAAGATCTCTAGCTGCTTCCTTTCTCATGGCCTTCCACCAATGCATATATTCATATCTTCCATGGGCACTCAATCAACTTGTTTCCATCTATAAGCAAAGAGAGAGAGGGGGGGGGAGGGAGAGGAAGAGAGGGAGAGAGACAGAGAGACAGACAGACAGAGACAGAGACAGAGAGAGAATAACTTGGTAAAAAGACCTGAAAAATAATATTGAAAAAGTCAACATCTTAAAAAACAACAGAGAATTGTCCAAATGGAAAAGGCAGTACAGCAAATAAGTGAAGAAAAGAATTAAACAGGAAAAGAATTCCCTTCATGAAAATGAAAAGCTTCTTTAATGATCCCAAGTTTCACATGGAAACAAATAATCATCTTTGTAACAACAACATGCTACCAGCATTGTTGTATAGTAATTAGACATATAATGTGTCAGTCTCTGAAAAAAATATTAATATAACACAAAGGGTGATAGAGAAACTCATGAGGGGTATGAACAGGCTCCAATGTCTAATAAATAAGAAACTTCGTTGAAGGATAATTGTAAAACAAAGCATTAGGAAAATGTATGATAGGAAAAGAAGGTGCCCTGCTTACCAACAAGAACAAAGGGTAACAGATGGATAGCTTCTATGTTCCACTGTTATGTTTGAATCATTAGGAAAATCAAGCTTTCTATTATTTATTGGGTGGAGTCCTCATGAGAAATTCAAGAGAAGACTTGGGTAAAAGTTTCATAAGATGAAAAGTCATAGAAAGTTTGTGATCTGCACAATTAGAGGGAATATTGGAATTGATGAGACAAGATACATTTGAGTATTTGAAAATCCTGAATGTCTTTTGCAATGCCTTGAACATACTAGTCACTTAATAAATATTAACTAAATAAAAGATTCCATTAAGTTCAGTGTTCATTGCTTAAAAATCATTTGACTTAGAAAAGCAAAATGGATGTCTTGGAAGCTTTTCCTCTATAATAACTGTAATAGTAACAAATCTTCTTTCAATGACCTTTTAATTATCAACACCAAATATAGTACTAAAATGCAGATTATGCTCACAAAGTCTGTTAGTTAATAAACAGGTATTAAGTATATATTAATTGTTAGAGACTGTTAAGTGCTAGAAACTCAAAAGACATATTTCCTTCCCTGAAGAAGCTCACCATCTAATGGGGGAAACAAATAAATAGGTACAACCAAGGTATATACATGATGAGGAGGAAATTAAAAAAAAAAACACAAAAGCAAGAGACTAGAATTAAGAAAAATAGAGAAAGTCTTCTGTAAAATTGCACTTTGGTCTTGAAGGAAGCCCGAGAAACCATTGAGGAAGGAGAGCCTTCTATGAATATGGGACAGCTGACAAAAATGCCTGCAATCAAGATGTGCAATTTCTTGTTCCACAAAAACCAAAGAGTCCATTGTCACTAGATCAAGAAATACATTGGAAAGGAAGTAGAATGGAAGTAGGTGTGTGTGCATGTTGCGGGGGAGGGGGGGAGTCAGGTTATAGAGGGTTCTGAACAACAAACAGGGTTTTTATATTTGAACCTAAAGATTATACAGAGTCCTGGGAGTTTACTGAGTAGAGGGGTGACATGGTAAGACCTGTGTTTTATAAAAATAACTTTTATAACTGAATGAAATATGTACTGGAAGGTGAAGATACTTGTGACAGACAAACTAGTCAGCAGGCTATTGTTTAATAGGCAGTTGAGATGAGAGAGTAGAGGTGAAGAGTTTGCCACTGTCATAGAAGGTACCTTATACAGAGATGTGATGGAAGAGAGTTCACCTATAATTGATGAGGTACTCCTCTATGTGGAAGATTTCTGGAAGGCCCCAGAAGATATCCTCAAAGACATATATGATTATTCAAAGGAGACTGATCTAAAAAACAAAATTAGGAAAATTAGTAGGAAAAAAATGTCTTTCGTTCAGGTTACACCCTATACCAACATATATATCAGGGATGACCACAACAAATAGACTGTGTATTATCCATGATAAATACAGGGCTTCTGTGGACTAATCAGAAGTGAGAGGAGCTGGGTTTTAAGTCTGCTTCTTTTACTATCAATGTAATCCTGTATAACTTGTCAAGACCTCTAAGCCTCAGTTTCTTCTTCTGTAAAATGAAGGGGTTAGATCTCTAAGGTTCATATCAATTATAAATACCCTAGTACTATGAATAAAAGATAATTCTGGAGAGTGGAAACACAAATTTTGTATTTTTGAGTAAATTTATTTTAGATCACAGAAAGGAAGATTATTTTCAATCTTCCTAATAACTAGTTATGCAAAAAAGTAAAAAGCATACAACCAAAAGTAGTGAATTCCTTTCTCATTGGGGGTCCTCACAGATAGGTGGTATAGTGGGTAGAGTACATGAGTTCAAATCTGGCCTCAAACACTTTCTTAGCTGTGTAATGCTGGGTTTATCATTTAAACTTTCTCAGTCTCATTTTCCTCATTTGTAACATAGTGATAATAATATCACATACTTTACAAGATTGTTGTGAAGAATATACACTCATAATACACATACACACATTTGCATGTATGTATTTCCCTTTGTAAACCATAATGTGCTTTATAAATGTTATTTATTATTGTTGGTATTCACAGTAAAGCTTTATCAGAGATGTCATAAAGTTCTTCATTCCTTCAATTAAGGATTAAACTAGATGGCATTTAAGATATATTCTAACTAGAAGATTTTATTATGATCTTTTTATTAAAGAAAAATTATATGCTAACACCAATTAACCCCATACCTCCTAGTCCTCAGCTTATCACACTATAGGATACAGTTAGTCACTCAAAGACTTAGCATTTACTCACATTGGGAATTTCTGGATCATGACATATTTTAATCTGAGAAAAATTCATTTGGTTTGTTTTCAAGATGTAAGCTAATATTATGCAGAAAGCATGTAAAAATAGCTCTTAAGAATTCAGGATTACTGTCAGTTGACTATAGCTCAACTTTTATTCTATGCTGGATGATTTTGGATCCTGGGCATGATCCACCTTGGAAACTTAGAGAATAACTTTCTTTAGAGAAACAACCCTGTTTAATACACAATGATTGCATTTTCATATCAGAGACAGCACTATAACATATGTTAGAATTATTAATGCGAAGATAGCCATATTGGTCAAAAGAAATTGTATAATTGAAGAATTTTCCATGAGAAGAGGAGACAAGTAATATTTGGACTACCTGTAATTCAGATTTTGTGACCATTTGAAAATGACTTGGTTGAAATTTACCTTTACACTATTACAGAAGATGTATGTTGACTAAACTGAGGAATGGAATGTCACCTATAGCCCATGGTACCTCAAGACTCTGACTTACATGGATAAGACCTAGTCCTGAGTGTTTGACTTCAATAAATTCAATTTCTCTCTTTATCTAATTGTCACCAGATATACTCTAAGAAAATCTTATGAACAAAATTGATTTGTAACATATCTAGGTTTGTCTAAATATAAGCAGCAGAGTCCCAAATCCCTGCATAAGAAATCACTGCACAATCTGAGCAATGAACATTGTTTTTTTGTTTCTTTTTTTAACCAAGCTAAAAAAAATGGATAGGATAAAAAGGACTCCCAGAAGCACATAAATCAAATACAGAAACACAAACCACTTAAATATCACATTGGAAAGCTATCAGAATGTAAAGACGCATTAGAAGTCACTGAACTTATACTTCCATTCACCTCAGGCTTGCAATATCTGAATCACTCATGACAAAAACAGGGAACAGTTGGCAATGTTCACATCTCTTCTTATGATGTGATTCCAATCCTCTAACTGTGTTGGTTATATGAGGCCCCAAGATAGGTCACATTGTTTATGTGCAATTTATATACCCACACGTTTGCACACATGTATAAAAGCAAACACATATGTGTTCACATTGCATATATGTATATACATGCATACCCAAAATACATTCACACACATGCACGTGCACACATGTGTATATACACAACATCCTTATACCTGCGTGCATGTGTGTATATACATACATGCACACATGCATATATATGCATAGACATGTGTGTACATACACATATTTGCATGCATGTATATACATATAGGTGTGGGGAGTATCTGTGTAACACTCTGTAGGAGCCCACCCAGCAGGCTATCATGCTAGTTCATACATGAGGTGATGAGAGCCATCTCTAGGATGATATCAATGACAGAGGAAAATAGAAAAAAAAGAGATTTTTCTAAAGTATAATCTACTGGACTTGAGAAGATATTGCAAGTGAGGATCTAGGAGTAAGGATTTGAAGGCTACATTCTAAATTGTGAGCCCAGATTACTGGGAGGATAGTGCTGCCTTCAACAGTAATATGAAAGTTTGGGAGACACAAGCATTTTTAGAAAAGATAAGGAGTTCCATTTTGGACATGTTGAGTTGAAAATATCTCTGAGGAATACATTCCAAGATAGCCAATAAGCAGCAGGAGAACTCCAAGAGTCCAAATGAGAGGCTGTAGTAGAAGTCAAAAGAGAGATAAGAATAAGACAAATATATGTGAAAATTACTAGCATAAAGATAGTCTCCATGAAAGATGAGGAGATTATCAAGCAAAAAAGTAGAGAGGGAGAAGTGGAGAGGGAAAGAGAAAGAACCTACGGATATACCAGTAGGTATAAGTCATGACCTAGATGAAGATCTAGTAAAGGAGATTGATAAAGAGAGAGAAAGAGAGAGAAGTAGAAGGAGAACCTGGAGAGAACAGTGTAATGCAATTCTAGAGAAAAGACAGGGTGAAAAATAAGATCTTGAGGTAAGATGATGGAATAAAGTAGGAACTAACCCAAACTCCTAAATTCACCTCCAAACAGTTATAAAATGACACCTAAACATGAATTTTGAAGCAGCAGAACCAACAAAAGGATAGGATGAAATGATTTTCCAGACCAAGACTAATTAGAACAGGGGTTCTCAATCTGTGGGTCACAACCCCTTTGGGGCTTGAACAACCCTTTCACAGAGGTCACCTAAGACCATCGGAAAACACATATTCCCAATGGTCTTAGGAACAGAGACATCACTCCTCTATCTATTTCCAGGCAGGTCTGCTCACATGCAGATATGCCTACATACGAGTATTAAAGGGTCACAGCATTAGGAAGGTTAAGAACCACTGAATTAGAAGGTTATAAGGAAAGGTCTGCCTTATAGGGGTAAAAGGGAATGTAGTCTGGCAAAGAAGGTGTTGAGGCAAGCCAGCAGTGGACTGAATCCCAGCAAGGTAGCACCTAGGCCCCAAGAAATGTGAGATGTCAGCAATGAGGCACCACACCCTCAACAAAGATCAGAGGTGAGACCCCATGGTCCTGGTACAGCCCAGTGGCAAAACATTGCTTCCCCAGTACACTGGTGGATCCCTATAGTCTCTAAACTTTGGGCAGATGAGTAGTGAGACCTTGGCCCCAGAACAGCCCACAGATGAAGCCCCAACATAGGCCAGTAGTGAGCCCCTCTCTCCCCAAAGACTCTGGGATAATGTCCCATACAATAGAGGAGTAGAGCTCAACTTTAGCATAAAAGTCACAAAAAATGCTGGAAAATGAGCAAAAACCAACCAAACAAACAAAAACTGACCAAAGAGAATGATCATGGTTGGAGGAGACCAAAATACAGTCTCAGAAGATGACAAAAACAGCAGGACACCCACACATGAAGCTACAAGGAAATGGTCTCAAGCCCAAAACAAACTCCTAGAAGGGCTCATTTTTAAAAAAACTTAAATAATAGAAAAAACTAAAAGAAAAATTGGGAAAGAAAATAAAGATGTAGCAAGAAAATCATTAAAAAAGAGTGAAGAGCTTGGTAAATGAAGCAAAAAATGCAAAAAAAAAGTATAAAAATCTACTGAAGAAAATAATTTCTTAAAAAGTAGAATTGTTCAAATGGAAAAGGTGGTACAAACACTAACTGAAGAAAATAATTCCTTTGAAAAGTAGAAGTGAGCAAGTAGAAGCTAATTATTCCATGAGACATCAAGACACAATAAAAATAAAATCAAAAGATTTTTTTTAAGTAGGAGAAAATGTGAAATATTTTATGGCAAAAACAACTGACCTTGAAAACAGATCCAGGATAGATAATTTAAGAATTATTGAACTACTAGAAAGTCATGATTAAAAAAAAAACCCTAAATGTCACATTGCAAGAAAGTATTAAGCAAAATTGTCCTGATATCCTAGATCCAGAAAGTAAAATAGAAATTAAAAAAACAACCAATATTACCTCCTGAAAAATAACCCAAAATAAAAACTTCTAGTAATAGGATAGTCAAATTCCAGAGCTCCCAAGTAATGAAGAAAATACTGAAAACAGTCAATATTATGGTTTGAAAGTCAGGAATACACAGGATTTAGCAAGTTTTATATTAAAAGATTGGAGGGCTTGGAACATGATATTCTTGAAGGAAAAGGAGCTACAATTAAAAATCATCTACATAGAGAAATAGAGGATAAGCTTTAAGGGAGAATAATTATATTCAGTAAGATAGATGGCTTTCAAGCATTCCTGATGTTAAGACTAGAGCTTAACAGAAAATTTGATTTTTGAATAAAAGATGCAAAAGAAACATAAAAAGGTAAACAGGAAAGAGAAAATATAAGGGATTCAAAAAGGTTAAACTGTCTACATTCATACATAGGAAGATAACTCAGAATTAATAATAACTCAATTTCTTTTTTTAGTTTTTTTCCAAAGTATTTATTTATTTTTAGTTTTCAACATTCATTTCCACTAGATTTTGAGTTATAATTCTGTCCCTGTCTTTCCTCAACACCTACCCCAAAATATCAAGCCTGCTGAATACTCCTTACCCCAGTCTGTTGTATCTTATGTCATTCCTCATATCCCCCCAACTTTCTAGTAGAGCAAGATGGATTTCCATACTCTAGTGCCTATATGTCTTATTTCCAAGTTGCATGTAAAGAAAACATATGTTTTTGAAACACTGAGTTCCAGAGTGTTTCCCTTCTTCCCTCCTCACCCACCATGACTGAGAAGACAAATAATTCAATATAGGTTGTACATGTGTACTTACACAAAACATTTCCATAGTGGTTAAGTTGTGAAAGACTAACTATATTTAGCTCCATCCTATCCCATCACACAAGTATTCTATTTTCTGCTTTGACCCTGTCTCTTTTCAAAAGTGTTTGCTGCTAACTACCCTCTCCCCCAATCTACCCTTCTATTACTCCCTCCCCTCTCATCCCTTTACCCCCTGCTTTTCTGTAGGATAAGATACCCAATTGAATGTGTGTGTTATTCACTCCTTACACCAAATTCAATGTCAGTAAGGTTGATCCATTCCCTTTCACCTTCCTGCTCTTCCCCTCTATTGTAAAACTCTTCTCTTGCCTCTTTTATATGAGTTAATTTACCATAATCTATCTCTCCCTTCCTCCTTTTCCCAATATACTGCATGCTCACCCCTTAATTTTATTTTTTACATATCATCCCTTCATATTCAGCAACTTCTTGTGCCCTCTATGTATACATGTACACACATGTATGCACACACTCACATGTATATTTATACACACACACATAGATATGTATACATAGAGATGTATACATAAATACATATATGTATATGTGTGTATACACATACACATGCATATATTGACTTCAACTCTCTACATATTGAGAAAAGTCTCATAATTTACAATTATCATTTTCCCATGTAGGAATGTAAATAGTTCAACTTTAGTAAGTTCCTTATGATTTCTTTTTCCTGTTTACTGTATCATGTTTCTCTTGCTTTTTGTATTTGAAAGTCAAATTTTCTGTTCAGTTCTGTTTTTTTCATCAAGAATGCTTGTAAATCCTCTGTTTCATTGAATGACCATATTTTCCCCTGAAGCATTATGGTCAGTTTTACTGAGGAGGTGATTCTTCGTTTTAATCCTAGCTCTTTGCCCTTCAGAATATCATATTCCAAGCCCTTCAGTCCCTTCATGTGGAAGCCGTTAGGTC
>CM053580.1:425422250-425437422 GCA_028627135.1 Pseudochirops cupreus | reverse complement strand
AAAAAAAAAAGAAAATTGATCTAAAGGAGTAATATTTTATATAAGTAAGTAAATGAGTTTAAAATCCACTGAAACTCTTCATTTGAATTGTTTTAAAGTTTAGAAATCATTTTCTAAATAATTTCAACTATACAGATATGATAGTTTTTTTTTTGTTATTCACTTGCATTTTGTTTTGACTGCAAAATCATGTAGTGATGGAAATATTTCCAACCATCTATTTTCAGAATGCTCTCTCCAAAGAATGAGTTCTTTCAAAAAGCAGTTGTTTTCTCACTCATTGTTAAAATGTCACCTTTTTTGATAACTGAAATACATAGGAAAGTAACAGAACTATCTAACACCAAAATCCATTCCACAAAGGCCAGTCAAAAGATATGGGAAAAACAAGTCTGAAAAGAATTGTGAACTACTAACAATATTATCAAAGATTACTCCAAATAACAAATAATGAGAGAATTGTTGATCAGAACTGCTCTCATTTCACCTCAAATCCAACATATAAGCCTAGTTAATAAGACATAGGGTTAGATGATGTTAGTGTGGAAAGATTAGAACCCACACACACACACACACACACACACACACACACACACACATACACACACACACAAGAAAAACTCTTTTGATGGAACAGTAAGTTGTAAATATACCACAATAGCTAACTCTCAAAAATAATTTGATATCATGGTAAGCCAGTGACAAAAATGGTTATACACTTTGATGCAGATACACCACAATAAACAAGGCATGTACCCCCAGTGGGGTCATATGTGCAGTATGCACCAAAATATGTTTGTGTGTATGTGCATGTGTAATGGTAATGAAATTTGAAGATCCCTTTATGTTTCTAAGCTGATAGGTACTTAGTTTCAAATTAAGCCACTGTTAAAGAATCCAAAGGCATGAACCCCTGTTGCTGATGTAATATGAAGGGGCTGAACAGGGAGGAGCTATACCATATTTAAGGAAGAGCACAAGCTGTTCAGTTGGAACTTCTTGGGAAGAGCACCTGAAGGCTGAGCTGCTGCTTCTGGACTGGAACTTCCATGGAGAAAGTGATTTTGATTTTGAGAATGGACCTGTTGAAAACTTCAGAAGCCCAGCTGAGGAGCTGCTGAGGATTTCCAAGGCCCAGCTCGAGCTGCCAGAGGAAATACGACTGTGGTGGTAGTTCTTTGTCTGTGTGTCTGTTAAGTTTTCTCTTCCAAGGAACAGAAGCTGTGAAGGACTTGAGATGGACTGGACATTGTGAGCTCCAATGTGGAGCAGGCACTGCACAGAGAGTTGGACAAGGGAGTGGGAGCTCTCTGCCTTTGAACTCAAGTGGCAGTTGGTTAGATCCAGGTGGGAGCTGGGGCCATGGAAGAGGAGCCATGAAAGCCTGCCTGAATCAAGCAGAAAAGACCTGTCTGTGGGTACTGAGTAGTGATGAAATTGTGATTTACTTATGACCAAGGGGTGGATAGCCTCTGTGTTTTCCACTACCCCTTAAGAGGGTACTGAGTAGTGACTGATGACTGAGTAGTTATTGATGATTGAATAGTCACTGATAACTGAATAGTGACTGATTTGTAACTTAGTGTACCTCATGGGTGGAGGACTTGATCTTTTGTACTTTATGACTGAATGATTGAGTTACTAAGTGATTGATTGACTAAATGATTGTACTTTGTTCTAAACTATGTGACCACTTTGGTGAAAACCATGTGGCCATTTTAGTGATAAGTTGTGGTGTGACATGGTGAATGCTGTATATTGATTTTCTGTGATAAGTTGTAACATTGTGAGTGCTGTATTTTGATTTTCTGTGAATGTTTTGCCCTGATTTGTTATTGAATAAATGGAGAGTTTGCTATACTATGATGTAATTAGAATCTTGAAAGCTGTTCACAGCAGCAGTCCTATGGAAAGCTGCTCATGCTTGGCTTTACAGCATGTTATATTGTGTAATATAAAAATGTGCTTTTTTTTATAACAGTGTACTGGAAAGAAAGTAGATGTCTATGGATTGTGAGTGACTAATCCATTTGCCTTACAGGAAAATGATAGAATATAAGTGTAACATATAACAACTGAAAAAGAAGGCTAGAGGGACCTTAGGAAGACTTGTATCAATCACTGCAAGGTCAAGTAAATGAAACCAGGAAAATAATACATGCCATGTCTATAATGTCAAAATTAAAACGAAATTTGTTTGCTTAGGGTGTATATAAAGTTATGAATCTGTTTAACCAAGGTTGTTCAACTTTTATGATATTGAAGGAAGCATAGGATTATAGATCTATCTTCTCTTTAACTTTCATTACCTGAGAAAAATGCACAAGATTACAATATAAATGAATTATTTCTGTCACTATGACATAATTTTTCTCATACGAAGCCTTGCCAGAATCCTCACAATTGTTCAGATTTTTTTTCTGATGCATGAATCTATACTTGAGTATAATAATAAATTCTAGGTTTTTTTATCTTCATAATTTTAGTTTATGGTAGAAGTTACCCATCATATAAACTCATAGAGGAGAACTTTTACTATGAGAAAATTAATAATATAGGATGGAGAGTTTGTGTTTGATGTGAGAACCTGTATGATTTATCTGCTTATTCCATTGGCTCCAAGTTTACATGTGGGCAGGTATATGACTGAAGCCTTCAGGGCACTGGCAGATATAGCATCATTCAATCTGTAAATATGAAAAAAAATATTGATTTAGTGTCTTTTAATCTGGTTATTCAGTCTACTCAACATCTACTTTTCCTTATATCTTCATGTCAATATCCTTTATGCTTTTCCTCTTTTATCAGAACAGACAGAGATAGAGAGAGAAATAGAAATTCTTCCTCAGTATCTCCTTCAGTAATTTCATTCCCATTCATTTCAGCCATGTCACTGCCTGGGGCCAGTTCACCTCAGTCTAACTTCAATTTTAGTCCTTCTGTGCACCTTGGAAAATCTCTTTACCTTAAGTAAAAATCAACTATCCTGTACACAAAGATGTTTATAGCAGCATGTTTTTCAACAGTAAAGATTTGGAAACATTATTGATGCCAACTGATTGGAGAATAATAAAAACAAGTCATATTACATGAATGTAATGGAATATTACTGTGTGCCAAGAAATGAAAGTGATGAATGCACACGAGATCTACATGAACTAATTCATAATGTAGTAAGTAAAGCCAAGAAAACAATATATGTGACTACAATGTAAATGGGAAGAACAGCCATGAAAAAAATAGTTAATACTGTGAAATTACAATGAACGATCATGAAAAGAACTATAAGAAGACATTCTTATCACCACTCCAAAGATGAGGAGACCACAAGTGTACGTTTTACATATTTCTAGACTTTTTCACTGTATTCACCAGTTATTCTGATTTTATTTAAAAATGCAATCTACTCAATGGGATGACTTTCTGGGAGAAAAGAGGAGGAAGGGATACTGGGGAAATTATGATGTAAAAAAATACATCAAGAAAAAATTTATTAAAAAAACCTGACTTCCATTTGTTTGTATCCTTCTCCAGTAAAGAGATTTCAGTTCTGTCACATGATTCAGAGGATCTAAGAATTCTGATGGGCATAATGAATAACAATATTTCCAGAGAACTTAATATGATGCATATTACTTACCTCATGATAGAAAAAAGTATTAGAAACCTATTTTAAAAGAAAATTCAAAAAAAAAATAACACATGCTAATATGTTTTGAGTTTTTTGTTACATTCGCCCACGTCCCAGTTTTGTGCCCCTTCTCTGAACCATCAAAGCACTATTTTTGTCTCTTGTAGTTATTGTATTTTATTTTTAATATTCATATACGTAGCTTATCTGACTTTCTCCACTGTGCATTTATTGAGAGAAGGATCATGGGATTATAGATGTAGAGTTTGAGGGGAGGGATATAAGATTTTATTAAAATGGAGGACTAGAGAAATTAGGAATTTAGATGATGTTAAATAACAAAAAGACCCCCTGGATGACCTCATCCTCTGGCAAAATCACATAATTATTGTATTGCTTTGACTAGCATCAGGTGTTCTCTGAGCTCAGATAAGCACCAGACAAGTATTCATGTTCTGGTCATGAAGTCCTGCTAAGAATCAAATTTGCCTCATTGTTGCTGTTCCCCCTTCATTGTCAGTGCTACAGCTCAGAAGGTAGCCATTGGTATAAGTATTGAGTTCTCCCTATACTTCCTTGGGTCCCCCCCTCTTCTAGAGGCTGGGCCCCAGCTGATAAATCATTGCTTTTAAGTGCTTATAAATCATTTCAATTGCTTTGAAATTAAACTTCTGTTTGATTTCTGACTCTCCTGTCTCTAACCTGCTCTGTTCAGCTCCTGCCATCTGCAGGTTAGAGGCCAATTCAGTCCAGCTAACAATTCAAACAAAAGTTATCTGATTCCAAAAGCACCACACTTCATTTCACTTTTAACTCATTGCATTCTTCCTTTCCTCTAAGGATGTGTTCTACCTGCCTTTTATTTTTTAGTTTTACTAGGAACTTGTGTCTACTAGGAATATAAGCTCCTTGAGAGCAATGGCTATCTTTTTTTTTTCTCCTGGTTTTGCATCCTGGGAGATAAGCATAGTACTTGGCAGATAGTGAGTATTTAAATAATATTATATCTATCTATCTATCTATCTATGTATCTATCTATCTATCTATGTATCTATCTATCTATCTGTATCTATCTATGTATCATCTATCTCTGTCTGTCTGTCTATTTATCTCTACCTACCTACCTATCATCTCTCTCATTACTTTATTTTCCATTTATGTACATGCCTCTAATATTTCTAATGTGGTAATAGCTAATGTGTAATAGCTAATGCAGTGCCTCAAATTTAAGAGAGAAAGAGAGACAGAGACAGAGAGAGAGAAAGAGAGAAAGAGAGAGAGAGAGAGAGAGAGAAGGGAAGAAGGCAGAATGGCAAGAAAGACAGTAAGAAAGGAAGGAAGGAAGAAGGAAGGAAAGAAGGTAGGAAGGAAGGAAGGAAGGAAGGAAGGAAGGAAGGAAAAGAAAAAAAAAGAATGTGTACTTTGGGAAAAAAGTTATATGTTTCTCACACAGCTTTTCCTGAAATTTCCTCCCACACCAGTATTTATGAGGTCAACACTTAAGTTGTTTTTTTTTTTATTTTACTGTCTGGACTGAGGCAACTGTTGACTAAAGTGTGGAAAAAGTTTATATTACCTGAGTTGAAAGCAAAGTAATTCATCTAAATCAATTTAATGCCTAAGTGTGAGTAAGGGCACCAACCCAAAATGATTGAATTACTGGATCTCTTTCAACCATCAGAGAAGTGTTTTTTTTTTCCAAGCACCACTGAGCTTGCTCAGCAACTTTACTGTGAAAAACATGATTACCTCTTATTGAGCTATGAGCTCTGTTCATATGCTAAAATATCAGTTTTCATTCTAGCTTCTAAGGAAGCATATCTTTGTCCTCAACAACTAGCCCTTTTCCTTCATTATTATTCTGTATCCAATGCCAAAAGTAAGCATAGAAATTTATTCTGGGAATGGATTAAAAGAAATTGCATAGCTGTTATATTAGGACAGAGGTTATTTGGATACATAGATATGTAGATATATACAGATTTAGATAGATAGATAGATATGTATAGATAGATATGTATAGATAGATATGTAAATATGTACAGACATATATATATAAATATATATATATATATATATATATATATATATATATAAAACCATAGAGATAGATACATATATGTGTGTATGTGTGTCTGTATATGTGTGCGTGTGTGTGTATGTTTAAATATTCATATATGTATATGTATTGGGTTTGTTTAAAATAGAAATTTTCAGTCATTTGGGAATACTGTAGCCAACAAATTCCTTTACCTTCAGTGTTTTTGCTAAAGGAGAAAATGTCCATCTACCTGAGGCATGGTAGCAGAATGACTCCATTCTCAAAGGAGAAAGAAAATTTCAAAACTAATTTCTGAGCTTTTACTTTGTTTGTACAGCTTTTCATTGGCAATATCATTGTCCCACTACTGAAGCCCAAAACATCCTCTTGGAAGAATGGTCATATTCTCTGAGATCAGACATCCCTCTTTTTTATTATGAACTTACTCACAATCAACAAATACAAAAACATTCCAACAAAAAAAATAATCAAGAAAGAAGCTTATCTAAGAAACTCTGAACTCCCGTTATGTAATGCCAGACTGGTGTATTCCACTTTCCACAGATCTTTACGATTGTGTGAAGCAATGAGAAGGTTTACAGCCACACATAGACAATCACCTATCTGAGCCAGTACAATGAATACCTGTGAAACTAAATCAAGAAGTTTCATCTGGATATAAAATTAAGTCAAGTCATGGCCCAAGTTATTGCAGGCTATTTCTAATTCATTTGGCTTTTCAGTTCTTCTCCCTATAAGACAGATAATTGATAATACTTGGCATCTACTTCTAAAGGATTTGTGAAGAATGATTTGTTAATATGTGTAAAGTGCCTTGGTATCCTCAGAGAACACAACACTGCATAAATACCAAGTCTTTTCATAGAATTCTCAACAAAATCCCATGGACTGGAAGGCTTCATGAATTCTGTCATAAGCTCATTAAAAGAGGAAGGGAGCACAAATCCAGGAATAAAATGTCTTTTTGAAAAAATTATTTTCAAATCTAAAGTGCTAGTTTTACCCCTAAATTATCATCAACCAACCTGCTTTCTGAGCTGTCAATGTTTCACTAAACATTCTGTTTGAACTCTTACATTCCTCCTGAAATTTATGAGCTAAAACCTATTTGTACTGTAATGTTTTGCATTATAAACTGGTATGGATGTTTCTTGATAAAACATCACAAAAATTAGAATTAGATTGAGCATTTTCCATCTTCAATTATGATTAATGATGCTTTAAAATGTTCTACAACAAATGGCAATATGTTGTTTTGTTTTTATTTTTTCCCTAGCTTATTGCACTGTAGGTTATCAAATGACTGTGCTTTGAATTTATTAGAAAGCAGTTTTTCCTTCTAAGCCTAGTGAAACTCTTCATGTACTCTATGTGACTTATGATGCTTAGTGCTGGCATAATTTCCTAAATTTCAAATCAGACTTAAATCTCTGGCATTTTTTAGGTCCAACTTTTTCCTGGTCATTAATTATTGATGGAAAGTCAATTCACAGAATGGTCTTAATCATATAAATGATTTACAAACAACATAAACTTGAGAAAGCAGAAACTATTGCTAGTAGTTCAGACTTGGCTGTAGGCAAAATTCCCAGAGTAAGTTTATCAGAGGATCCCTACCCTACACATTCCAATACCTCTCCTGTTTCCCTTCCTCAGACACTCTCACTTACTTAATCCTTCTCTACTACCTTTCTCCTATTAGAATTGGCTAAGGTCCTTCATTATCGCTTAGATGGGAAATTACAAAATCATATCTTTTTAGAATTGAAAAGGGAATTAGGAATTCTCATCTACTGTGGGAATGTTATCATCTATAGAATGTCTTTCTTGACCTTATTTTATTATGCTAAATTTCCTCCAATGATGATGATCTATTTGTCCTTTATATTTGTATGTACATAGTTACTTACCTCTTCTGTCTTCCATTACATTGTGAGTTTCTTGATAGAGGGATTGTCTTTTGCCTGTTTTGTATCCCTGGTACTTAGCACAAGGTCAGGCACAAAACAGGTGTCTAAAAAAGGCTTACTTATTGGCTGCCTAAATGTTTAACAACAGATTCTTCAATATAATGTCAATTTAATCTTCATTGTTAACATGTTCTTAAGTCTCAGAAATCAACAGAACAATCAATTAAGATTTGACTCAGCATTTGTTGATTTTTGAAGTGAAAACCCTCTGTAATGGCACTGGAATTTGGACCCCATAATGGGATGGACTTGTTGACATGACAAGAAGGGGCTGAACTGGGAGGAGGAAGTGCCATGGATAGAGAGAGGGGCCCAGGCAGAGAAAGGCCAAGAGAAGCTCTGGGAGCCAGCATTTGGAGGCTGCAGCTGTTGCTGTAGAGAGATAAATGAGAACTAAGGACTGAACTGGGAAGAAGCGTGACTGTGGTGCCAGTATTTTGTCTTTCTGTTCTGATGTTACTTTGTCAGAATTGTCTACTGATGGTGGATGTTGCTGTTGTTGCAGAAATCCTGGGACCTTGCTGTTGGTTAAGAAGCCATGAAAGAGGATTTTCTAGTTGTATCTTTACAGAAATCCTGGAGGAGGTTCTTGTTGATGTTTTCAGGGGTCCTGGGACTGTAATGATGATTTGTGTTAATTTCTCATACCTTGTTGTTGGGTCTAGGTGGATTTTACAGACAGAGAGTGAATTGATGAGGATGCCAGCAATGTTTGTCTGCGTTGTGTCTTTGTTAAGCCTTGTCTTCACAGGAACAGAAACTGCTGAGAACTTCCAGGTCAAGATGAAGAATAGACCTCTCCTTGGGTGCTAAATGCTGGGATGATATTGTAATCTGGTTGTAACCTATGGGTGAATGGCCTTTGTGTTGTATGACTGACCAAATAAATGTACTTTGTTTACGATTGGAAATTAATCTCCAATTGAGACTACTGGGTGGAGTGCTTTGATGTTTGTACTTTGTGATTGAACTGAGGATTTACTAAATGATTGAGTTACCCTGTATTTTGATTTTCTCTTTTCTGTGAATGTTTTGCCTTAATCTGTTACTGAATATATGGAGAGTTTCTATGCTTGTAACCAGAACCTGGAAGCCGCTTTTGCTTGGCGTTACACCCTCTCACTGATGATTTAACAATTAATGGCAAATCAGTTGAAGCTGTCTCCAACAAACCAATAATTGTCACACTCATAATAATATCTTCTGCTACAATACCTCCAATGAGGATGGTAAACTGAGTCATAAATTATCAAATTACATTTGAGGATAGTTCTACCTATTAGGGAAAGCAGAGTCAAGATGGTGGGTTAAAGCAGGAATTCACCTAAACTCTCCCAATTTCATCTCTAAACAATTAAAAATGAGACCTAAAAATGAATTCTGGAGGGGCAGAACCAGTAAAAGGATAGAGTAAAACAATTATACAGATCAAGACAACATAGAAAGTCAGCAAGAAAGGTCTATTTTAAAAGAGGAATATAATCAAGTGCAGGCAGCATACAGACAAACCAGCCAAGAAGCAGCAAAACCCTGAACTCCAGTAGAGGCCAGCAAGCAGGCCCCATACCTCAACCATAGCTGGCAGCAAGACCCTACAGACCTAGCACAGACATGCCTGTGGTAATGACACATATCTGTAGCACAAAAATTTTGGGACAAACAGTGATCCCCCTCCCAGGAGTAGGACTCAACTTTACATAAATTTAAAAGTCAGGAAAACAAATTAGAAAATAAAAAGAAAAGAAAAGAAGCAGGCCCTGAAAAAAGTTAATGTGGTAACAGGGAAGATCAAAATCCACACTCAGAAGGGAATAACAATGTCAAAGTGGCTACATGCAAAGCCTAAAAATACGTGAATTGTTGTCAGGCCAAAAAAGAACTCATATAAAAGCACAAAGAAGATTTAAGAAATCAAATAAGAGCAACAGAAGAAAAATTGGAGACAGAAATGAGAATGATGTAAGACAATCATGAAGAAGGAGTTAACAGCTTGGCAATGGAAGCACAAAAAATGAGGGAAAAGATGTACAAAAATTCCCTAAAGAAAATAACTTCTTAAAACTAGAAATGAACAAGTGGAAGCTAATGACTCCCTCAGACATCAAGAAAAAATTAAACAAAGCCAAAAAAAAATAAAAAAGAATAGAAGAAAATGTGAAACATCTTATTGGAAAAAAAACTGGTTTTGAAAATATATTCAGGAGACATAATTTATGAATTATTGGACTACCAGAAAGTCATGATCGAAAGAAGCACCTGAATATCAAATTTCAATGAATTATCAAGGAAAACTGTCCTGACATCCTAGGACTAGAGGGTAAAATAGAAATTAAAAGAATCCATTAATCACCTTCTCAAACAAATCAGAAAATTGAAATTCCCAGGAATATTATAGTAACATGCCAGAGTCTTCAGGTCAAGGAGAAAATACTGCAAGTAGCCAGAAAGAAACAATTCAGATATCATAAAGCCACAGTCAAAACTATACAGGATTTATGAGCTATTGAATTAAAGAACTAGAGGATTAGGAATACATTAATCTAAAAAGCAAAGGAATAAGGATTGCAGCAAACAATCACCTATGAAGCAAAACTGATTATAAGCCTTACAGGGGAAAATGGACATTCCGTGAAACAGAGGACTTTTAAGCATTCCTGATGAAAAGACCAGAGCTGAACAGAAAATACTATTTTCAAATAGGAAACTCAAGAATAACATAAAAATGCAAATAGTAAAGATAAAGCAAGAGATTTAATAAGGTTAAACTTTTAGCATTCCTACATGGGAAAATTATACTTGTAACTCCTAAGAACTTTATCACCATTAGAAGTCATATGGAAAAATAAAAGGTCAAGAATATCAATGGAATCAATTTTTAAAAATGTCAAGGGAGGTGACCTAATGGCTCTTGCTTTAAAACTATATGATGAAGTAGTAATCATCAAAACAATCTGGTACTGGTTAAGCAATAAAGTAATGAACCAATGGAATAGATTAAGTATGCAAAGTACAGTGATAAATGACTATAATGATCTAGTTTGATATATTCAAAGACTCCAATTCACTTTGAAAAAAAAAAAACTTGTGAAAACTAGAAAACGATTTGGCAGAAATAAGTTATAGACCAACATTTCACACTGTGTAATAGCATAAGGTCAAAATGGGCATGTGAGTTAGACATATTAGGTTATATCACAAACCAATTAATTGAACAAGGAGTAGTTTACTCTAAGATCTATGGAGAAAGGAAGAATTTAAGATCAAACAAGAGATAGAGAGCATTACAAGAGGTGAAATGGATAATTTTGGTTATACTAACTTAAGAAGGTTTTGCTAGCATTATCCTCATTTTATTGATGAAGAAACTGTGACACTCCAGGTTTAAGAGACTTGCCCAAGGTCACATAACTAATAAGTGCCTGAGACTAATTTTTTTCAGATCATCCAAATTCCAGGTGTTCAGGGCTAACTCCAGATAGGCAGGTAGAAGCAGCCAGCTTCTTGCAGCTACTCCCAGGCCAACCAGATGCTGGTTCAAATCTCTCCATGATGTGCAGGGAATAGATCACCCTGAATTCTTATTCATCCTCACAGTAGTGATGCAAAAGGAACAAAGTATAAAGGAGTGCACAGCCCATCCAGTGTGAAACAGGAACACTAGATAGGGGATGGACATGACAGCCTTCAAGGTTTGCCTGACATCCTGGAACTAAATAAAGCAGTAATGAAAAACATAATTATCTGATAGTTACCTTCTTTGTCTCATTGCTCTATAGAAACCTTGCTCATTGTATCAATAAATGTAGTTCTATCCTGAACTGCCCACCTGGCCCAGTTTATCTCACATCTCCAATTACTCTTGATGATGGTATCAAGGCATACCCTGGCATCCAGGTCTGATTCCCTATTCATATGTTCCATCTAACTGTCTCAAAAAATAGTGGATATAAAGTGGGACCCAAAGTCAAGGAGGGCTTGATTCCAGTTCTGCCTCCAATGCCTACTCTTTATGTGTCCTTGTGCAACTTAATTAACTTCTCAGTATTATAGGCAATTCTCTAAATCCAGAAGTTGCTCACCTACTTTGCTAAAGGAGTTTTGTCACAAGAGAGATCCCTGTACCAAAGAAATCAGAGATCTCACCCCTATTCTATAAACATACATTAGAATTAAAGTATTTTTTGAAAATAATTTATCTAAAAATTTTTTTGTGATTGTCTGTATCCCTTATTTTGTTGTGAACTCTTCTACATCCATAGATATGTAGGATACTTTGCTTCTTGTGAGAATTTTTGGTTATTGATTTGGCAATGCTCATATCCTTTGTTCCTTTCTCTTTTTTTATCCTTTCTTTGCTTTAGTGAGTAGAGGGAGGAAGAAAAAATAAATAAATATAACACCAAAATAAAGATGCTTCAAGTTATCAAATACTTGAAGTTAGAAGATGGAAACACACATATATGTGTGTATATATGTTTGTGGATATGCATATGTGTATATATACACATATGTTTGTGTGTGTACATAAATAGTGTGTACATAAATAATCTTCCCAGAATCTTTAAAACTATTCTTCATTGGTGGTGCCAATATCTTCCAATACATTAAGTTGAGTAAACTCCTCAGCTTAGTTTTTAGAGCCCTCCACAGTTGTACTCCACAGTTACTTCATATTAATCTCATCATGTGCTCTTTATTCCCACAAAACTCACTTATTTATTGTTTCTTGAATCCCTGTCTTCCACCTCCATCCTCCCCCCACCCCCACTTTATTCAATTACATGCCTGAAATACATATTTTCCTCAGCTCTGTATCTGGGAACCTATTGCTCCCTCAACTATTAGCTAATGTGCCATCTTCTGTGGGAAAACTTAAGGGATTTATTGCTATATTAGAATTCTCTCCCTCTTCATATTATCTGCATTTATAAATATCTTAAAATTGTGTATCCTCTCATTATAATATAAACTTCTTTAGGGCAGGGATTTTTTTTTTCATATTGTCACAATATCCCATGTACCTTGCGTAGTTCTTTATATATGGCAACTGTTTAGTGATGTTTCTTGCATGAGTGGATGATGTACATCTATACTATCATGTGATTCAGAGATAAAAAAAACACAATCTAACAAATTATAAGAAAAAAGCACATTTGAAGTTTATATTTCAACAAAACAATTAAAATGAGAGGACGTTATAGAATAGTCCAACCCCTCACTGAAAATGAATCTTGGAAGTGGAAGTAAGAGGGAGGGTCAAGAGAAGTTTCTTTTACAAAATACTCAGAAGTGGGGGATGGGGGTGGGAGAGACTTCTTTCTTTTTTCAGTACCTTTTGATAACCCACTTTTTGATGAGTTTTGATCGTTCTAAAGCAATGGTTCTCAACCTTCCTAATGCCATGACCCTTTGATACCTCTATGTGGGTGTATCTGCATGTGGGCAGACCCGCCTGGAGACGGATAGAGGAGCGGTGTCTCAGTTCCCGACACCATTGGAAATATGTGTTTTTTGATCATCTTAGGTGACCCCTGTAACCCCGAAAGGGGTTGCAACCCACAAGTTGAGAACTGCTTCTCTAAAGTAATTCACAGCTCTGGGATTGGACAAAGTCAGTACATAGCTGCATGCAACAACACTAATAGTTTTTATGATCAATCATTTCAACAAACTCAATATAATAGGCATGCATTAAGCACTCACTATGTGCACAACATTGTAGTAAGCACTGGAGATTCAAAGATTAGTAGCAATAATAGTAATTAGTATCTATATAGTGCTTTATATTGTGCAAAACACTTTACAAATGTCATCACATTTTACCCACAAAACAACCCTAGGCAGCAAGTGCTGTTATTACCAGCACTTTACAAATGACAAAACTGCAGATGAATTAATTACTCAGGGAGAATGAACTAAAGTGTTTAAGGCTGAATTTGAACTCTGGTCTTCCTGACTCCAGGTCCAGTTCTTAATCCACTGAACCTCTCTAGCACACCTGAAGTCAAGAATTCACCTACATCTCAGTGTTACAGTGAAGGTAAAAGAAAAAAAATATTTAAGTGGTTTGCAAACTTTAAAATAGTAGATGGATGATAGCTATCCCTACACTTATAGCAACAATAGCTACTTCTCCTCCTCCTCCTCCTCCAAGTACTACTACTACTACTACTACTACTACTACTACTGTCAAAAACTGTAAAATTGAAAAAATATTTTAATTATATTTTGTGTAGACTTTATCAAACTATATTTAATATTCCCTTTCTTGATTCCCTCCACTTGTAAACTTCACCCACTATCCACATTCTGGAGAAATTTGACTAAAGGTCAAAGTGTCATATACTTGTCTTATAATTGCTTATAATTACTTTCATCTGTGTAACCCCACCCATCACTCATTTTCCAGAGAAACTTGATTAACATAAAAGATCAAATCTCATTGATTTTAACCATTGTAGCAATTCCCATGCTGCCTGCAGAATAATTCCATCATCAGAGGATCTTTGTCTTCTGACTGGAATCACATGTCTTGTTTGTCTTAAGGGGGTTTCAGTAGGGGATGTCCAAAAGATGTAATCTCAATAAGATGTCATCAGCCAATCAGAAGAAGATATACCTATTTTGCTGGGAATTTTGCTCTATTATCTTGCTAGTTGTTCTAAAAGATTGTGTCAGTCTTCACTCGAGGTCTTTGATAACCAAGAGAGGCAATGGACACCATTTATTGGTAATTGTTAGTTGTACCATTAAATGGATTGTCCACAAAACTTTGTTCCTCTGAATTTCTTTGAGACAAAACTGAGAAGTCTGTACCTTCAAAAGACTTACATTGTATTGAATATATACAACTTGTACACAAAACAAGTAAAAAGAAAATGTATTTCTGCAGGGGGGAGAGGAAACAAAGAGCTAGAGAGACTTGAAGTGGTTTTACAGAAGAGATATATTCAGAGGGATCATTGAAAAAAAGATAAAGGTTTGTTAGTCACAGGTTTAAAGGAAGTCCACTCCAGGTATTGTAGATGGCCCATAATAATGTTATAGGTTAAAGATAGAAAGCTTGTTTGGGGGATAAACTTGTTGTGCTGTTTGACTGGGATACACAGTTTATGGAAAAGAAGTTGTGTCAAACAAGGATACAATGGTAGGAAGGAATTTGGTTATAGAGGACTTTGAGTTACAGGCTCTGGAGTACTCAGTCAGTAAATAAGTATTTATTAAGCACCTACTATGTGCCAGGCACTATGCTAAGTACCTATTTAATCCTCAAAGCAGTAGGGAGTTGTTAGAAGTTTTCTAGCATGAACACAAAATGATTACTCCTAAGAATTAGCAAGATTATTTAAATATTTATATGAAAAAAAGAGAGGGGGAAAAGATTTGAAGCAGAGAAGCTGCTTTTAGCAGTCTAAATGAAAGATGTTTGAAGTCTGAAATAATGTGATGGGTGAATAGATACAATATAATGGATATGAGATAAACTGTCGAGGCAGAAGCAAAAAGATT
>CM053580.1:425404495-425421750 GCA_028627135.1 Pseudochirops cupreus | reverse complement strand
GGAGGATGGAGGGGAGGGCAGGCTTGGGGGGAAGGATGTTAGAAGCACACACTTCAATAAGGGGATAGGGACAAAGTAGAGAACAGAGCAAGGCAGGGGGGTGGGATAGGAAGGAGGGAAATATAATTAGTGTCACACAACATGTTCATTGTGGAGATGTTCTGCATAACCACACATATACAGCCTGTATTGAATTACCTGACTTTCCAATGGGGATGGGTGACAAAGGAGGAATGGAAAAGATCCAGAATTTAAAGTTCTAAAATCAAATTACACACAAACACACACACACACACACGCACATATATATATATATATATATATATATACACATATATTATCATCATTATTATTATTATTATTATTATTATTATTATTTACATGCAACTGGGAAATAAGGTATACAGGCACTGGGATAGGGAGATCCACCCTACCAGAAAGTCAGAGGGGTGATGGGAGAGGATAAAGGAAAGAGAAGATTGCAGAAGGGGTTATACAGTGGGATCGTTATTTTGGAGTGGTGGGTAGGGGAAAGACGGGAAGAAAATTTGTAACTCAAAATCTTTTGGAAATCAATAATGTAAACCAAAAAAGAAAAAAAAAACAAAAGTTAAAAAAAAGTTCATAGATGTCAGGCTGATTCTGCTATATAATAGCCTTAATCCGGCTTTGTAGAGCTGTGCCTTTTCTTTATAATGATATCACAAGCCATAGTTTCTTATGGTGAAATAAGTATGAAAAGTAGCATTACAAAAGAGGAATCAATTACAGACTTAAATTGACCACCATTTGGATGATAGTGTTAAAATGACCTTTGATTTTCTGTCTTCTCTACAACCTTTCACTCAAAGCTCACATACGCACATTTTCTTAGATATGTCTTTGGAGCTTAAATGAATAGTATGACTTGTACATGACAACTCTTTAAATTGTAGCTCTACTGGCTCTGTGTCTTTTGCTCTAGCTTTCTAAAATTAATAGCCTTCAGTTAATCAATTCAGTTTTCAAAACTGCCAGACATTGTGTTAATAAAACAGAGAAACAGTTCAACAAATAATTAATTCTGAGGCTGAGCATAAACTGCCATTTTAATTAAGTCAACTTGAAATGCTAACGGATTGCTTCTCAGGGCTTTTGGGTTGGCTGCAAAGTTTCCAGAGCCCAGATAGTGTCTCTGGGGCAACCAGCTTATTGTGTTTTTTGTTTTAAAACACAAACCTGCTAAGCTCATTGTGTTTGCATACCTAGAGGAAGCTTTATTAAAGTCAGTGGAGAATTATAGAACATGTACAGAAAATAAATAAAGGTGAAAATTCCCTGAAAACAAAGAGCCAATTATGCCATGGAGTTGTTATCATTAATATTTGTAATTAAGTGTCTATTTTCAATAAGACTCTAAGGTAGATTTTTGCAAACTGACAAGAAATCAGTCCCCTTGGTCTTTTCCTGAAATCAGATCCCACATCCTCATTTTTCAGGTTGAAAACCTGAAAATATCTTTTCTTATTTTAAAGCTCAATATTCTATTCATTTAGATAATTTCAAGCTGACACGAAGGCACAAAAAACAAAGGTGAGAGGAGTGTGTGAGAAGGGGAGGAGTAAGAAGAAGAGAAATTAAGAGAATTGTTTTATATGAAATAGATATTAATAATTTGCTTGCTTGCTTCCTCAAATTTGTGTTAACTGGTACAATTTCCATTGATCTTACACTCAAAAACTGCAGCTGGTGCTTTTTCACCCCCCTCTCCCTAGGCATTGTTTGTCTCTGCACCTCCCTAGCTATTGTAACAAAAACCTTCCACAATCTGAATTTCCCCATCCATTGGCCCCCTGGGGTCCTCTGGTATAAAAAAGGATGCTTTGCTTAACTTGTGAGTTTTCTGAGAGGTACTGATGTAGATAGGAATATAGTTCCCACCTATCCCAACTTGATGTTTATGACAAAGACCTGCTAGTTAATTTAAAAGTGTAGGAAGTATATTCCATAATTCTAGAAGAATTCTGATGAATCCAGAGGTCTGTGGGAAGTGTCATGCAAAGTAAAGGCCTCAGAGAAGAGACTTCCTGATTTCATCCAAAATTTCCTATCATAGAGATTTTGCCTACAATAAAACAAGCTAGGCTAGAAAAATGACACAGAGTCATTGAATTAAAAGGGACCTTAGAGGGCATGTGGTCCAATTTCCTCATTTTACATATAAATCATTGAATCTTGGAACAGTGTAATGACTTCTCCATGGTAATGCAACTAATAAGTAGTAGAGTCAAGATTCAAAGTTAGATCCTCTAAAGTCTAATCTAGTGCTTTTTCCCCTATGAACCTCACTGACCCCATCCATAGTCTCAACCTGTGGGTTGCTACAGGAGAAATGCAGCAAACATCACCAGTTGGTAGCAGTAGAGAGTGATGATGGACCAAGAATGACGGTAGGCTGAAAAAATAAGGTATGAAGACACTAAAGTAGTGTCTATCATGTCTTTCTAACCATTTCATTATAGAATAGTCTTACTAATACAGATTTTGAGAAAACCACTTGCTAGAAATGTGCTCTGGTATATTCAGTGTTTATGAAAAAACAAACATAAACTCCTTAATCTGCCAGCAAAAAAAAAACAAAACAAACCAACAAACCTTTTCCTCCACTTATTTCTTCAGCTCTATGTTATGCTATTTACCTTTAAACACTCCATGGTCCAAATTAATTAGTCTACTCACTGTTCCTTTAGTTTTGATCTCTGGATTTCCACTGTCTTTATGCATACTCTCTAGCACTCCTAGAATAGGCTCCCGAAGATCCACCTTACCTCCACCACTACTTCCTAAGCTCTCCAATTCAAAATCATTACCTTCTTTTAAAGCAATATCAGGTGTTATCTCATCCCTACTCACCCCCCCCCCCTCCCTTTTACTGGAAATGATCTCTACCTTCTTGTAACCTTATATGAGTCAGTAGCATAGAAATTTTAAGTTAAATTTGAAGTTAATGACAAAGGGCTCCAGGATACAGATGCTTAAAGGAGAGTAGATAAACCCACACATACTCAGTGGAAATGACCAAATAAAAAATAAAGTGGAATGTTGTTCACTGTCACTATAGAAAGTGTAAGAAATATAAAACACATAGCTTCATAGAAAAAAAAAGAACAACACTACAGACAATGTAAGGAAAATTATTACCTCACTGGCCCACCACCAGTGTTGGAGGCAGTTAACCTGGAACAGCTTTGGGAACTCTCTTGGTATTAGTGATGGACTCTTCTGAAAAATTATTTTAAAAAATGTCATTGGGATGCACATATAGATAGAACCCTGCCAATCAGGGATTTTTTTTTCCTTTTATGCCTGATATCACCCTCACAACTGATCTATTGTGTCATTATCTCTAAATTCTTATGGATCAGACCATTGGGTAGTAAGAAGGGTGATGTTTTATCTCTATATTTATAAGAACAACTGGTTTTAGTGAGAAACAACCAGAGCACTGACTGGAGTTGCTCAGATCCTCTGAGAAGAATGTTTCCAATGAGAACTTGGTCCATATAACCAAATAGGTTCTTGTCTTAGAAAATTATTTTAAATCCATATTTGTTTCATTAACTTCAGGCAGCGGGCAGTTACTTCTCAATAACTCTTTTATAAATTTATGTTTGAATCTACATTACCCTTATTTGTGTCCTTATCTAGTATTTTCTAATATAAACCCCTTGAAGGTAGGGATTTAACTTTGAAAAAAGGAAATTGTAAAAATAATTACCCAATATACTAAATAAATCTAACTCCACAAGCCACATAATTGTTCATAATCAGGAGTGCACATTGAAGATAGAAAAATGGAACTTTAATTTAATATCAATTTTTAAGCTTGGAAATACTCCCAAATCAGCATGGATCTGAGAAACATCTTATTCCTTGAAAATCATAAATCCTAAATGCAACTACACAAAGAATATCAAGTGTATATATTATCATAATAAAGACAAGGAAACGTGTAGTTACTTTGATTTTGTTTGATTTAAAACAGTTCATTAAGGACATTTACTCCGCATAATTTTAGGAAAATAAACTGCATAAAATGCTAATACCAAATGAACAAAAACAAACCCTGAGATACTTTTGTAGTTTCCAAATACAAGCAGAAATACTACTTTTTGTGAAATGTCAAAATATATTTTAGTATTGTATCTCCATAATAGGATACTTTTTCCCTATCACTGTCCTTGTTTTATGTGACATTTCTCTTCACAATTCTTTGTTGTTAAAAGCAAGATATATGACTACTGCATATAAAAAGTAATACTTTTAAAAAAATAAATCTATAGTAATCTAGAACAGCACTACAGTTGTCTTACTCAATTTGCATCTGAAAGAATAAAGAGCAAATCAAATTGATTTTTGTCTTACTTGAAATGTCGATCTTATTATGTGACTTTACCTATGACTCTATGCTGATATTCATGGCAAAAGTATTCAAATAAAGTAAGCACCTTATCTAAATCTACACTTATTCATGCTATTTTTTCAAGGAGATAGAGCAAAAAAAAAAAAAGACAACCTTTTGTGCTTGTGAAAAAAAAACACTTGCCTGAAGATGTTGGGAGTTTTAATGACTTGACAATTCAACTCTAAACAATAAGAGAAAATAAGTTTTGCCTTTTTACTGTCAATCTAAATTAAATCAGAATCACATATATCTTTAGACTATGAAAGGATGAATTTATCACCATGTAGTACTATGTAAATTTTACTATACAACCACTTGATTAAAATATATCAGCTTCAAGTACTTAGCAAGGAAACAAATACCTATTTCTTAAAACACAAGTAGAGAAAATTTTCCATAGGTCAACAGGTAAACAGAATTATGCTCTATAGCTGGAGCTGAACGGGGTCAAAACTCAAAGTCAAGAATACACTAAATTCTTAAAATACTGTATGTATTTTGTCCTCCGGCTTTCAGATTTTAGTACTGAGATACACACACACACACACACACACATACACACACACAAACACACATATACAAAATTGTGTGTACATATGTATGTATATATATATATATATATATATGTATGTATATATACACAATTGATTAATATATAATTATAACAGAAGCACCTAGGGATAATAGATGACCCCTCAATATATGTTTGAAGTAGCTTATTGACTGTGTACATATCAACATATTTAACATTATGCAAAATGGCCCTTTCCTAACATGTTGCAGTCATTCCTTCAAAATATATCAGATTCCCATTAATAACTGTTCCTCAGCCACCGGAAAATATAGCTGTATTTGAGAATAGTCTCCCATCATCAAATCCCTTTAAATTGATGCTTAAAGCAGTCATTCATTTAAATGAAAGCTTACCTAAACTCACTTGACAATTCAAAATCTATTCTGCAAAGAATCAGGAGACTTTCTATTTTCCTCTTCACAGATGATGGAGATCACAATGTATTCCCCTCCCCTCACCTCAAACTGACTATATAAACACCAACATTGTATAAAACAGTTTATTAAAAGAGTAATAATAAATGTTAGCACATACATCTTTGTGTTCCTGTTTCCTTAAGAAAAACTTCAATATTATACCTGGGTGCAGAGTCAAGGTCATATGTAACTGCCCCTTCTGTGTGATCACACTCCTTTCTTACACACATCATTTCAAGCTTCAAGTCAGTAAAGAAAGCTGAGATGAACTGCTGTGATTCACCTGACTCCAGGATAATGAGGTGTAAATGCCAAGAGAACTAAATTGTCTACAGCTATTGCTCCAAAATGAGGGAGGGGGAAGGAAAGGCCTACTTTGGCCAGTGGGAAGTTATTATCATAGACTGTGCAGTTATTTTTCCTGCTAAATGTCACATTCCCTTACACTCTTACCATGAGTCAGAATGCAGAGATATTCCAATTTTAAAGGAATGTGTAAAGTTTCTTAATTTCTTAATCAGCTGAAGGACATTATTCTTTTGGTACTTAAATTCCATCATAACTAATATTATCTAGAGAATCATGGTTAGAGAACAAATCAATCAGATTACCTTTGCTTAACTTCTTTATACATTCTCCTTCCTTTTTTTTTTTGACATTTTCAAGGGCTATTATTAATGACTGGACTAGTATTACCTGATTTGATTTATACTTTGAAAGACCTTAATGTGAATTCTTCAAAATAAGGATGTTATTAATTATAATTAACTCATTGCATGATGCCTATACATCTGAAGGTTTTCTCCTGACCATTTCTCTTGAATTTCTGCTCTGATTTTGGGTTTCAAAATAAGAGAGTATCTACTTTGGTCAAAAATGCTGATTATTTTGTTTCCCACAGGTCATATGGCTATGATCATTTTGTTCACATAATGATGGCAACTGTGGAACATTTTAAACAAATATAATGAAATGTTGAACAATAAGGGTATTTTTTTGTCTCTCTTTATCTGAAATTGGTATGTGTATTCTCTACAAGTAATATAGAGGTCTGAAAACGAAAACAGTATTATTAGTCGTGCTGATTACATACTTAATGGTGGGTCTGGCAGAGGAGCAGAAACAAATGTAGAAACTGAGTAACATTAAATCCCAGCCAGTTACCCTGGCGCATTGAATCATTTGAGTTATGATGTAAGAACTAAGTAGCTTTCATATGGGGATCACTTTAGAAGCTAATATTTCCAGACATCTTCAATATACACAAAAATGCAAAGGACTTCATTTCATTAGTATGACAAATTCCTGATTTTGTATTTCCTCTGTCAGGATAAATGACTTTTATAGGTAAGTCCTAAGGAATTGTATAACAACATATGCAGAAACTCATAAAATCCATATAGCTAGTACATGTCAGAGGTGAGACGTGAACTCTGTCCTTGAATCTAAGCCTAGTATTCTATCTAAGATACAGCATGCAGATTTTATTGTGCCATGGGACCATATAGGTTCCCATTCCGGTTAAAACTGATTAGCAAAAAAATCATACTATTTAATTGAAAATTAATGAAAGTAATTAAAATTAAATAATAATGACACATTGGGAATGGGATCACAGAATCTTAGAATTGAGGGAGACTGTGAAAGATATTCACTTAATTAAGATTAAGAATCTTAATGCCAAGATCCCTTCCTTTTGAAGTGTTCTTGAGAGGTGACCATGTTTCTGCTTTAAGACTTCCAGTGATGGAAAGTTTCCCACTTTGTACACATGGTTCATTCCACTTTTAAACAGTTGAGTTCCTTTAAAGACTGCCTTTATATTCAGATAAATCCTTCTTTCCTAAAGCTTTGATCCATTGATCATAGTTCTGCCATTTGAGATTCAGAGAACAGATGAGTCTACATGTTGTACCACGTTGTTTAGTCACTTTTCAGTTGTGTCTTATTCTTTGCTACCTCAATTTTCTTTATGGTGAGGATACAGGAGTGGTTTGCCATTTCCTTCTTTAGATGATTTTACAGAGAAGGAAACTGTGGCAAATGGGGTTAAGTGACTTGTTTAGGGTCACACAGCCAGTAAGTGTTTGAACCAGATTTAAAGTCAGCCTTGTCTTCAGCCCCAGCACCTATCCATTTTGCCACTGAACTGCCCATTCTACCACATGACAACGTTCAAACATTTTAAGACAACTATCATAATCCTCTTAAATCTCTCTGTCTGTCTGTCTCTGTCTCTGTCTCTCTCTGTCTCTCTGCCTCTGAAATATGCTTGACTTCCTCGACTATTGATTGTATGATATTTTCTGAGATCACTGACATTCTATTTGCTTTTCTATGAATGTTCTATGATTTGTAAATGTCCTTGGTATTGAAAAATGGATCCAGTACTCTAGATGTTTCAATACTTAGAACCATGGCCTCAACAATGTGGATAATACCTTCAATTTTATGGTTCACTTACCTTTCACTTCCTTTTTATTCACTATAGCTTCTTAACATGTCCTCTTTTAAAATATCCAGAGGATATCTATGTCATGTGCTGGGGGCCTTTCCCCCCTAGATCTTGGCATTATAGACAGATATTATGTTGGGTAGAGTGCTTGGTTTGGAGTCAGGAAGATCAGAGTTCCTGTCCTGTCTTATATGCTTCCTATTTTTGATATTATGCAAGTCAAACCTCTAATTGCCTCAGTATTTTTTAACTTTGAAATGGTAATAATAATAATAATCACACCCACCTTCCAGGGTTATTGTGATATTCCACTGAGATAACAGTTATAAAACTCTTAGCACACTTTCTGGTTCACAGTAGGACTATAAGAAATGCTTATTCATCCACATCCCTATAGAATAAAATCATAGTAGATAAAGGGATGAGGTATTAGAAAATTATGTAATCCAACTTTTTTTTTTACAGAAGAAGAAACTGAATAGATTTTTTTTCCCAAATAACCATAACAAATAACTAACACAGCAAGATCTCAAACCCAGGTCACTGTCTAGGTACTGATGCAGCAGATGATTTATTCACTTCCTCAACTTTGGTTTTGCTAAATGAGCAGCCCACCTACTTTTCCACTCATCTATCTCTTAAATGATGACTTTCATGCTGCATCATGCACAAATTACACTGTTGGCAATGGGCTACAGGCAATTTGTGCTTTCTATGTATCCCTCCATTGACCTTTGGGTGACCTGCAATTTTGATTATGGGTAAATTCTATCACCTAATTGTAGAATAATGTGAGTCTATTTCCTCTAAATATAGATTCTATACTTTCAGTAATGTAGGTTGCAATTACATTAGTTTTACCAAATCAATCATTTTGAAGAACAGATGATCAGACTCAGAGTCTGCAGATCTTTGGAGGCAATGTTGTCCAACCTGTACCTGAATAAGAATCCCTATACAAAATCTATGAGAACTACAATATGATGTTGAACAGATGGTCACAAAAATTTCCTGTTTCCCTTTTCTAAATATGAATAGCTGTCAATTCATCTTCCCTTAAATCCATATTGTGAAATTATGTTTTAATACAAATGAAGAATTTTTTTTTAATTTATAATTTAGAAAACAAAGCACATAAGAGAAGAAACGTTTTTGCTTCAGGATCAATAGATCTTTGCTGATCCCCTTCCCAGAAAACTTTAGCCTAGAGGTCTCACTACTTCATTCAAGCATACATAGAGTAGTAACCTCCAAGAGACTTGCTATGCCTATGGACATTTAACATGCTACTTTGTAGAACTTGGAGTTTCCATGGTTTTTCAGAATTTCTTCCAAAGTTTTGCAAGAGGCACAGTGTGCTATTCAGAATATAGTTTTTAAAAATCCACCTTCTCCCTTGTCTCTAATGACTTAAAATTGTGACAACTTTCCAAATATGTTTTTCTTACATCTCTTCCAATTTTTATGTTTCTCAAATTTTAAACAAAGTGGGTTCAGTATAAGATATGTTGATTCTTTTAGCACTTTATAGATAGATAGATGGAATAAACATTTGTTAAGTGTGCTAGGCACTATGCTAAATGCTTTACAAATATCTCGTTTTATTCTCACAGCAATCATATGCTATTATCCCATTTTTCAGTTGAGGAAACTAAGACAGAAGTTAAGTAATTTGACCAGTGTTATACAGCTGGTAAGTTTCCAAGTCACTTCTTTTAGTCACTTGTTAACATTTCATCATATATATAACATATACCCTAAATCAACTGATCATATATGAACCATAGATTTTGAGGTGGAATAGACATTAAGGAGCGTCTCCTTCAACCTCTTCACTTGGCAGACAAATTAATTGAAGATCTGAGGGGAGAGTTGACTTACTTGAGGTCAGACAGTTAATAATGACAGACAAGATTTGAATTTAAGATTTCTGGCACCAAATCAACTGGACCTATGCTTTTTCTTGTTGATCTTCCTTTTCAACATAATAAAAATTCTATTTTGCTGTCCTTATTATTCTTAATCTCATCCTAGGATATAGCCTTCTTGACATTTTATTAAAAGTTTTATGCTTGCTCTTTGATATTTATGTTTAATAAAGTATTACTCCTTTAATATTTTTTTATCTTTCATAAATCTTGATTCATCCAAGAGCCACCATAACACTTCTTTGCTTTCACATTCTCCATTTTTAAATTGTTATTTTTTGTCTAAGAGAGCTTTGTTATTGATTCATCTAGTTCTATAAAGTATAGATATGATTATGTAATTGCTGCAAAATGATCTGCAATTTCTTTTAGAAGACAGTAATATTTATTATGTTGATATGACCCAACAGTGAACAATTATATTTTTGTAATCATTCAAATTTTCTTATTTATATAATGAAATACTTCTTTTAAAACAGCAAACAATAAATACAGTTGGATTTTATATTTTCTATATTTTTCATCCAAATTCATGATTGCAAAATGGGGTCTACCTTACATGTTTATTAAAGATGGTTATGTAAATTATTCTCACAAATTCATCAAAGAAATGAGAATGTAGAAAAATGGATTGGTAGTGATTTGTGGGTTTTTATTCATCTTTTTTCATAGTATCAGTAGCTGTGATTTTTTTCTATATGTTAAATAATCTATTCTCTTACAGATATGTTGGGAAAATGATTCCTCAAAGACAACACAAACACATCCCTTTCATCTTAGACTTTTGTTAATATTTAGTTTGGACCAATGACTCTTCCTGTCTTTGATTACTTTAGTGACATATGGATGTTCTCATGCAGCACAAGGCCTGTGATGTTAGGGTATAAATATAGTGACCATTGTACTTTATTATCAGTTTTTAAAATAGATACATTTATTTATTTTTTATCCATTTAATGTCTTCCACTTTTATCACCAAATGTTCTCAGAACAAAGTTGATTAATCGATTCTACTTTTGGAAACTCATCAATCAGCCAGTAAGCATTTTTTAAAGTTACTACTGCATGACAGAAATGGTTTTAAACACACGTGGTATGAAGAAACACAGAAGAGAAAATCATAATCTAATGGAGAAAGAAACTTGTGCCCCTTTGCATTTCCTCTTTTTTATGAGATGATATAGTTCATAATACTTCACCATCTTTTACAGTTTATATATTAAACTGATCTTAACCTTGGCTACCATACCATTATGATAAAGAGAATGAGTTTTTAATGGTCAACAGAACTTTCTCCCCATTTTGTTCTCATTATGTCATATTCTTACTTAAGTTAAACTTCTCAAAGATATATTGTTAGTCTATGTTGACAACTATTCTTTTCTAGTTCTATTTTTTAGCATCAACAAATTGTTTAAATAGACTAGATTTCCACCATCTCAATTTCTTATGGTATTTAGTCATATTTATTCTTTCTTTGAATTGATTTTTCTCTGAAAAGCTAATGATCTAATTGTATTCAGGCAACTAATTCAGAAATGATTCACACTAGGAACCAGTCATTTCCTAAACTGTAAGATATAATAATTTCAATTTTTTTCAATATAATTCTTTTCTCACAATATCCAGTGCTCCTCCTTAAGCATCTTCTGGAAGAGTGTGTTTATGTATGCATATGTATATATAGCTATATCTCTGTAAATATGCATATATTATAAACACAGAAATATACATAAATATATAATATTGCATATAACAAATTCTCTTAATAATACATTATAAATTACATATATGTTAGCAAATACATATACACACATATGTGTGTATATATGCAGATATAGAGATAAAGATAGAGATAGAGATAGAGATAGAGACAGAGATAGAGATAGAGATATATACTCAAAGTATCTATACATTATGTATGGGTGTTCAGAAAAGACTACTACCTTTGGTGTGAGGCTACCAAGCCCTTTTCAGGGATGCTTTTCATCTTTAGTGTCAACTTGATTCACCCATTTTTTCCCTGTTAATCCAATAAGTCAAAGCAGGGCAGTAACCACACTCCAATCAACCATTTAGGCAGATGGCCTAAACCAGGTTGAGGGTAACTAAGGGGTCCCAAACCCTTTGATGAACTGGGGGCTTGTCTACCACTAGCATTTGAAGATTTCCTGTAAGGGAATGCATAGATGAGAACAATTCCTGAAGGTTGCTGAAAAAAGACTGTGGAACACTTAGAGCTTGGTTAGACATAGAATACCCCAAGGTCACCCATTGCAGCCTGAGTCATTGCCAGTAATCTTAACTTTTGTCTTGCCACTGGACTTCAATGACTCTGGAAGAGACAATGAGACCAATGTCTTTTCACCACTCTGCCTCACTTAAATATAATTTATCTCTGTGTTAAAAGACATAACTCATACCACTTTATCATTTTTACCTACCTGAAAGTCCTGTGATGACAAGCAAGTAATGAAGTGGCAGCTGTGCTTACATTGGGAATTGTAGTCACACTTTTGTACACAGGTGGCCAAAGCCATATGGTTGTGGAAGATCATGATAAAATTTGGTTGCCCAGACAATTTCATCAGTATTGAATATTAATTCTACAATGGCATTTTTGCATTGATTCTGGACAATGTTCTCATGTTATCCCAGTCACCAAAGAGTGAAAAAGGGTTGTAAGTATATATGCATATGTGTTTGTGTAATTATTCTATACATACTTCTATTTATCAATTCTTTCTCTGGATGCAGATAACATCTTTTTTTTATTTCCTTTGTGGTTAATTTGGGTATTTATAATAGACAAAATAATATATTCACTCAAAGTCATTATTAAAACAATATTGCTATTACTGTATACAAAGTTCTCTTGGTTCTGCTCATTTCACTATTCATTATTTCATGTATTGCATACTTGGCAATTTCCAGTTCTTTGCCAGTACAGAGAGAGCTGATATACAATTTTAGAACATATAGGTTCTTTTCCTTCATCCCTAATCATTGGAAATACACATAGTAGCGGCATTGCTGGATCAAAGGGCATAGGGAGTTTAATAATTCTTTGGTCATAATTCCAGATTGCTCTCCAAAACAATTGAATCATTTCACAACTCAGCCAACAATGAATTAGTGTCCCTTTTCCACATCCTTTCCAACATTTGTTACTTTGCCCTTCCATCATTTTAGTTGATGGTAGGTGTACAATCATATCTTGATATTGTTTTAATCTCCACTTCTATAGTCAATAATGAGTTAGATGTGGGAAGATTTACATGAACTGATGCTGAGTGAAGTGAGCAGAACTAGAAGAACATTTTACACAGTAACAGCAACAATGTTCAATGGCTAACTTTGATAGATTTATCTCTGCTTAGCAATGCAAGGATATAAGACAACTGGAAATGACTCATGATGGAAAACACTATCCACATTCAGAGAAAAAGCTATGGAGTCTATATGTAGATCAAAACATAATATTTGTTCTCTCCTTTTTTTGTTTCTTCTTTCTTGTGGCTTCTCCCATTAGCTCTAATTCTTCTTTACAACATGATTAATTTGAGGATATGTTATATATAGATAGATATATAGATATATAGATATATAGATATACATGAGGAAAAATTTGGAAATCAAAATCTTATGGAAGTGAATGGTGAAAACTAAAAATGAATTCAAAAAGACCAAAAAATAATGATTGAACTTCAAAGCTCTACATAGAAGCTTGTTATTGTTGTGGTGGTGGTTGTTATTTTATAGATGTGGAAACTAACACCTTCTAGAAATTAAGTGGCTTACCATGGGCCACACAGTGAATATGTAGAAGCTAGATTTGAACCTAGGTAACATTATTTTTTCCACTATGACACAATGTCCCCTTTGGTTAGCCTGTTCCCTCTGCCTGTAATACCCATCCTCTCTTAACATGCTAAATTTCTATCCATCCTTTAAATTCCAATTCAGATGCCACCTCTTCCATGATGCTTTTCCTAATACCATTATGGCAGCAATATTGCTGCTCTCTGAACCAAGTACATCTCAAACTGGATGTCCAGTAGATCACTTAAATTCAACATGTCCAAAAATTAAATTCTTTCAAAGCATCTCCTGCCCCTTGTTTCTAACCTCCCTATTACTGTCTCTCAGTCCCCCAGGCAGATAACCTAGGGATCATCTTTGACACCTCCCTCTTTCTCTCATCTACCATCTTCAATATGTTGCCTCAGTCTGTTAATTTCACCTTCACCCCCTTCTTTCTTCTGACATGGCCACCACTCTAGTGCATGCCTTCCTCATCTCACCCTTGGCAACTGCAATAGCCTACTGGTCTCTAGGCAGAGACCTGTTATGAGAATCTGAAGATCTTCCCTGCCCCTAGGCCCTTTGCTAAAGTGGCTACGTGACTCTGAGAACCTTCCCTTATTTGAAAGTATACTCTGCCCTGTAAATAGGCTGAATGTGGTCACATGGAGCCTTTGGTGGGAGGCTTGTTCTTAGGGAATGCCTGCGCCATGTAGCTTTGTGATGGGCAGTGGGTCAAGAGGGCTGTGACATTATCCAAGCCAGAAGAAGGCTATATATATGCCCTGATGTGAGGTTTTGCTTTGGGGCTCACTTTGAGAAGAGTTGTGTGATTTGGCCAGATGAGACTCTGGGAAGCCGTTGAGCCCCCTGGCTTTGAAAAGCCCAGATGTTGGTGCTTCCCTCTCTGGTCACTGAATAGGTAACTGATGTAACAGTCAGATAGTTTGGAAGCCCATCTACTGATCTGCTTCTCTGTCTGCTTGTAACTTGTGCTTATAACTTGTGTTTGTATTCTGTTTGCATTCTCTGAAGTTCAGGGTGCTGACTTTTCCCCCTGAACTAGGTAAATGATATACATTAGATTGATTGAAGTGAGATTGTTAACCCATAAAAAAAATGATTGAGAGAATTTTATATGTCTATAAACTGTTTTGATTTCCTCATAGGAAAACTTCCTGTTCATATCCTTTGACTATTTATCAATTGGAGAATGACTCATATCTTTATACACTTAAATAATACACACAGAGAGACATAGACACACATGCTTCATTCATTGTCTACAGTATCTTAAATAAAAAATGTAGTTACCCTGTTTATCTCCTTTACTTCTATCTATTTTGGCCAGCTTTGTCTGAGATAATAATGGCTACTTCTGCCTTTTTGTACCAGCTGAAGCATGATAAATTCTACTATGTTCATGTCTCATTTTAAAAATGTATTTCTTATAAACAATATATTGTTGCATTCTGATTTGTAATCCCTTATTTTATCTTCTAAATTATATGACAAGCAGTGGTTATCCCCCAGGATTTCAAGGATGTCTCCATAGTCCATCTCTATAAAGGAAGAAGGAATAAGTTGTGACAATCATGGGGATTGGGAATAAGCATTTATTTAGTACCTACTCTATTCCAGACACTGTGGTAAGTGCTTTTCAGCTATTACTTCATTTGATGGACAACAACCGTGGAAGGTAGATGCTAAAATTATCTCCGTCTTACATTTGATGAAACTGAGACGGACAGAGGTTAAATAATTTGCCCAGGATCACACAATTAACGTTTCTGAGGATCAATTTAAACTTAGGTCTTCCTGACTACAATTCCAGCACTCTATCCATTGTACTTTCCACCAGCCTGGCTTGTAAAGGAAAGGGAATTGAATTCTAAATGATTTATAAAGGAATAAATATATAGAGAGATTATTATTCTTTACAATCTCAGAAATTATGTTTAAGCATTTTTAATACTTAGCAAGAAGATAAATAGCTTCACTATATATTTCTCTATAGATTAGAAAGTAGTGCATTGAAATTGAGTAGTAAGATCCAAACACTGCTAGAGAAATGTAACACCCATTAGTTCTGGTTAGGCAGGAGAGAAATAAGGAGATTGATTCTCAATATGAGGAGTATATTGAATATTGACTTTCTTTTTTTTCTCATCATTCAAATTACTGGTATAAAGTCAAATAATTTTAGGTAATGATCAAAATATAGTCAATTATTAAATCCATTGCTTGCTTTTCTTTTTCAAGAAACAGCCCCTGACATAAAGCTGCAGGGTATAGCAAATATGTTGTGTGGAAGAATTGTTACCAAAAAGGTCATAGGATTGTAGAATTATAAGGGAAGGGACCTTTGGAATCATATAGACATAATCATAAAGTTAGATATGTAAAGAAGGCATCAGTTCAATAAGCATTTATTAAGAGATTACTATGCACCAGGGAATGCACTGAGCAAATCCAACTACCTCATTTTGATGAAAAAATTGCGGTCCAGAGGGACTATGTAGTTTCCAAGCTCAAACAAGTAACAAGCATCTATGATAGATTCCAAATGTAGCACTCTATCAGCTACACCCTAACTCATTTTTCAGGTGAGGAAATTGAAGTTAACAGAAGATAAATAATAAGGTCAAGGTTATATAGGTAGTGCATGGAAGAACTAGAATTCCAACATAGGTCCTCAGACTCTAAGTCCAGGATTGCACCATGGCACATCAAATTCAACAAAAATGTCACTGAAGGTACAATATGAAACCAGATTTCTGATTCTAAGACCAGTATTTTATCTCATGCCTCAGAGGCAGAATTGTCCATCTAACAGAATGCTGGTCTTGGAAGCAATAAGTCTTATATTCAAATTCTACCTTGTGACTCCAACTAGTGATAAATTCCCAGAGAGTTTACTTAATTGCTTGGAGTCTCTTTATTTACAAAGAGGAAAGGACTGTCCTCATAATTTCACAGGTAAAAGAAACTCCCTCTCTCAATGCAAGATGGCAGTTCCCTGTAAATTAGAGTCTTCAGGAGTTTCTAAAGTCAAGGTGCCAAATACTTGGTGCTTTGCAGGTCCAAACCAGACAAAATAGAATTAGTAAATATTTAACAAAAGTAAAAACACAATAAAGTATAGAAAATGTTACATTTAAAAATTATCCATATGAAGCCCATGGAATCCTTACTTATGAATTATTGGCCCTATTTATGTTTGACTTTAATAGAAGTGGTGTAGACAAATAAGCAATTAAATCATTTGCCTAGGATCTGAAAGTCAACATGTGTGAGAAATAAGACTTAAACTTAGATTTTCCAATTTGTGAGGTTGTTTCTCTCTCCATTACATCATGCTGCAAAGATTTAATGAAATAATGTATCTAAACTATTTCATAATCATAAGAATCATATATAATCTTATAAATCAAATATTAAAAGTGTAAAATTAATAGCAATAGCTGGAAAGTCCTTTATTTTGACGAAAAGCATGTATAGCACAATTAGCGTTTGAGGGAGATGAGAACCTACAATAGCTCATTTGAGTTTTTACTGACAACAAATTGGGATCCTAGTCAATAAATTCTAAAAAGAAAAAAAAAGTTAATGCAATTCCAAGATGCATAAATAG
>CM053580.1:425388728-425403995 GCA_028627135.1 Pseudochirops cupreus | reverse complement strand
GATTAGAACGAGAGGAGACAGGCAGAGACAGAATGGGGTTAATCATCTCATGGAAGAGGCAAAGGATAATTGTTACAAAGGAGGGGAAGAACAGGAAGGCAAAAGGGAAAGAGTCAACCTTACTCTCATTGAACTTGGCTTAGGGAAGGAATGACATAAACTCTAAACTGGGTATCTTGCCACACAGGAGAGTAGGGGGGATGAAGATGAGAGGTGGGATCATGGAGGGGAAGAGAGGGTGAGTGGGAGGGTTGATGGTACTACACACATTTGTAAAGGGACAGGGAAAGAGACAGGGTAGAGAATAGAACAAGGTGAGGTGGGACAGGAAGGAGGGACATATAATCAGTCTCTCACTATATGCCCACTGTGGAGAGGTTCTACATAATTATACATGTGCAACCTGTATTTAATTGCTTGTCCTTCCAGTGAGGGTGGGTGACAAGGGAGGAATAGAATGAATCTAGAATTTAAAGTTCTATAATCAAATGTTAAATATATAGATACAATTATTATTATTATTATTATTATTAACTACATCCAACTGGGACTTAAGACACACAGGCACTGTGGTAAGGAGATCCATCCTGCCCTACCACAAAGTCAGAGGGGTGATGGGGGAGGACATAGGAGAGAATAGATTTAGGGAGGGCTTATACAATTGGATGACTGTTTTGGGGTGGTGGGTAGGAGAAAGATGAGGAAAAAATTTGCAACTCAAAATCTCATGGAAATGAATGATGTAAACTAAAATAAATAAAAGTTAAAAAAAATTTGACATAGATGAGAAGAATTTAGGTTTAGAGCAACATTCACAATATTTTAAATACTAAAGTCTGAATGATTGTGAGGCCTAAATATTTAGAAAAAAAATACATAAAGAAATCCAAAGAGCAAAGAATGATATCATTCACTGTCATGAAAATGGAAAGAATACTTCACCATATAGGGACCATATGTGGAATATATCACCAAAGATATAATGTCTAATTCTTATTATGTAAAACTGAATAATGTTTGCAGAAATAAAAGGAATGTAATTTGAATTTGTAGTGGAAAACTTGACTGGAAAATAGCTGTAAATTTATCTGATATAGATCTCATGTCCATTAAATGTAAAAATTTTTTAAAATATGTAATAAAAATAACTTTGCCCCATATATGTATACATATATATATACATATATATATATATATATATATATATACATATATACATATATATATATATATATATATATATATATATATATAGTCAGAAGATATTTACAGGCAATATTCAGAAGGACAAATGCAAGTTATAAGCAAACAATTAAAATTTATCCAAATTAGTAACCATAAGAGAAATGTGAGCTAAAATAACTCATATTTCAACTCCTACTTATCTAATTGCCAAAAATGATAGAGTAAAATGACAATTTTTGAAGAATTACTGAAGAACAAATTAATGTACAGTTTATGGATCTATGAATTAATATAACCATTCTAGAAATACTTGGAACAGTTAGGCTGCACAATGGATGAAGGGGTGGACCTGAGTTAAAATCTAGCCTCAGATACTTGCTGTGTGAACCTGAGCAAGTCACTTACTCCCATTCACCTCAGTTTCCTCATGTTTAAGATGATCTGGAGCCAGAACTGTCAAACCCCTCCAGCATTTCTGCAAAGAAAACTCCACAAAAGGGTCATGAAATATCAGTCATGACCAAAAAGACCAAACAGCCAAAACAGAAAGCAGTTTGGAATTATGACCCCAAATCAATAAATTGTGATCTATTATTACTAAATGGTATAGATGCCCATACATTTGGGGAATAGTTGAACAAACCAAAGCATATGGATATAATGAAATACTCTTCAATCACAACAAATGAAGAAATAGTCAGACAAATATAGGAAGAAAAGCAAAATTGTTTATTTAAGATTTCAGTAATGCAAAGGAAAATGAGAATTTCAGAACTCTGATTGGTCTAATGACCTATCACGACACCAGAAGACTGAATGTAAAGCAAGATTCCCACATTTTGGCAGAAGATAATAAATTACACGTGTCAAATAAGACACATATTTTCAGATGACACTAATATTTGAATTTGTTTGCTTGAGTGTGTATTTATTTTTATAATGGAGGCCTTTTTGTGAATGAGGAGAATTGAGGGAGATATGTCGATAGAGTACAAAAAGAAAAAAAAATTCAAAATAGCAAGCAAATTTCTTAATTGTCTCGTATTCAAAATGTCAAAGGTCTTATTTTACAAATAAAATTTCAAGTTTCCCAGAAATAAAGACAAAAGTTATAATTGAAGGGATAGAGAATATTCTGGTTGCTCACATCTTTAGAAGAAGAAGCATGCACGACACTATTAGCATCAATCTACAAATTGAACTAATAAAAATTTTAACAATACAAATTTAAAACAATACTAACAAAATTATCAAAATACATGTGTCAGAATAAGCGTGAAATACATAATAACACTGACATATGGAACTCCCTGATGCAAAAATTCCTTCTGTCAATGGAGTTCTACACATTCTATACAACTTAATTTCAGACACTTTCCTGGTGCATCAGAAACTTAGGTGACTTGCCTGGAGTCACAAGACAGTACCTATCATAGGAAAGATTTGAGTTCAAGTCTTTCTAGCTCTGAGGTTAACTCTGTAGCCGTTATACTTCACTGAGCATTGTTCTTAATAATAATAACAGCAAAATTAATAATCATAGCAATAATACTCTCTGGGTCTCAGTTTGCTTATCTGTGTAAATTTGGGGTTCCATTGATTATTTCATGCAGTAAAAAGCAATTATCTTTTTCAGGGAATAATATTTCTTGTTTAAATGAATCAAAACTTAGAGTGAACAGTGTCTGTATACTTCCTTGAATGTATCAAGGCTATTATATGGGTGACTAATTTATACCCCAAGAAACATGTATAAAAGAAAGATTTCATCTCAAATAAAGAGTGAAGAATTCTAATGTCTGTAAGCATTGTGTTCCAGTACACCTCGGAGGAGAAAAGGTAGGACTGAAATGGGACAGAGAAAAGAGAGAGAAAGATTTTGAACTCTATAGAAATCTCAGGGCTGAAGAAAATTTGCTGTTTATACACACACACACACACACACACACACACACACACACACACACACACACATATATATATATATATATATATATATATATATATATATATATATGTATATGAGAGGGTTGGATTAAATGACCTGTAAGTTTTCTTAGATTCCCAGGTCTATAATTCTTTAATCAGTAGGGGAAAGATTTTTTTCTTTGAGGAAAGATGAGATGAATTCATTTCTGAACTGGATTGAATAAACAATATTCAGTGCAAACATAATACAAAGAACTATTCTAAACTCCTTATAGAGATAGAAAGATAAACAGAAAATTATCCTGGCCCTCAAGTCAGTCATAGAATAACAAGAGGGTTAAGACTAATATAGATTTTAGAAAAGGGGACAGAACAGAATCTGAGTATACAGCAAGGGAAGAAACAAAGTACTTTAAAAGTTAAGAGGAGGAAGAGGTGACATCTGACTATCAGCATCATGCAATGATAAATAGAGGATGTATGATTTGGGTTGAATTGTAAAGTATAAGAGAGTGTCCTAAGTAATCTGTTTTATATATTTTGAAGTGACTTTCATGGACTTTCTTAAATGAAATCATAGAATCCCAGATTAGGGGATGGAAAGGACCTTAGTAATTATTTACCCCAATTCCTAGATTTAAAAGAAGAGCATCTGAGTCTGAGAAAGGTGAAGTGTGATCACCAAGATCACTCAAATCTTGATAATGAGAGTTAGAAATTTAAACTCAATTTTGTGACTCCAAATTCTACTATCTTTCTACTGTCATGATGCAATTAATATTAATTTTAATTAATTAAAGTACAATTAAAATCTTGTCAATGGTGATCTTTTCTTTTCCCTTAATAATATTTTATTTTTTCCCAATTACATGTAAAGATAGCTTTCAGCATTTAATTTTGAAAATTAAAATAAATTAATTTACATTTAAAATGTGATTTTATATTTAAATTATTGTTATAATTAGACTGATGTTTTCAATATCATCAGATCAAACTATTTATCATTTCCATCTATATAAATGCTTCAGAGTTAACATATCAACCGCTTTAAAAATTGCTGTATATCTTCAAAAAAAATTTTTTTTCAAAATCAGTTCAACAGGACTAAAAGACAAATTTGACTTAAATGTTAAATTATGCTTTGTGCATCAAATATTCTCTGCAGGGCTCTAAAAAGAAATTGCAACAAATATGCTAAAGGGCAAATTCATTAAAAGGAGTAGCTCACCCCTCCTCATTTAGATAAATATTAGAGGTGGAAAATGTGGAAGCCTATTTTTCTCCACCCCTTGGTGGAGAACCCCCTGTCTGTTTCCTGATGGAGAAATCAGGTCCTGAGAGTCACCTTTATATATTTTACAAGAATCAGTGTTTTCATTTCACAAATATATGTGTGCATATATTTATATCAACAGAATCAGAGTTGAAATAATTATTAGCATCCTAATAACCCAAATTATACTTCTTACCCCACCTCCAAAATCATGAATATTACATAAACAACAACTTTTAATTCTTGAAAACCACCTTCTTTTTGTAGACCACCAGTGACAACATGTACAAAAAACATTTAGAGCACCTCTTTTTGTGGTGGCAAAGAATTGGAAATTGAGGAGATGCCCATAAATTAGGGAATGGTTGAACAAGCTGCGTTGTATGTAAAGGCAAGCACATGCAGCTTTCCAGAGGACTGCTGCTGTGAGCAGCTTCAAAGTTCTGATTACATAGTACAGTGAGCTCTATTCAGCAGTAAATTAAGGCAAAACATTCACAGAAATCAAAGTGCAGCTTTCACAATGCTATGATATAACCACTTATCACTAAAATGACCACACAGTTTTCACCAAAGTGGCCAGATAGTTTTAAACAAAGTACAATTATTTAGTAACTCAATCATTTAGTAAGTTCTTAATTCAATCATCCTTAAGGAGGCTTGCCTCCTTAAGGGACACAAAGTATAATCATTCAGTAAGTTGTTAATTCAATCTTCCTTAAGGAGGATTGTCTCTTTAATGGACATGAAGTACAAGGGTCAAAGTTCTCCACCCCTAGGTCACAGGAAATTATAATCTTCTCAGTCAGCATCAGGTATCCAAGAAGCTATCTTTTTATCTTGACTTGAGGTTGGCTCTCAGCTTCCATGCTTCTGCCTGAATCTACACAACTGTCTCCTGGGCTCAAAGGCAGGCAGCTCCCAGTTCTTTGTCCAGCTCCTTGTCCAGTTCTTTGTCCAGTTCCTTGTCCAGTTCTCATTCTATATTGAAGCTCACAGTGTCCAGTCCACTTCAAGTCCTTCACAGTTTCTGTTTTTGGGAAGACAAAGGTTAGCAGAGGCAAAACAACATTCATGCACATTGCTGGCACCATCATCAATTCACTATCTGGCTGTGAAATCAACACAGACTCACCAACAAGGTCTTAGAACTCAACACAAATCTTCGGTATAGAAATCAACAAAGACCCATAAACAAGGTCCAACAGGTCAACACAAATCATCAGTAAAGTGCCAGAACCTCAAAAACTGTCCTCCAGGACTTCTATAAACAGACAACCGGAAAATTCTCTTTCAGGGCTTTCAGGAAGGTCCCAGGGCTTCTGTACAAAATATCACAAACAAACATCAATGTAGAGAGAACAGACAAACATAAAGTGCCAGGATACTACAAGTTTTCTCCTTGTCCAACATAATAGCTCCCTTCTCAGTTCTGCTGGCTTCAGCCTGGGCCTCTCATTATATGTACTTATTAGCTCCTCCCCTTCCTGGTGCTGGAGTTCACAAGTTCTGGAGTTCACAAATTGTGGGATTCACAAGTTCTGGATCTTAATACTTGATACAACCATGAACAGAAACAAGGTGTTAAATACTTCTGTGTTAATTAAATAGCTGAAATGAGGTGTTAATTCAATAGCTGAAACAAGGTGTTAACTACTTCTTTGCTTACCATTACAGTTTATTAATGTAGTACAAAACCATTGTTCTATAAGAAATTATAAGCAGGCAGATTTCAGACAAATCTGGAGAGACTAACCCAAGCTGATGCTGAATGAAACGAGCAGAACCAGGAGAACATTGTACACAGCAACATCAACACTGTGTGATTAACTATGACAAACTTGGCACTTCTCAGCAATACAAAAATCCAAGGCAATTCCAGAAGACTCGTGATAGCAAATGCTAACCATATGAGAAAGAACTATGGAATAAACCCACATAAATCATCGACATTCCTAACAAAGTCCAACAGCAAGAGATAGAGAAATTCCATTTAAAGTTACTGTAGACATTATAAAAATATTTGGGATTCTACCTGCCAAAACAAACCCAAGAATATATGAACATAATAATAAAACACTTTTTCACACAAATAAAGGCAGATCTATACAACTGGGGGAAAAAAATGTCAGTTGCCCATGGCTGAACTAATAATAAAAATGACAATTCTATCTAAATTAAATTACTTATTCAGTGTCATGCCAATCAAACTACCAAAAAGTTATTTTATAGAGCTAGAGAAAACAGTAACAAAATTCATCTGGAAAAACAAAAGGTCCTAAATATCAAGGGGATTAATGAAAAGAAATGCAAGGGAAGATGGTCTAGTTGTACCAGATATAAAACTGTATCATAAGCAGCAATCATCAAAACTACTTGGTACTAAGAAATAGAGTGATGGATAAGTGGTATAGGTTAAGTATGCAAGACACAGCAGCCTACAACTATAGTAATCTCCTATTTGATAAACCCCAAGACTCCAGCTTCTGGGGTAAGAAATAACTATTTAACAAAAGCTGTTGGGAAAACAGGAAAATAATATCGCAGTAACTAGGTAATAGACAACATCTTACACCCTATACCAACATAAAATCAAAATGGGTACATGATTTAGATATGAAGACTGATACTATAAGCTAACTCAGAAAGCAAGGGATAATTTACTTGTCACATTTATGGAGAAGGGAAATATTTATGACCAAACAATTGATAAAGAATATTGTGAAATGCAAACTCGATGATTTTAATTACATTAAATTGAGAAGCTTTTGTACAAAGTCAATGCAATCAAGAAATCAGAAATCTGGGAAACAATTTTTAAATTCAGTTTCTCAAATAAAGGAATCATTTCTTAAACATATAGGGAACAGAGTCAATTTTATAAGTATGTAAGTCATTCCTCAATCAATAAGTGGTCAAAGGATGTAAACAGGCAGTTTTAAGAATAATAAATTAAAACTACCTATAGTCATAGCAAAAAAAAAAAACACGTTCTAAATCATTATCGATTACAGAAAAGCAAATCAACATGACTCTGACATACCATATCACAACTATCAGATTGGCTAACAAGACAAAACAGAAAATAGGTAAATATTGGAGAAGATATAGGAAACTTAGTACATAAATGCATTGTTGGTGGAGTTGTGAATTGATCCAACCATTTTGGAGAGCAATTTGGAACTATGCCCAAAGGGCTATAAAATTGTGCATATGCTTTGATGCAGTAAATGCCACTTATAAACCTGCATGCCAAAGAGAACATAAAAATGACAAAAGGACCCATATGTACAAAAATATTTTAGCAGTTTTTTGTGATGGTAAAGAACTGGAAATTGAGGTGATGTCCTGTAATGCCAAGCAAAGGCAAATTCCAAGGTTAGGATTAACAGCACAGTAAACCCCATTTATTCAGCAAACATTCACAGAACAGAGAAAGTCAAAATACAGTGTAACTTGTTCCTTTAGCAAATAAGTTCTCAATTCAATCCAGGTACTACTCTACCCTTAGACAGTACATTCATTTAGTCAGTCAAAAGTCTCCTCTCAAATGGAAATTAGTCTCCAACCATAAACAAAGTACATTCATTTGGTCAATCACAGAGCACAAAAAACCCAAAGGCTTCCCACCCCTGAATTTCAAAAGGGACAGGAGAGCCCAAAAGGTCATCCACCGTTAAGTTACAACAAAGTTAAGCTCAGCATTGAATACCCAAGGAAATGTCCTTCTTTCATCTTCACTCCAGGAAAGCCCTCAGCTATCTTAGTTCCTGGGGAGACAAGGCTCAACAAAGCCATAACCAGTGTCCTCATCAAGTCATTCTCTGCCTGTAGAAAAGTCCCAGAAACCCTGAAAACATCAGCAAGGCCCTCTTCCAGGATTTCTGTGCAGGTACCACAAGAAAATCCTCCTTCAGGGCTTCTGAACCAACAGCCAGGTTCCAGGACCTCTACAACAGCAGCACTGTCCTTCACTATCAGGTGAATCTGGCAAAACAAAATCAAAACAGACATCACAGCCATGCCTCCTCAGTACTTGGCAGTTCAGAGTGGCAGTTCCAGGTGGCTGTTCCAATGGGCTCTAAGCAGTCTTTCTTTCAGCAACTCAGGCTCCATGATACTGGATACCACTCTCCCAAAGTGCTTCTGGCCTTCTCTTGGCTTGGACCTCTCTTCCAATTCATGGCGCCTCCCAGTTCAGCCCTCTCTCTTCACATCAACAAGTCCATCCCACAAGTGGGATTCACAAGCTCTGGGTTTTAACACTCAACCCAAAAACTAAGCCAACACAGGGGCATCTCCAAATTCCATTACCAATACATGTCCATCAATTGATCAATGACCAAACAAGTTGTGCCATGTGAATGTAATGCAATGCTATTGTGCTATAAGAAATGATGAGCAGGTGGACTTCAGAAAACCTGGAAAGACTTATATGAACCAATACAGAGTGAAATGAGCAGAACCAGGAGAACATGGTACACAGTAAGAGGCACATTGTTCAAACATTCATTGACTCACTTACCCCTTCTCAGCACTTCAAGAGTCTAAGACAATTCTCCAAGACTAAAGATGGAAAGTGCTATCCAAATCTAGACAAAGAATTTTGAAGTCTGAATGCAAATGGAAGCATACTCTTTGCTCTACTTTTATTTTGTTGTTTTATCATGTTTATTCTTTTTCATGGTTCCTCTCATTAGTTCTAACTCTTCCTAACTTCATGACAAATGTGAAAATGTTTAATATGTGTGTATAAGTAGAGACCATATCAGATTGCATTCTGTCTTAAGGAGTTGGGAGAAGAGGGGAAAAAATTCAAAACAAAATCTTATGGAACTGAATGTCAAGAACTAAAAATAAATTATGTATTTTTAAAAAAGCTAAAACAAAATTATTAAAAGAAAAGAAAGAACTATGGAGTCTGAATGCAGGTCAAAGAATACTATTTTCATTCTTTTGTGTACTTTTGCCCTTTTGTTCTGAATCTTCTTTCACAACATGAGTAATGTGGAAATATGTTTAACATGGTTGTCCATGTATAACCCATATCAGGTTGCTTGCTATCTTTGGGAGGAGGCAGAGGAAGGTGAGAGGGAGAAAAATTTGGAACTCAAAATGTTATAAAAAGAAAGGCTTTACATGTAATTGGAGAAAAAAAAATAAAATACTATTAAGGGAAAAGAAAAGACCACCAATGATAAGATTGTCACTACCTCCTAAGATGTCCTATCCAACTTTGGAATGCACAAATTATCAAGAAGTGTTTTGTTTTGTTTTTCATTTTTTTTTCTTTTTTGGTCAAGGCTAAATTTACTTCTGAGTAACTTCCATCCAGCAATACTATTTTAACTCTTTGCAGTCAAACAAAAGAAATTAAATTCATTTCTTCTATAGGATTTTCCTTCAAATATGTATGGAGCTGTTCAGAGACTTTTGAAGAACAAATAGATTCCCCCTCACTATTTTTTTAAAGTAAAGGCTAGTATTAGAGTTGTATGTCTGGATATCCACAATATAAAGTGCAGCCTTCATTTACTAAAGAGATGTAGTGAAGTTATCTGGTCACATAAATAGAAATGAAAAAACTTGAAATTAGAAAATAAAACAAAATATTTGACACTAATTTGGCATTTTTGCCAATCAAACTGCATTACTATTGGAGAGGGTATCCTTGCTCTATAGGGTAGGAGCACAAAGTTGGAGAGAAGAAAGAAATTGCAAGAGAGAGACAGAGAGAAATGGAGGGAGGAAGGGACGGAGGGAGAGAGAGAGTGAGAGAGAGAGACAGAGAGAGACAGAGACAGAGAGAAAGACAGAGAAAGAGACAGAGATATAGTGAGAGACAGAGATACATAGAGATAAAGACAGAGACAGTCATAGTAACAGACAGACGGAGATAGATGCAGAGACATAGACAGCAGTACAAGGAATGATCAATTAGTGGTTAAATTCATGGAGAATCATGAGGAAATGGAAAAGAGAGGAAACAGATAGAGAAGCTGGCCTTCAAAGCAGATGTAATGCCTTTTCCTTAAAGATTAAATCAAAGAAGAGAACAGGTGAAAATATAGGGAGATGTTGAAGTAAGTATCTGAGGTTAGGGTAGATAGAATTTTGTGAAGAATTTCTGATTTTACCTGGATCTCGATAGATAGATAAGATTTAGAAAGGTAGAACACGGAAAAAAAAAAGAATGCATGCCAGATAAAGATATGATCATAAACAAGGAATAAAATAGTCATAAGTATGCCTGTTTATGGGCAATGAGATCAGCTTTATGTAAGTTTTCAAAAACAGTAACAAAATATCACTAAAGACTTTCTCCTCAATAATAACACAGAAAAAAGGGAATGATAAATGTATCTGAGGACTAAATCATACTCTTATTTTTATGACTCATTACCAATACACTAAAAATAAAGCCAAGATTTTGTTCACTTTAAGATACTGAGAGTTCTACCTTTAAGATAAAGTCTTATTTTCAGCCAGAATATGGAGGCAAAAGCTCTGACTTAACTTTTGTAATATTTGATGTTTTGTCCAAATATTGAGTTTAGGTTAGTTATTACTGTTTAGGAAATATAATATGAATATACTTCTTGATGACTTTTTTTTCTTTTTTGTAAATCACACCATACCTGAAAGGAACACTACCTACAAATGATATGGCTCTGGGGACTCCTGTCTCTGCATGAGGTCCCTGAATTTCCCTTTAGTCTTCTTTGGGGCTTCTTTCCCTTCCAAGTTTTCTTTGACCATTCTGTCAGTTCTGTTGTAAAAGGAAATAATGTCTTGTTTTCTCTGTTGCTTTTCCTGGTCATTTCAATTCATAGCACCTGTGCAATGCTGACTTTACAACTATGTATATAGAACTACCATAGAAAGTTAAATAGGTTCTTTCCTTATATTTTGTGATAATGTCAGTCTTTTTCCTAGGCTCAATTACTAATTATTTTAGAAGGATAATTAAAAGGAATAGATGGCCTTGTAATTTGCATTTAGGAAAAAAAAAGTTCAGCAAGGCTTCCATTGAAAAGAGAAGAAAAGGCTAAAATAAGGACATCAAAGCAAGTCAGATTTTCTAAAATTAGAGCTAACATATATTTGTCCATTCAACAAGTATTTTGTTTTGCATCTCCTATGCTCAAAGCACTCCATTAGACGCATTGTTCTTGTCTACAAAGATCTCTAAGTCTATTTTGTAGTAATTATAGAATGTACTTTTTTTCTTAGTTTTCTTAGAAAATAGAAACAATGGAAGAATTTCCAGTACTTAAAAATTAAGAAATCACAATTATCCTAGGTAGAGGAAATTTAGAGTTAATTGTGTAGAAATCATATATTGGCAGATATATTAATGCTACTTAAAATGCATTAAAGATTCCTACATGAAATGGACATGTCAGACTAATTACCAGAGCCTATTATCCCTTGAGATTTATTACTACGGATGTTAAAAATAATATTGGAGGTTATAGAAAGAAACTTTTCTCAAAGATCTTAAAGTCATTTCAAATATTATTGTTTTTCTTAATAAAATGTGGGATTTAAAAGTGATGAGATTGTTTTCCCCTCATTTTCCATATTGGGAACAAAGATAAAAGCATTGACCATCTTACTCAAGGTCATATGATTAATTATCACAGAAGTTTGACTATGATTCAATTTTCCAGATGAGGCTTACTAATACTTCAATTAAAATATTTTCAAAGAATCATAGACCCTCAAACTTGAAAGTAAACTCTGGGATCACCTACCTCTTTCCCAAATCAGTGAAAACTCATCCACCCTGCTATATTTAAATGAACCTGCACAGTTTTGCTGCCCCTTGTAACAATTCCTTTTTTTTTCCTTTTTCTTTGAACACAGTAATTGTATGACAGCTACCACTACTGAAAAAGATATGATAATCCACCTCTCATACTTCTCATAATGTCTATAACTCCAAAAATCAAAACTCCATTCCCTAAACTATTTTCTTTTACATGTGCTACATAACCCCTATTAGAATACAAGATCCTTGAGAATGGGAATATATCACTTTTTGTATTCACATCCCCCCAACCTAGTACAGCACCTTGTGTATAATGTTTGTTTTATTCAGCACTTTTTGATTGAGTGATTGACTTACTAAGTCTAATCTTTTCTTTAACAGATATCACTTCTACAAATTATCTGACAATTGGTTATCAAGCTTCTTTCTGAAAAGCTACAGTCATTTGGAACTTACTATATTCTAGGCAGCATATTCCACTTTTGGACAGGTCAGATTGTTAGAAGGTTTTAATTATTTTAAAATGTTATTTCAAGCCTAAATTTGGTTCTCTGCAACTTCTGCCCATTGATCACACCTCTGATTTTAAAGTCTAAGAATGTATTAAATCAAATTTTTTGTTCTTGGCAAGGAGGTATTAATTTTTCAAGAGATATCTTAGTATTTTAAGGATTGAGACATCAATTCCATAAATATAGTCTTTAAAAGATACTTTCTTATTCTACTTTCATATGATTTAAATATCTAGAAATATACATTATGATTGGCATTTTGTAAATCGTAATTGCTTTTTGTATTCTTCAATTTCAGCTTTGATTTTAGGACGCCAGTAATTCCCTTGGTAGACAGCCACGACTTTCTTCTCCATAAATTTATGCTCAATGTATCTGCCCGGAGCAGTCTAAAGTAATTCTAGACATTGGATTCATTCATTGGCACAATTTCACCTTCTCTTTGAAGCTCAGAGATGTTGACCCTCACTTTACCTTGGCATATGTTAAGATGTTTACAGTTATTGAGACCAAATGGCATTTTATATAAAAAAAGAAGATTCCATGAAATAAAAGAGATATTTAATATGATTTGGTGGATTAATAGTGCTATTATTCATACACATCAAGAGATTAGTAAGATGTTTGGATTAGACTCCTTTAACTTTGATGGAAGTGAATTTAATGCTAAGCAGAACCAGAGAGAGCTAAACTATCCAATTGTTTTTATAATTTTATTTTTGACTTTTTTGTTTTGGTGGTATATTTTATAAAAACAGTTTTCAAAATGCAAATCAATTAGCATTCTTTCTGTTCTTGAATTTAGCTTATATATTGGAAGAACTTGGATAGACTATGAGTGCACGACTTTGTGATAGTAAGTAAAGACGGTAAGAACTTAATGAGACTTTCAGGTGATTTGTTCAATAGTTACCAAATTGATCAAAATGGCCATTTATTATACCACTTGAACTTTTTGCATACTTCCTTTGTTCCTTACCCAACAAATCATTTTCTTGTCTTCATTTTATTTATTTGATAACAGAAATTTTGTGATACACAAAATACAGCATCAGGCTTGTGTCTGAGAGAAAACTGATGAAGTCCATTGGTAATAAGCCACACACTACTGTGAAGCATGTGAGTGAGTAATTGTGGATCCTGTTTAGCCCTGACATTTTCCAGAATCACAGAGGAGCTAGAATTTTATTCAAATTTTTTTAATGCAAATATTTTGTTGTTTATTATACTGTGTCCAGGCTTTATATCTCTTTTTTAAATTAAACTTACATTTTTTTGCATGCTAGATTACTTGCTACCACAACTCCAAATTTTCTACTTTCTCCTTATTCTTCTCTAATTTCTTCATTTTCAAGTCTCTGTATTATTTTTCCCCTTTTTTAATTGATGGAATTATTTTGTCTTTTTAAAATTACTCATATCATTTTGACATTTTGATTCTTTTTTCAATAGCTGATTAAACAAATCTAAATTATTAATTATTCTTTTGTTTCCTAAATTTCATCCCATGTTTCTTTACTGTTGCCTTTAATTTGGAGATATAGCATTCATGTTTTCTATTGCATGAACCAGTTATTTTTTGGAGTAGTATCTTTTTTCAGATGATGCCTTTTCACAGATCTTGAACAGATCCATAAGTTGATTCCATCAAAATTGCTTTTGATAACTAACTATTATATTCCTTGATAGCTCCATCTGTCTATCTTTGGTTCTTATATAGAAATAACTACTACCAATACTACTACCACTACAACTACTGCTATTATAACTACTATTACTACTATGACTTCAACAACAACTACTACTCCTACTCCTAAACTATTTTATACTCCTTATCAAATACTAAGAGAGAATGTAATACAAGTCCTTTTGAAACACTCTGGTTTGATACCACAGTTGTGCTAGTTGACCACATCATCAAGGTAAAAAAAGAAAAACATTTTAAAATTTCATTTTGTATATATTTCCTTTTCAAAACCATTTTAGGCATTAATGTTGTTTTGTTATTTCTTCACAATATGGTATATTTTCTTCAGTTTACAATAAAGGTTTTTAGTGATCTCAAGTCCTTATACTTCTTCTCCTTCAGAATTTGTAGCTATTCATTTTATTATTTTTTCTAATGTAAGTTTAGAGGTTTTTTTTAAAAATAACTTTACCATACTAATCAATCCTTCAATAAGCATTTATTAAACTCTTAACACTCAGCATCTCTGTGGCACCTCAGACAGAGTGTTGGCTCTGGAGGCAGAAAGATCTGAGTTCATATCTACTTTGACACTTACTAGCTGTGTGAGTCTGAGAAAGTTACTTCACCTCTGTCTGTCTCATATTCCTTAACTGTGAAATGGGTACAATAATAGCATTAACCTTCTAGGTTTGTCATGAGTTTTAAATGAGATCTTTTATTAAGGAAATTAACATAATGTTTGGCACATGGTTCATCCCTTATAAATGCTTCTCTCCTTATGCTTCTCTCCCCCACAAACCACTTACTATATGCCAGGCACTATGCTAAGCACTGGAAAATTTTTTTTTAAATGACAAAATACCTATCCCTCTTCTTTAGGACATTACATTTTAATGGAGAATAC
>CM053580.1:425371388-425388228 GCA_028627135.1 Pseudochirops cupreus | reverse complement strand
ATGTATATATATATATGTATATACATATGTATGTATATAAGTATGTATGTATATGTGTGCATAATATATCTATAGTATACACATATTACTTGTATATATTTATGGATATGTATTCACATATAATTCAAATATATTTACAGAGATTTGTTAGTAGGCTCTGCAAAGGCAATTGCAGCTCTTGATAAAATGCATGGAAATATGTGTTGGTTTGTGTTCATAATACTAGCTAACATTTGCATATAAACATACATATATTTTGGTGTGTGAATATATTTATATGTAGGTAATTACTCATAAATTGCATATATAATCCAAATAGGAATGAATTGGGATTTACTCTTTAGCACTTTTTAAAAGACCAATTAGAATAATCCTGTTGCAAATTTCCAATTTCTCTTACAACCTGGTCCCTATGCAATAGTACCCCCTTGAAAGCTTATAATTAATGAAGCTACATCATTAATAAAACTTTGTAGGTACAGCTGTTCTTTGATTCTCAAAGAGTCTATCACAGCATGAGACAGGTGCATCATCAATATTAAATGATTCTCAACCAGCTTGTATATAACATTTCCAGGACTTGACTCCTTATATTTAAAGAAAAAGAAGACTGCTATGGTTTAGTTAAATGAGTATCAGAATTGTAGTCTGAAGACCTAGATTATAATGTTAGCCTTGTCACTTTTGAATCACACGATACTGAGCAAATGACCTCATTTTCTTCTGCATCTCAGTTTACCATTTGTAAAACTTCCACAACCAAACCTGTGATTCCTACCTCATACGAGTATTGTTATGAGCAAATTAAGTAATGTAAGAAATAAAACATGTGGGTTTTATCTCAATCAACCTAGAAGCATACGGAAAATTACTAAAATGTCATTTGGTTGTAGCTTTATAAATACCACCACCAAAGGGCAATTAATCCAAAATAGTCTCTGTTCCTTTGACCTTAAGGAAACAATATTATGACAGTTTCCTAAACCGGTTTTATAATAATTAGTAGACACTGTCCTGACATTTTTCCCCAATAGAAAACCATGCAGATTATCCAAATTTATTTAGTATTTTAAAGTTTATGAAGTGTTTTCCTCACAACATGCTTGCAAAGTAGATATCATATGTGTTGTTTAAAAAGTGCCAAAAAGACTTGGAGATTTTAAGTTACTTCCCGGTGTCCATCCAAGTGAAAAATGTCAGTGTTAAGATTCAAGTGCTGTAGGCCTGCATGGCCTGTGGTTTCTGAGAGGTGCATCTTGTCTGGGGATGACTCCTATTTGCAATAATAGCTCTCAGGCTATAGAGTAACTACACTTTTTTCCTCCTTAGCGTGTAGGCTTTTCGTTTGTTTGTTTGTGTTTGTTTTTGTCCCAGCATAAGCAGACTGATGAAATCCACTCTGGAAGAGTGAAAGCTTTGATAATAAGAGAGTGTGTGTGTGTGTGTGTGTGTGTGTGTGTGTGTGTGTGTGTGTGTGTGTGTTTGTGATATAGAATCTAAGGCTGTGTCATTTGATCCCCAAAACTGGAAACATGGTGAAATGACCTAGGCCTGATTCAGGCTAGTCACTTGGTGCTTTAGATACATAATACTGGAAAGAAATAAGACAATCATGGGTGATTCAATGGTTAATAAAATGATGTTTACATAGTCAAGCAGAGGAAGGATCTTCACTGAGCATAGGAATTGAAGCTGTCATGTTGATTCAGCTGAGCACAGTTTTCCAGTGCTGTTCATAGTGTAATCAGTTCACAGTGAGAAACCTTAAAGAGGGGGTTGAATTGCTTTTGGTACTCAGGTCACTAGGAAGTCATGCCAACTGTATGAGCCAATCACAGAAAGTTTTAATACCACTTATGGAAAAAAAAAATCTGATTTAACTTGTGTGACATAGAGCTTAGGCAAAGATCACCAAGCTTACGCATCAGGGCACGAAGAAATATTGCTCCCATCAAAAATGGAAACCCTGAATATGCAGGAGCAAAAAGGTGATAGGTTTTTTTTTTAATTTTCTTCAGGAATAATTATGAATATTCTTTCTACTTATAAGATTCTATGATCCTAAGTAATGTGGAAATTGTTATGCTAATATAATTCCTTTGTCATATATGGTAGTTATAACTTCTTATTTATCTTGTTCCCACTAAAAAAAAGAGAGAGGAGACAGAAATTGCTTTTGTTTTCTGAGACTTGGGTATATTATCCTGGTTTAAAGGAGGTCAAGATTTTTCCTTCTTTTAGATCTTTTTACTCCATGGTCCCCAAATATAGTACTATGCAAAATTAAGGTTAGGTGAAAGAATACAGATTCTTAGTGCTTTTATTCTTGACCATACTGTGAAAGTTTTTTAAAAATCATAGAAAATATCAACATAATATATTTTTAATTGTGAACATCTAATTGATACAAAATGAGTATAGTTTTTGAGACTTGGATATCAGATAGCTGTATATTCCTAAATACTTTGTATTGCTTCCTTCTTTATCAGAAAAGAGATTGTAATGTTATAACCATCCTGTTTTTCACATACTTACAAAGCCAAAGTGCCAGATGTTGATAAATAAATATCACCTCACGGCACAGATGTCTCAATTTGGTATATAGGCAGGGGCATGCTGCAACTATCTCCTACTGGCTTGTGAAAGCCAATTGCTAAATTTTCAGTGGGAGAGTTTACACCTCAGAAATAGGCAAATACTACTATTCAGGGCTTGATTTATTGTTTTGTTGATTGTCAGACTTAAGGAAATGATGGAGAAAATGTTGATAATGTAGTTTTAAATTTAAAGCCTGTCATGCATATATTTTAAAGATATTTGCCAATATATTCCTATTTGAAGGAACATTTGAATTATTAAATTTTTGAAGTGTTAAAATGTAAGATTAAATAATTATTAGGTACAGTACACATATAGAATTAGATGAACAAGAATCCTTTAGAATCCATGACAACAATAAGCATTGTACCTCCCAAGAAAAATGAAAAGCAAAACATGGAATTTATCCAATTTCAGGAATGAAATGTGTAGCGTAATTTCTGTAAAATGAATGGAGTATAATACCTTGTGATTTGCATTTTTGCTCCTAGAAGAGGAACTAAACTACATGAAAAGACTATTTTCAACAACAAAAATGTAGAACTGATTCAGATAGGAACACAAGAATAAACTGATTCATTTGGTCCTTAGAAAGCACAAACAAAAAAGTAGATCAATATAGTGAATGCAGGAGGTTATGCAAATATTGATAGAAACCTTGTTGCCAGCAAACCATCACAGATAAGGAATAAATAGAAAGGCACTCTTGTATCTTGTTGAAGAGAGTGTCAGAATGCCAGTCAACCTTTGAATGTCATCTGTCAGATTCACTTTTCAATCTGATTAGGTCATCCTGACATTGCTACATTAATCCAGGAAACACTGAGAGTAACAGAGCAGATAGAAATACGTTAGCTCTAAAAAGATGTTCATTTTACTAGTCATACTTTAGATAAAAAAAAAAGGATACATTTACAATTTGAAGTCATATCTACATGCTATAATTGTTCAGTCAGTCAATAAAACACATTAACTGCCTACTCTGTTCCAGGCACTGTGTCAAGTGCTGGAGATACACAAAGAGGCAAGACAGACCCTGTCCTCAAGGAATTCAATCTAATGGGGAAGATAAAAAGTATGTGTGTGTGTATATACATACACACATATGTTTGTGTGTGTATATATATATGTGTGTGTGTATGTATGTATGTATGTATATGTAGGATAAATTGGAAATAATTGAGACAAGAGAGGCCCTAGCAATAAGAGGGGCTGGAGAACATTTCCTGTCTAAGATGTAATTTTAATTAGGACTTAAGGAAGCCACAGAAGCCAGTACACTAAGATGATGAGGGTATTTCAGTTAAGGCAGACAGACAAAGAAAATACCCAGAGCAGAGAAATGGAGTGCATTGTTTATGGAACAGCAAGAAGTCCAGTGTCAATAGATCAAAGAGTATGTCATGGGAATTGAAGTGCATGAATACTCTAAATGTAGAATGGAGCTATGTTATGAAGGGCTTTAAATGCCAAAGGATATCGTATTTGATTCTAGACAGGATAGGAAGCCACTTGAGTTTACGGATAAGAAATGTTACAGTTGAACACCCAAATCTCAAGTCTATACATTAGAAAAATCACTGAATGGAGGATGACTTGGAAAGAGAGGAGAATTGAGGCAGCCAGACCAGTAGTGGGTTATAACAATTGTTGTTCAGTCATGTCTGATTCCTAGTGACCTAATTTGGAGTTTTCTTGACAGAGATACTAGAATAGTTTGGCATTTCCTTTTGCAGCTCATTTCACAGACAAAGAACTGAAACAAACAGGGTTAAGTGATTTACCCAGGGTCACATAGCTAGTAAATGTCTGAGATATATTTGAACTCAAGAAGATGAATCTTTTGGACTTCAGGTCCTGTACTCTATCTGCTGTGCCACCTAGCTTCCCCTATTGCAATAGTCCATGCATGAGGTGATAAAGATCTGAAACAGAGTGGTGGTATCAGTTTCAGAAGAGAAGAGATCTATTTCAGAGATGTTGAAAAGGTAAAATTGATGGACCTTGTCAACAAAGAGGATATAGTGCGTAAAAGAGATTGAAGTGTTGAACATGACAACTAGGTGTTAAGCCTGAGTCATTGAGAGGTTAAGATTATCCTCTACAGCAATAGGGAGGGTAGGAGGGATGAGATTTGGGGAGAAAAGATAATGAATCTGATGGATGTGTTGACTTTAATGTATCTGCTGGATATCCAGTTTCAGAAGTCTAAAAGATATTTGGAGATGTGAGATAGAAAGTCTACAGGGAGCTTAAAATAGGATAACTACATTTGAGAATTATAAACATAAAGATGGAACTAAATTGGGAGGGACAATCCAATATGGGAACTGATGAAAATCACTAAGACAAGGAGGTGAAAAGGAGAGGGTCTAGGACAAAACCCTGTGGAACACCAATGGTTAGAGGGCATGATATGGATGAGGATTCAGAAAAGGAAACTGAGAAAGATTGAGAAGGATCTGTCTGATATGTAGTATGAAAACAATGAGAAAGTAATGCCCCCCCCCAAAAAAAAAACTAGAGAGAAGATAGCATCTAAGAGGGGAGTGTGATCAACAGGGTCAAACACTGCAAAGAGGTTATGGAGGATAAGTATTGAGAAACGTCTATTGGATTTAACCAACTGAAAGGTGATTGGTAACATTGAAGAGAACATTTTTTATGGACTGATTAGGTCATAAATTAGATTTTAAGGGTTAGTTATATTGGAGATGGCTTTTTCAAGGAGCAAAATACGGAAGACACAGGATCAGATGCTCAGATCTGGTCCTGTTTCACCACTCCTCTTTTTGCAAAGGCTAGAGATTAGGAAGCAGTGTTGCCAGAGGTGAAAGATAATTGTCTATATCAGGAAAAGGAAATCCCACTCCCCATAGAATTTTCTCTTCATCTTCAAGAACAGAAATGTGCAGTAAGAAATACATGACTTGTAGTCAGAAAGTTGATTTTCTGTGCTGCAGAGTAGGTTATCCACATCTCTGTTGGGAGATTAGCTGGCTTCAGGAGGTGGAACGTGCCTTGTGTTGACAGAGATGAAAATTATTCTGTCTTGCCCCTTGCCTCTATCCATCATGGGACATTTCAAATAGGAAATAGAAGACTCATGGTCAGTGGAAGGGCTGTGAGAATGTTCATCATTGAATAAAAAATTTCCACTCTTCTTCCCAAGAAAGATTGGAGGTTAGTCTGTAGACAAATACAGTTGGAGATGGAAGGCATATGGTTAAATGGTCAGCATCTGGTTGGCTCCATTTCATTAGTCCTCTCCCCTATGAAGCTTGGGAATTAGGAAAGAAACAATATAGGAGGAGGAAGAATTACTGTTCTCCACTGATTTTTTTTCTCTTCCTTTTCCCTCAAGTGACAGGTACAATAGGAGATAGAAGGCCTGAAGTCAATTGGAAGGTTGCTTCCCTTTCTATTGAAACTTCTCTACATAGAAGTTGAGAAATCAGACTGGCAAAATAAGCTGCTTTGTGCTGGTACAAAGAGAAATAGGCCCAGCCCAGTCCCTTGCCACCTTTTCTGAGAGGACATGCACAGCAGAAAATAGAAAACTTTTGGTCAGAGAAAGTTTAAGTTTTCAGTTACACATAGAACCTGTTTAGAAAAAAAAAACTATACCAATGATTGATCATCAATAATCTAAGAACTATTTCATAAATCATTTAAGTCCATGAAATCATTCAACATATACATAGTGAGCCTTGTAAAAATCTTCTGTCATCACACCCTGATTTGCAATTGGGCTTGAGTCTTCAAGGTTTTGCCCACTTCAATATTTGACAGGTCTACCAAGCTAGAAAGGATTTAAGTATGGGTTGAATAATGGGCTGTGTGCCTGTCTTCCAAATACTCTCCCCCAATAAGTTCAGAGATATTCATTTTTCCATCAAAAGATTTCTATTCTTTGAACTCATTTAACCAACCTTGTACTTCCCTTTAATGCAGTCCTACTTCTCAAATTCATGGTGGTTAATCTGAGCTACAACTGAGCTACAGCAGTTTTAGGATTAATAAGGGAAAAATAAGGTCACAGGCATAAGTGAATCTTGCAGTTTTGAACCATTTCAAGAATATCACATAGACTAACATAGCAATCAAAATAAAATGGCCTTGTTAGGAGTGACTCAATAGGATAAATACAACCGAGGCCATCCCTTGACTCATAGGGGCCATTTCACTGAAAGGGTGTCATCTCACTAAAAGTATGAACTTGAAAAAACCTTAGTCCAGAAGGGCCAGGGTCTCCCATTACATCCTGGGACCTCTCCAGTCATTCTGATGAATGTCAGTCTACTAGAACGAGATGACTCTGGAGGAGAAAGTGAGGCTGGTGACATTGCACAGCCCTCTCTCATTCAAATCAAAGTCAACCACAAGTCATGTCATCATTCCCTGATGTCATGGTCCTCTTTGAGAATGAAGGACAAATGCAACAATAATTGTCTCAATAGGAAGACCAGACTAGTATCTGAAATGTGGTTGATTTTATGCAATTTTGTTTAAATTGTGTCCTATTGACACTTGAGAAGCTGAACTTTTGTTTGAGTCAAAGCAAGAATGATTTTCTCAATCTTTGGGGCTAGAGTTAAGAAATTATATGATAACTATGCAAGGGTAAAGTACAAACACTGTTATTTGATATCGTTACTCTTTAAATGCCAAACACTGTAAGCATAAAGCATCTAAGTAAACCAAATGTGTTTCAGGAGTCAGATCAGCCTGGTACTACATAGTAAAGGGGGTTGGTAGTATGAGTAAAAGAATAAAAAAAAATAGTATTTGTTGAGGCTGCTCTATAACTTAGCATTTATTGGATCCTTTGGGATGGCTTTCAATAACCACACTGCCTAGAGTTGTTTCGCTATTGGAATGAAAAGATGATCTCTAAAAACTCATATAACTGCAAACAAAACCTTAGTGTTGATGAATTGCTACCCTACCAGCCAAAGGAAAGCACCTATATCTCATTCCTAGAATTACATATGCAACCTTTATGTGATATTTCTAACCAGTCTCAGCTCCAGAACTTAGTACAGTGCCTGGTACATAGTTGGCCCTTAATAACTATTTACTGATTTACTGCTTGACTGATTCATCTGGAAAAAAAAATACAATGAAATTGAATTTGTAATTTCAGCTTCAGTAAATGAAAATTGCAAAATTTTGGCTAGGTCTTGAAGCAAAGAAATAAAATTTAAGTACATAAATTCTCTAACCCAAACTATATCAATTAAAATATTCATGTTTATAAGTAGTTGATCCACTAGCATAGTAAATACAGTATTTTCTGTCCATACCAAGTAGATGTTAACTCCTTATTTCATTTTGTACCGTTCGTAGTGTTCATACTTTTTGAATGATAGATATATAACACATTCTTCCAATGATCTTATCAGTTTAAGCATGTTATTAATATAAGGCACAGTCAGGTCTTCCTCTGATGTTTTAAATAGTTAAAAATTCTTTTATTATATAAGGAGATTTTCTTATTTGAATTTATCAAGTAGAAGTAGGTGTGAATAAGGCCTAGCCAGATCCTTGAAACAAACAAAAAAAAATAATTCAATCAGGTAAAATAGTAGGCTCTTCCAATTGAATGAGGTACTAGCTTTCTCCCCAAGAAGAGAAAAAAAATTAAGAATGTAAAACTAGGAGCTAGTTCAGAACCTGAGATTTTGTCTATATGACAGCTGAAAGGAGTGGTGGGTACCTCAAAAGTTGAGATGGAAAGAATCACTAGTACAGAAGCATCTGGAAAAAAGGCAAAGAGAAAGTAATGCAGAACTGTAATAATGAAGGGAGAAGTTGATTGTGGCCTTAGGCCCTACAGACATCTTAGAACAGAAATCTCAGGTAATTACTGGATTCTTACCCTTACAGATGATTAACCTATGTATGAATTGACTAATTTCTCCTACACCTAAAGTCATCTTTAAAAAGAGGAACTAAGTGGTTCTGTTGATAGAACTATGCACCTGGAGACAGGAATATTTGCATTCAAATCCACTCTTAGTCACACACACACACACACACACACACACCCACAAACACACATACACACACACACACACACACACACACACAAGAAGTATTTTGCAAACCTTAAAGCATTAAATAAATTTCAATTATTATTATTATTATTATTATTATCATCATTATCATCATCTTTCTAATCTTAATTCCTATGTATAATCTTAATTGATAGAAAGCCAAAAATATGTTCACTTTTAGAAATTATTTTCATGATTTTCATCCCTAATAGTATATTATTTATTCTTTCTAGAAATAGTTTCACATATTTTTCATTCAGTTTGTAGTTTAGTTTACTCATTGTTAATATGTGTATATTTATTATAATTATCAAGGTTCTATATTACTTTTACTGTTTGAATATAAATTCCATATATCAGACAACCAAATATTAACATATTGGTTGTACATTAAAAGGCCATTTCATTTAAATTAGTATGGATGTTCTTCCTAAACTTCATATTGAGATATTTTCCCCAAGTTCTCTTTCTTGTCAAACTAAAAAAAGACACATCAAACCAATCAAAAAGAAATGAATTATGATCTCTCAAGTTGTATGACCTCACAAAATTGTTTACAAGTTAATTTGAATTGATTTTTCTCAGCAACTCCTCAGAGAAGTGTTTCTAAAGTGATAATCTTCTTAATGATTCTTTATAACCAATATTGAAATGCGTATGAATGTCCCCTGTGTGAATCTCCCTTAGATAGTATCCCTCAGAGAGTCAGAGTACCTCTTGCAAAGGGTAAACACATCTAATGTCATATTCAAATTATCCTTTTTTTACAGACAAACATGAGTTTTCAAACCAGAAAAAAATCATTAATAAATAAGATTGTTAATCAATCTTATGTTACATTTGATGCATTTGTCAATCAAAAGACTGTTTAAATTTAAATGAACCTTTTGTTAATGAGAAATGAGCGGAAAGTTTCTAGTGCTAAAGACAATCCAATAGTAAGGGACATATCCTGCCCAAAATCAGTCTGTCTTGCTGCCAAATCTGTTCCTGTGCCTCTCAGGCAACCTACAACTAGGAAACAATGGAGAAACCAAAATTACCATTCTTTTTTGAGATATTCTACCTATAACATTTAGGTTTGATCCAAGATTCATATAAGGATTTCAATCTATTGTAATTGGGGAACAGGAGAAATATGGATTAGGCGATAATATATTTACATGTTTTCAGAATTTATTGGACATTTGGCTTCAAAAATATCCATCAGTGGTTCAATTTGTCAATAGAACAAGAAGAATCAAATGAAAGATCCCAGGAATTGCTTCCTGGCTCTGTGCTGTTTAACAATTTTATTGGTAACAGGGTATATATATCACATGTTCATCAGATTTGTAAATCACATAAAGCTGGGAGGAGCAATTAGTACTTTTGTTGAAAGAATCAAATTAAAAAAAAATCTTGACAGGCTTGAGCATGGGTCTGAATCTGGTTAAGAACTTTAATAGAAACACATTTAAAGCTTTATGCTTTGGTACAAACAAATTTCACAAGAACACAATGGGTGAGTCAAGAGTAGAGTGCAATTTGTCTGAAGAAGACCTTGGGATTTTAGTGTACATTGAGTTCAATGTGAGTATGAGGTGACAATCAAAACAACTAATGCTGTTTTCAGGTTCACTGAGACACATAGCTTCCATTATCAAGGTGACATTGCCCTTACCAGCTCTTTGTCTTCAAGTATTTACAGTGTTGTTACAAAGAGGAAGAATTAGGTCGATACATTTGGCTCCAGAGTTTAGAAACAGAAAAAATCAGTGTAAGTTGAACTGGCCATCCTCAATGTCAGGTGTGTAATCCCTCCTCTATTTTACTTCATAAAATCCCGATCTTCCCTCAAAAATCAGCTGAAACCTAAATGAAAGCTCAACCAAAATGAAACCTTTCCTGAACCTGCTGTGGTAAAGCTAACTTGTATTTACTTACTTTGTACTTAAACTGCTTTTTAATTATTTTTATATTTATTCTCCATTTACTTTTTATGTCAGAACTGTCTTTCCCATTAAAATGCAAGGTTTTTTTTGTGAAAAGGAGCAGTTTCATTCCTTATATTTATATCACTGATGTCTACCCAAGTGTTTGGCAAATTTAGGCTTATGTTTGAGATGGCTATGGGACATCCAACTTGAGACTTTCAAAAATTAATTTAGGACATAAGATTAGAATTCAGGAGAGAAATTAGGAATGGATAGAATATCTGGTAATAATCTACAGACATAATAACTGAGCACATTGGAACTGATAAGACCACCAATTAAGATATTTTGGAAGCAAAAATAGTGAAGAAAAAGTAGATATTTACCTGACTTCTCCCAAATTGCATCCAAACAACTTTAAAAAATACATCAAAAAAAAATTCTGGACCAACAGAACCCAAAAGAGGATAAGATAAATAAAATTTCCATCCCAGGAAAACTTAAAAGGTTGACAGGGAGAGTCTATTGCACAGAGGTGAGAGTGAAGTGCAGGCTGCACCATCAGGACATGCCCCAGTGAACCAGGAGCAGGTCATGGCACGACTGAATGATCAGTGGGAGCAACTGCTTCCAAAGATGTCAGCCCACAGATAGTAAGGAGGTTAGACAACTAGTCTTAAGGGGAATACAGGGGTCTCTTTGCAGCCACAGGTTGTAGAACTCTGTTGCATTACCTGTACTCAGATCTGAGTAACAGTCCTGGCTCAAAGTCTCATGGTGAGGAAGAACATTAGCACAACAGAGCTCATGGTTTGGGGGGAGTAGCGAGCCTGGTCACAATCCTATGATAGAAAACAATGCTTTTGATTGCTCATAGACCAAAGCATGGATAAGGAGAGTAGTAAACACACTTCTCCTCAGATCACATACCCTCGGAATAACTGAAAACTTACAGACCCCGAGAACTAGATGCACAAAAACAGCAACAACAACAAAAAAATACCTGATTCACGACAGTGCCCCATCCACCCCAGAAGCATAATCAAATGTAATATGAAGTTGAAAGTCAAGAAATAGGCTGGGAACAATGAGAAAACAACTAAAAAGATCCTGACCATAGAAAGTTACTATGGTGAAAAGGAAGATCAAAGAAGATAGCAAAGTCAAAATCATTGTATACAAAGCCCTAAGAATAAATGTGAATTTGTCTCAATTAATGGAAGAGGTAAAAAGGATTTTTAAAATAAAATGAGAGAAGTAGAGAAAAAAAATGGGGAAAAGAAATGAGAGTGATGAAAAAAAAACATGAAAAATGAGTTAACTACTTTGTGAAGAAGACACATACATACCCCAAATACTGAAGAAAATAACTACTTAAAAAAAAAAAACAGAATGAGCCAAATAATAAAGGAAGTACAAAAATTCACTTAAGAGAATAATTACATAAAAAAGTAGAATAGTCCAAAAATAAAAGAATTACAAAGACTTCAGGGAGCCAAGATGGTAGAATAAGCAGTAAATCACTGTCAGTCTCCCTTATTGACCTATTTAAAAAACCCAGAAAAAGTTCCTCAGAAAAAAAATCTGAAACAGAGGATGCAGTGGAAAGATGGGGTGGAACAGTCTTTCAATACAGGAAACTTTGGGAATCTTCAAGAAAGATCTATCTCAGACTTCATAATTACCTGGAGAGGGTTATACAACTTCATGCTAAGTGAGAAGAGCAGAACCAGGAAAAATTTGTACACAATCACAGACACAGCATATATGTGTTGACCAATCTTGATAAATTGGATTCTTCTCAGCAATGCACAGTTTTAAGATGACTCTACAAGTCTCAGAATGGAAGGAGATATCTACATTCAGGGAAAGATCTAGAGAGACTAGAGTTTAAATGGAGACTGAAGCAATACATTCTATCATTCTTTTACATGTTTGGTTTTGTTTATTTTTTATCCATTGTTCACTGATTGGTTACAACCCTTCTATATACCCAGACTATTGTACAATGTGAAAGTATTTGCAGATTTTATACATGATTGAATGCCACCATGGGGGGGGGAAGGGAAGGGAGAAAATTTGAAACTCAAGGGACTGTGGAACTGAATCTTGTAAAGTAAAAATAAATAAACAAGTCAATGAAAATTTAAAAAAAAAGAAAAAAAGAAAAGAAAAGTCTATCTCAGTTGGGTGAAAAAGAGGGGAACACATTCCAAAAAGAAGTATTTCAGCAAGCCAGTAAAAAGTCCAAACTCAGCAAATCAGTGGATGGTTCTGAGGTCCACTATAGTGGATACAGCAAATACCAACACCAGGAACCCCATGTGACATAGCATAGCCAGGGGAACCAGCAGACTCCACCTCAGAGAACCACCAGATGCAATAGCAGAGAAGCAGGAAGACAGGCATCCTCCAGCATATAACTTCCATGTACTTCAGCACAGCCTGGAGTGGGCAGGTGTCCTCCAGTGGCTAGACCTCCCCTTTCTCTGGAGCAGCCATGGTCAGGCAGGTGTCATCCAAAGCCAGACATCCACGTGCTTCAGTGTAGATCCTGGGAAACACAGAAAAACCCCGCCTGGTTTCAGCACATGCCTGATACCATGACTTGGACCCCAGCTCAGCAGCAGGCAAGCTCCCAGACTCCTACAACCTCCAGCTGCCAATATCTAAGAGCCCAGTCCAAAAAAGCCAGTTACCACACCCCTAGACTCCAGGACAAGAAGTTTGGGACAGCACCCACACACACACTCCTCTGCCCCTGAAACGGAGTTCAACACTAAAAGCCAGGGAATAAGCACACATAATGAGCAAAAAAAGCCAAAATAAACACTGAGCATAGACTCTTTCTATGGAGACAGACAAGGTCAAAACACAAACTCAGAAGACAACAATACTGTCAATATACCTGCATCTGAAACCTTAAATGGGAAATGTGAATTGCTCTAAAAACCAAGAAAGTCTTCTTGAAAGAGTTCAAGAATGATTTAAAAAACCAAATAAGAGAGGTATAAGAAAAAATGGGGAAGAAAAGTGAAAGGTAGGTAAGGGAGAGTCAACAGCTTGGAAAAAAAGGACAAAAATTGACTGAGGAGAAGAACTCCTTAAAAAGTAGGATTGGCCAAATGGAAAAAGGAGGTGCAAAAGGTAACTGAAGAAAAACAATTAATTAAAAAATGGAATCTGTCAAGCAGTAGCTAATGACTCTGAAAAATCAAGAATCAGTCAAATAAAATAAAAAGAAAAAAATAGAAGAAATGCAAAATACTTCATAGGAAAAGTAAGTCACCTGGAAAAATAGATCCTGGAGAGATAATATATAAAATTGTTGGGCTACCAGAAAGCCATGATTAAAAAAAAAAAAGGCTTGGTTGGCATCTTTTAAGAAATTATCAAGGAAAACTGTCCTGTAGTCCTAGAGCCAGAGGGTAAAATAGTCATTGAAAGGATCCACAAATCACCTCCTGAAATACATCCCAAAACGAAAACCCCAAGCAATATTGCAGCTAAATTAGAGTGATTAGTTCAAAGAGAAAAATACTGCAAGCAGCCAGAGAGAAACAATGTAAATATCTTGGAACCATAGTCATGATTACATAGGACCTAGAAGTTTCGACATTAAAGGACTAGAGCACTTGGAATATGATATTCCAAAAGACAAATGAGCATGGATTATAAATAAGAATCAATTATCCAACAAGACTGAGCATAATCTTTACAGAAAGGAGTGGACATTCATTGAAAAAGTGGGTTTCCAAACATTCCTGATGAACAAAAAAAGAGTTGAACAGAAAATTCAGTCTTCAAACATAAGACTCAAGAGAAGCATAAAAAAGTAAAAGGGAAAGAAAAAAATCAGGTTATTCGACAAGGTTAAATTGTTTATATCCCTACATGAGGAGGAATTTGTAGCTATTGAGAAATCTAACATTATTGTGACATTTATAAAGGTATACATAAACAGAGAGGGTGTGGGTATAAGTTGACTTTGATGTAATAATAAAAAAGCTAATTAAATAGGGGGTGAAAACACAGTGTTTTCCTGGGAGAACAGGAAAGGAGGAGGCAGAAAAGGATAACACACATGAAGAGGGGCAAATATCTATTACAGTAGAGGGAAAGAATAGAGGGAGGCAAGAATTGTTTGAACCTGCTCTCATTGGATTTGACTCAAAGAGGGAGTAACTTATACACTCAGTTGGGTATATAAATCTAACCCTATAGGAAGTAGGAGAGGAAAGGGGAAAGAAAAGAGACAGATGAATAGAAGGAAGTACAGAAGGGAGGGATGGAATAGAAGGAAAAAGGGGAAAGAAAAGGGAGGGCAGACTGAGGGAGGTGGTCGTCAGAAGGAAAACATTAGTGAAGAGGGAAAGGGAGAAAGTTGAGTTAAAAGCATAATTGGGGGTTAGGATAGGATAGAAAGATACAGTGAATGTGAATGGGATGAACTCTCCCATAAAATGGAAACAGATACCTGAGTGAAATTAAACCCAGAATTCTATAATATGTTGTTTGAAAGAAATACATTTGAATGAGAGAGATATATACTGAGTAAAAGTAAAAGGCTAGAGCAGAATATATTATTCTTCAATGGAAGGGGAAAAAATAGAGTTAACAATCCTGATCACAGAGAAAGCAAAAGCAAAATAATAGATTTAATTAAAAGAGATAAAGAAGAAAACTAAACACTATATTAGATATCATAGACAATGAAGTAATATCAATACTGAACATATATGCACCAAGTGTGATTAGCACACTTAGGAGAAGTTAAATGAGTTAGAGGAAGAAATAAACAAGGAAATTATATTAGTGGGGGATCTCCACCTCTCCCTCTCAGTACTAGATAAATTTAACCACAAAATTTAATTAAAAAAAGAAAAGAATCTAAGGAGATGAATAGAATTTTAGAAGAGTTATATATGGTAGACCTCTGGAGAAAGCTAGATGGGGATGGAAAGGAATATACTTTTTTTTCTTTTTTTTCAGCAGTACATGGCATTTATACAAAAAAAACCTTGACTATATAGTAAGGCATTAAAAAAAAAAACCACAACCCAATACAAAAAAGCAGCCATATTAAATAAATCCTTTTCAGATCATGATGTAATAAAAAATTATATGCAATAAAGGGCCATGGAAAGATAGACTAAAATTAATTGGAAACTAAATAATCTAATCCTAAAGAATGAGTGAGTCAAATAACAAATCATTGAAACAATCAATAAGTTAATCTGAATGACAATAATGAGACAACATAAGAAAATTTATGGGATGCAGTCAAAGCAGTTCTTAGGGGAAATTGTGTATCTCTAAATGCTTACATGAATAAAATAGAAAAAGAGGAGATAAGTGGATTAGACATGCAACTAAAAAAGCTAGAAAAAGAACAAATTTAAAATCCCCAAATAAATTCCAAGTTAGAAATTCTGAAAATCAAAAGAGAGATTGATAAAACTGAACTTAAGAAAGCTATTGAACTAATAATTAAAACTAGGATCCCGTTTTCTTTTAAAAAAACAATAAAAGATAAAACTTTGGCTACATTGATTTTTAAACAAAAGGAAGAAGAAAACAAAATTACCCACATCAAAAGTGAAAAGGATGAATTTACCACCAATGAAAAGAATATTAATACAATAATCATGTGCTATTTTGCTCAACTGTATGCCAATAAATCTGACAATCTAAGTGAAATGGATGAATATTTACAAAAACATAAATTGCCCCAATTCACAGAAGAGAAAATAAAATACTTAAATAATGTCATTTCAGGGGGAAAAAAATGAACAAGCTATCAAGAAAAGAAGAAATCTCTAGGGCCAGATGGATTTACTAATGAATTCTACCAAACATTTAAAGAAAAATCAATTCCATTGCTATATAAACTATTTTGGAAAATAGGCAAAGGAGTCCTGCCAATTCCTTTTTATGGTGTTGATACCTAAACAAAGAAAAGCCAAAACAAAGAAAAATATAGACCAATTTCTCTAATGAGTATAGATGCAAGAATTTTAACTAAAATGTAAACAAAGAGATAACAACAACTTAATAAGGGTGATAATACACTACAACCAGTTGTAATAGTAATCAGTTTAGCAGGATACTTAGCACTTAGTACTAAGTGCTAAGTGTGGAAGGTGCAAAACTCTGTCCCACTGTTGAGAAGGCATGAACTTCCCTGGTGATGTGGAAGAAGGGGATTGCTGAGGTGTGTACATAAGCAAGAATTCCAGAGACAGAGACAGAATTGGAATTTTGCTC
>CM053580.1:425344242-425365759 GCA_028627135.1 Pseudochirops cupreus | reverse complement strand
TCAATGTTCTATATGTTCATAGTCAATTTTCAACAATGAGAAATCCAAAAAGAAAATGCCTATTTCAATTTACAGGAAGTAAAAGGTTCCACTGATTTCTGTTGAGTTCTGTACCAATCAAGAGAAGGAATATAAAGTGAATTATTTCACAAGTTTAATCATAATCACTGTTTTACTTAACTGAAAGGGTCAACCCACAATCTATTGTGATAGTATGTGACAACATTTTACAGTTTTCATGCTATGATAACAAGTGTTGATAATTGATAAGCTTTCATATGACAGTCACTGGGCTAGGCAATGAAGATTTACACACACACATACACAATATACACGTATGTGTATCACATGTGTGATTCATACACACATATATACATATATACATGTAGATGCATATGTATGTATATATGCATATACATATGTATGTGTGTGTCTATACACACACACACACATACACATACACATACACTCACAAAGAAAGTATAAAGTTATTTCAAACTATTTTTAAATCCAAGGCTAATTACATTTATTTTTGTTTTCTCTTAAATACATGGAGTCAAGTCAACAAGCAAGAAAGTACCTTTAAATTTAAAACAGATGATTTGGCATTGTAAATCAGCAAATTAAGAGAGAAGCAATATAAATTGGTCCCTGTGGCAGAAAGCTTATATGATTTCAAAATAATTATTATACTTCACTATTTTAATTCTATTATTTATTTAAAAATATGTAACAACTTAAATCACTGTGCTTCTCAAAGTGATGCTATGTGATTGGAAATTTTGGAACAGTAAATATGATCAAATAATCAAACTTGCAGTAGATGTAAAAAGCAATAGAGAGAAATATGAATGAATTGATGTGTTTTAGCAATATAATCTTATATTCAAGTTTATTTACATAAGAGTTTCTTCATTCACAGAGAGTGATTTCTTTATGTTTTGTGAAAAAACAAGGGACAGAGTTTAAGACAAGAGAAATTCTTGTTCTTCAGGTTTCTGACTTTTAGTGAGAACAAACAATATTTCAGGTTTTCTTCAGGGAGACATCCATGGAAAAAGTGAAAGATACTGAGAAGATGCAAACATGTAGTAGAGAACGTGCCTTCATCCTATCCATATTACCAGGTAACTATGCTAGAGACTTAGGGAGAATTTCCCCTTTAGTGAAATCTAGGGATCTCCTCTCTCTCTGTCTCTTTCTGTTTCTATCTCTTTCTGTCTCTTTTTCTTTCTCTCTCAATCCCCCCCCCTCCCCATTTACTCTAACCATGTCTGATATATTCTGATTGGTATAGCTTTTTTAATGTCTAAGCTAGGATAAATAGGTTTATTTGGTATTCACAATGTGTCTTTGTGGAACTGACATTTGGTAGGAAGGTATTATATAGCTTGGGATACTCTTTCCCCATCTCCTGATAGTAATCAGGAGAGTGACTTGAACTTAAAAATATTTTCCCCAACCTAATAATATTAAAGGGAGGTAGATGGATATAATTCAAGGCTGGTACATGGTGATAAAGGAATGCTAGGAACTATATAATCAGAAAATAAAGTGGGATGAATTTTTCCCATATTAAGTGAGGAACATATGATGTAAAGCCCAGAAACTGGACTGGTACTTATGGAATGTCAAGAGACTGCACAAAATAACTGTAGCTCATTGGTTATTTAATTTTTTTTTTTGTGGAGGAAATATAGAAGAGAATTTTTGAAGTCTATTAAAAATCTCATTTTTAATTCCATTGAAATATTAAGAAATATACCACTAACTTAAAAGCCATTTTATACTTATCCCTTTGGGAAAGTGTGAAGAAGATCAAGAACAAAAAACTAAGGAAAATGAATTAGTGTTAGTAACCAAGCTTAGCACCTCTAGTTGGTTTACAATCGTTGGTTACTCATCCTCTGAAATGATTGATGTTATGTATCTCGTAAGGGCAATGACATCTCCCGCTCAGCAAGAATTAATGCTCTAGAAAAGGAAGTTCCTTCAAGTAGGTGATTAAGGAATCACAGAGCCTTGCCTAAAGATTAAAAGGCTGTTGTTCTAGAATATTGACACCAAACTGTTTTTAATATATTTTAGTCTTTTCCTCGTTCAAGATTCCTGCAGTTGTTACCTAAATTTTAATTTTCTTCAGTAGATGCAAATAAAAATAAAGAAAGAAACTTTATTTGGATCTCCTTCTTTGTTTCTGTGTGTCCTTCTCAAATGCCTTAATTTACATTATTATTAAATTAGCAAAAATATTTCTGGCAGATCTATACCTGAAATAAAGAAAACAGTATTAATATTTTTTCTTCATTAGTATGACCAATCATTATGAAAGATGAGAAGTTATGTGTATGTGAGTGGTGGGGAAAATCATATAGAAAAGATAAGGAATCCATTGAAAAACAGATCAAAAGTACTAAAGAGCTGAAATTCTCATATTATAAAAGTAATAGAATCTTCAGTCATGACAAATCAACAGGTTGTTCATAGTGTATCACCTTCTGGTACACAGTTTCAAATATTTTATTTAAATTGAAGCTGTTTCAAAAATACTCTGTGGGCTTAGAGTTGTATCTTATTACCTATATCTCACTAAACACCATTGATGAGCATTCTTTACATGCATGCTCTCCAAACTGCCCTGAGATTCTAGAACCAGAAGGTAAAATAGTCATCAAAAGAATCCACCAATCACCTCCTGAAAGAGATCTCAAATTGAAAATGCCAAGGAATATTGTAGTCAAATTCCAGAATTATCAGATCAAGGAGAAAATACTGCAAGCAGACAGAAAGAAAAATTTCAAATATTGTATAGCCACAGCAAGTGTTATACAAGACCTGGCAGTTTCTACATTAAAAGATTTTAGGAGTTGGAGTATGACATTTAATAAGGTACAGGATCATGGATTACAACCAACAATCAACTACACAATGAAATTGAATATAGATTTTCAGGGGAGAAGATGGACATTTATTGAAAAATGGGACTTCCAGACTTTCCTGATGAAAAGACCAGAGTTCAACAGAAAATTTGAATTTCAAATAAAAGACTCAAGAAAGGCATAAAAAGGTAAACAGGAAAGGAAAAAACAAACAAACAGACAAGCACATATTATTCAAAAAGGACAAACTGTTTACATCCCTACATGGGATTATGATACTTATAACTCTTGAGAACCATATTGTTATTACATGATCTAGAAGGGAAATACATAGAGGAAATAAATGATGTGATGATAAAAAAAACTAATTAAGCAGTGAAAAAAAGATTTACAAAAAGAGATGAGAAAAGGAGGTGACAGAAAAGGATAAATTACATCATGTGAAGAGGCACAAAGATATTGCATTAGAGGGAAAGAAGGGAGGGAGATGAGAATTATTCTAAATTTACTCCCTTCAGATCTGGTTCAAGGAGGGAATAAAATACTCAGGCATAGACATTTAACTTGCCAGGGGCAGAGCCAAAATGGCACAGTAAAGGTATGGACTTGTTGGAGTTCTCCCCCAAACCCCTCCAAATATTTGTAAAATTGACTCTAAACAAATTCTAGAGCTACAGAACCCAAAAAAATGACAGAGCAAAATACATATCCAGGACAAGATTGCCTGGAAGACTGACAAAAAGGGTCTATCACACCAGGTGGAAGTGGAGTGCAGCCCAGCATGGGTCACACAAGCACAGATAGGGATGCAGCAGGCCTCAAGGGATTGAATCACTGGAAGCTGTGGCAGTTTCCAGACTTCTCAACACACAAAGACCAAAAATAAAGTAGAATGTAGTGGGGAAACTCTGTTGGACTGGGGTTAGAGAAGAGCATGATTCAGCCATGGAGAGACAGAGGTGGTGGCAGTTGCTGCTTTGAAAGTTCCAAGTCCACAGATGGTAGGGGAATCAAGAGGGCAATTGGTGATTGCAAGGATCTCTTTGCTGGCATTGAGGCAGGATTCTCTTGCTGGTCCCCACTTGTATCTGGGTCATATGCTTGGGTACCAGTCCTGGGGTGAGGTGGAATGCTGGAATGGCAGAGCTTGTAGGGGCTGTGGCAAGGGAGTACCCCTTACAGCTCCAAGGCAGAAAAGAGTGCTTGTGGTCACTCACAGACCAGAGCACAGGTCAGAAGATGAGTAAACACCTCTCCTTTGTTAATACCACCTTAGAAGAACGGAAAATTTATAGGTGCATGGAAATAGCTCTGACAACAGTTGCACAAAACTCCAGAAATTTAGGACACAGCTGTTTCTACCCCAGAAGCAGAGTCCTACCTTGGCAAAGAGCTCAAAAGTCAAGTAATTGGCTGAGAATATGAGCAAACAACATAAAAAATCAAACTATAGAATCTTACTTTGGTGACAAAGATCAAAACATATGACCAGAAGAAGACATTAAAGTCAAAGGTCCTTCATCCAAAGGGTCCAAGAAAAATGTGAATTGTTCATAGGCCATGGAGGAGCTCAAAAAGGATTATGAAAATCAAGTAAGAGAAGTAGAGGAAAAATGGAAAAGAGAAATGAGAGTGACAAAGAGAAATCATGAAAAATGAGTCAACAGCTTGCTATGGTAGATCCCCCAAAATGCCAAAGAAAGCAATACCTTAAAAACAGACTAAGCCAAATGCAAAAGAGGTCCAAAAAGTCAATGAGGAAACAAAATTCCTTAAAAACCATATTAGGCCAAATGGAACGAAAGATGCCAAAGTTCACTGAAGAAAATAATTTCTTAAAAATTGAAATGGAGAGGTGGAGACAAGATAGCCGTGTAGAAGCAGGAAAACTCCATGGCTCCACCATAACCACCTCAAATATCTATAAAATATGACTCTAAACAATCTTTAGAGCTACAGAACCCACAAAGTGATAGGGAGAAACAAATCTCCTGCTGAAGGAAGGCTGGCACACTGGCAGGACGGGTCCATTGCGCCATGCTGGGAGTTGAGTCCAGTCACAAGATGAGCCCAAGGTTTTAGCCACATGGGGGACCTGACCAGTGGCTGCAGCAGACTTTGGGAGAGTAGTTCACCAGGAGCAGTGGCAGCTTCCAGAAATATCAACCCATAAATGTCAAAGACAAAGGAAAAGGTCAGTGGACCTCTGTTGGAACTGCAGGGGATGGAGGAGTGGGTCTAGCTCCTGCCCCCAGAGCTAGAAGTGGCAGAGGTGTGGTGGCCCTGAAGCAACATCCACATGGCTGCTTCAGAGCTCCTGGCTTGCATATCATAGAGGGGCCAAGTGAAACTTCAAAGGGGTAATAGCTCTTGCTGTAACATGCCTGGATCAACATCACAGTCTTGGGTGGTAGTCCTGAGGTGTGTGAACAGTGAGTCAAAGCTGAGGGGGGTGCTGTAGAGATGGCACCCCACTAATAGCTCTGACAGCTGCAAAAACTCCAGTGATTTGGGACAAAGCTCTCCTCTCTGGAAGCAGAGTTCTACTGTGGCAAAGAGCTCAAAAGTCAAGTAACTGAGTGGCAACATGAGCAAGCAAAGGAAACAAAGCAAGCACAGTAATCCAACTTTAGATTCCTTTTTGGGGGGGCAAAAAGGATCAAGGCATGGAAGGGGAGGAAGACAATGAAGCCAGAACTCCTACACCAAAAGCTTCCAAGATAAATATAAACTGTTTACAGGCCATGGAGGAACTCAAAAAGGATTTTAAAAATCAAGTAAGAGAAGTGGAGGAAAAATTGGGAAGATAAATGAAAATGATGCAAGAAAATAATGAAAAGAGAATCAACAACCTGACTGAAGAAAATAACACCTTAAAAATAGACTAACTCAAATGGCAAAAGAGTCCCAAAAAGTCAATGAAGAGAAGAATGCCTTAAAAAGCCAAATTTGGCAGTGGGAAAAAGAATCTCAAAAGCTCACTGAAGAGAATAATTCCTTCAGAATTTGATTGGAGAAAATGAAAGCTAATGACTTTATGAGAAATCAAGATACAATTAAACAAACAAAAAAAAAGATACTATTAAACAGATCCAAACAAATGAAAAATAGAAGACAAAGTGAAATATCTCATTGGAAAAATCACTGACCTGGAAAATAGATCCAGGAGAGATAACTTGAAAATTATTGGACTACCTGAAAGCAATGACCAAAAAAGAACCTAGAAATCATCCTTCAAGAAATTCTCAAGGAAAATTGGCCTGATATTTTAGAACCAGAAGACAAAAGAAAATTGAAAGAATTCGCCCCTCACCTCTTGAAAAAGATCCCAAAAAGTATACTCCTAGTAATATTATAGCCAGATTCCAGAGTTTCCAGATTAAAGAGAAAATATTACAAGCTGCCAAGAAGAACTATTTGAATATTGTGGAAGTGCAATCAGGATAACACATGATCTAGCAGCTTCAACATTAAGGGATAGAAGGGCTCGGAATATGATATTCCAGATGTCAAAGGAGCTAGGATTAAAATCAAGAATCACCTCCCCAACAAAACTGAGTAAAATGTTTCAGGAGAAAATATGGTCATTCAATGAGGTGGAGGACTTTCAAGCATTCTTGATGAAAAAAAAAACAGAATTGAATAGAAAATTTGACATTCAAATACAAGAAGAAAGAGAAGCATGAGAAGATAAACACAGAAAAGAAATCATAAGGAACTTATCAAAGTTGAATTATTTACGTGTCTACAAGGGAAAATGATAATTGTAACATGAAATTTTTCTTAGTGTGAGGATAGTTGAATGGAATACTAATGTGTGAAATGCATGTTTGTGTATATACATGTATAAATGTATGCATATATATGTATATATAAGAGGGCATATATACATATGAATATACATGTGAGTGTGTGTACATATGTGTACAGGTATATATAGACAGAGCACAGGATCAATTGGATAGGAAGGGATGATATTTAAAAGGTGAAATTAAGGGTGAGAGAGGAGTATAATGAAAGGAAACGGGGAGAGACTGAATGGGGTAAATTATCTCATATAGAAGAGGGAAGAGGAAACTTTTGCAATGCAGCAGAAAACAGGAAGGCAAAAGGGAATGGGTCAAACTTACTTGAATTGAATTTGGCTTAAGGAGGGAATGACATACACACTAATTTGGGTATCTTTCCCTAAGGGAGAGTGGGGGGGGGGAGGGGATGAGTGAGGGTGATGATAAAGAGGAAGGAAGATTGGGGGGAGAGGGTAGTTAGAAGCGCACACTTTTGTAAAGGGACAGGGCCAAAGTAGAGAATAGAACAAGTGGGGGGCAGTTTAGGATGGAGGGAAATATAGTCAGTCTTTCACAATATATCTGCTATGGAAATGTTTTGAGTAATTACATATGTACAACCCATATTCAATTGCTTATCTTCCCAGTAAGGGTGAGTGACAAGGGAGGAAGGGAAAGAATGTGGAACTCAAAGTTTTAAAATTGATGTTTTAAACATATGTATATATATATATATATATATATATATATATATATATATATATATATATACACATATATACATATATATATATATATATGTGTGTAGCTATTATTATTATTTACATGCAACTGGGAAATAAGATATACAGGCACTGGGGTATGGATATCCATGTTGCCTTACTGGAAAGTTGGAGGGGAAATGGGGGAGGATATAGGAAATAGCAGATTGGGAAGGGGATATAAAGTGGGATCACTGTTTTGGGTTGGTGGGTAGGGGATAGAGAGGGATAAAGTTTGTAACTCAAAACCTTGTGGAAATGAATGATGTAAACTAAAAATAAACATTACATTAATTTAAAAAATTAGAATGGAGCAAATAGAAGCTACCAACTGTATGAAAAATTACAAACTTATAAGGCAGAACCAAAAGAATGAAAAAAAAATAGAAGACAATGTGAAATATCTCACTGGAAAAACCAATGGCCTGAAAAACAGATCTAGAATAGATCATTTAAAAATTATTGGAGCACTTGAAAGTCATGATCAAAAAAATAATGTAGACTTCATCTTTCAAGAAATTAGCAAGGAAAACTGATCTGATATTCAAGAACCAGAGGGTAAAATAGAAATTGAATGAATCCACTGATTGCCTCTTGAAAAAGATCCCAAAAAGAAAACTCCTAGGAATATCATAGCCAAACTCCAGAATTCCCAGGTCAAGGAGGAAACATCAAACAATAAGAAAGAACAAATTTGAGTATTGTGGAAACACAATCATGGTAACACAAAATCCAGCAGTTTCTACATAAAGGGATTGAAGGGCTTGGAATATGATAATCTGGAGACCGGAGGGGCCAGGACTTTTAAGCATTCTTGCTGAAAAGACCAGAGCTGAACAGAAAAATTGACTTGCAAATATGAATATATGCATGTGCCTGTGTATATATGTATTTATGCATGTGTGCATTTATAAGGAGACAGGGGGCACAGGGTGATTGAATATGAATGGTATCTAAAAAATATAATTAAGGGGTGACAGATAAATATATTGGGAGAAGGAGAAAGGGAGAAATAGAATGGGGTAATTTATCTCACATAAAGGAGGCAAGAAAAAAAAACTGTTATATTGGAGAGGGAGAGGAAGGAAAGTGAAAGGGAATGACTCAACCTTACTCATAGGGTTTGGCTTAAAGAGGGAATACTATACACACTCTATTGGGTATGTTACCCAACAGCAAAGTAAGAGGGAAAGGGATAAGAGGGGGAATGATAAAAGGAAAGGCAGATTGGGGAAGGGTAGTAAGAAGCAAACACTTTTGAAAAGGGACATGGTCAAGGGAGAAAATAGAAAAGAATGAGGGGTGGTATAGGATTGATGGAAACATAGTTAGTTTTTTACAATACAATTAATATGGAAATGTTTTGCATATACACATGTATAACCTATATTGAATTGCTTGTCTTCTCAATGAGTGTGTGTGTGGAGAGAAGAAGGGAGATAATATAAAATTGAAAATTTTAAAAACAAATGTTATTTTTTTACATGCAATTGGGAAATAAGATATACAGGCAATGGGATATATAAATCTGTATATTGACATGTTTCATCTTCCCATATAGGAATGTAGTCAGTTTGCTCTTAATCACAAGTTATGTGTATGTGCATGTGTGTGTGTGTGTGTGTGTGTGTGTGTGTGTGTTTTCCTTGTTTCCCTTCTTTTATGTCTCTTTTGAGTCTTGTATTTGGAGATCAAATTTTCCATTGAGCTCTGGCTTTTTATCAAGAAAGTCTGGAAGTCCCTTATTTCATTGAATGACCATCTCCTTACCTGGAAGAATATGCTCACTTTTTGCTGGGTAGTTGATCCTTCATTGCAGTCCAAGCTATTTTGCCTTATGAAATATCAAATTACAGTCCCTCTGATTTTTTAATGTAGAAGCTACTAGGTCCTGTGCAATCTTGACTGTAGTTCCATGATATTTGAATTGTTTCTTTCTTGCTGCTTGCAGTATTTTCTCCTTCAACTTGTAATTCTGGAATTCAGCTACTGTATTTCTTGGAGTTTCAATTTGGGATCTCTTTCAGGATGAGTCTGGTGGATTCTTTTGATAACTCTTTTACCCTCTAATTCTACTACCTCAGGAAAGTTTTCTTTGACAATCTCTGTGAGGATATTGTCCAGGCTGTTTCTTTCTTTCTTTTTTTTTTTTTTAATCATTGCTTTATGTATGTAGACCAATGATTTTTAGTTTTTTTTCTCCTTCATCTGTTCTCCAGGTCTGTTGTTTTTCCAATGAGATATTTTACACTTTCTCCTAATTCTTCAGTCTTTTTGTTGTGTTTGACTGATTCTTGATGCATCATAGAGTCATTAGCTTCAACATGACTGATTCTAATTTGTAGTGAATTATATTCCTCAGTTGGTTTTTGAAACTCCTTTTCCATATGTTCTGATTTGATTTTTAATGAGGTATTTTCTCCATTGAGATTTTGAACCTCCCATCCCAGTTAACAAATTTTGCTTTTTAAGGATTTGTTTTCTTAAGTGAGATGTTTTTTTTTTCATTTTGGTAAATGTAATTTTAAAAGAATAGGTAAATTTATCTTCTACCTCTATAATTTTGCTTTTAAAATCTTTCTTAAACTCTTCCAAGAATGTTTTTGGGGCTTGAGACCAATTTATATTTCCTTCTGTGGTCTCAAGTATGAATATACAGTCAATGGTATCTCCTGAAAGTGATTCTTATCCTTCATAACAATAGGATTCAATCATCTTAGGTTGCTTCAGGCCCATTGTGATTACCTATTTCCTGGCTTTAAAGTGGATTTCTGGGATACAGAGGACTCTTACCCACACTTCTCAGTCTGGGAGCTAGGGGCCTGGTTGTTGACTTTGTTTGCTGTAGCCACTGAGTGTCTAGACTGAGGCCAAGACTAGGACTTTCAGTGTTTTCCTTGGGTTACCTTGAGGCTCACAGGTGAGGGTTAGGGGTTGTCCGGCCACTTCAGGTTTCCCTCTCTGTGTCCCTGGGCTACAGCTCAGGCAAGCTCAGCAGCTGGTAGTCTGCCATGCTGGTTTCTGCAGATTTCCTTGACTGTGCTAATGCACACCTGGGCTTCTGGTGTTAGAGCTTGCTGGCTCCACCCCCTTGGGTTCAGGATCTCCTTCTGGTCTGCTGAGATGGGGTTTGTGGGGACACCTCCTGCCCTTCACTTCAGGCTTAGCACAGCTGCAATCCTTTCCTCTAGGATTTCCAATCCTGCTGTTGCTTCCACAATTTCAGGATTTTACACTGGGGCAATAATCTCTGGATTTTCAGGGTCAGGGAGGGGGATCAGAGCAGCTAGGGTTTACTCTGCCATATTGGCTCTTGGAAGTTCAGGTAGGTGATTCTTAAACATCAAGGCTGTGAGTCCCAGGAGAAGCTGTTGCTGCTGCCACAGGCCCTACCCTTTATTTTACCCAGTTCTGACCAATCCTCAGCCCTATGGTGAGAGGTCAGTGAAGCTGGGGCTCAGTCTCTCTCCACTTTGGTCTGGTCTCAGGTCCACAGTGTGGCCTGCATGCTCAGCATTCTCCCTACCCAGTCCTACATGCATACTTTCCTGGACTGGGTATCTGCCATATTCCATATCCCAATGGATTTTGTCACTCTAAAATCCATTCTGATTCACTTTTTAGAGGTTATGAAAGGAATTTATGGAAAAGCTCTGATGAATTCTTGCTTTCACTCCATCTTCTTTGGCTCTGCCCCTGTAATCTTCCTTAAAATGGTAAGTAGCATATATCTAAAAACATCAATAAATATTATATGTAATGGGGATAAGCTAGAAGCATTTCAAATAAGATCAGGGTTGAAAAAGGATGTCCATTATCACCATTGCTATTCACCATGGTACTAGTTATGTTAGCTTTAGCAAAAAGAGAAGAAAAATAAGTTGAAGAAATTAGAATAGGCAAAGGAGAAACAAAACTATCATTCCTTCCAGATGATATGATGATATACTTAGAGAATCCTTTAGAATCAAGTAAAAAATATTTGAAATAATGAATAACTTTAGCAGAGTTTCAGTATATAAAACAACCCCATATAAATCCTCAGCATTTCTATACATTACTAGAAAAGCCCAATAGCAAGAAATAGAAAGAGAAATTCCATTTAAAGTTATAGTAGACATTCTAAAATATTTGGGATACTACCTACCAAACAAACACTGGAAGTACATAAACACAATTACAAAATGCTTTTCACACAAATAAAGTCAAATCTAAATAATTAGAAAAAAAATATCAATTATTCATGGTTAGGCTGAGTTTATGTAATAAAATTGACAATTCTACCTAAATTAATTTACTTATTGAGTACCATACCAATCAGACTAGAAAAAAAACAATATCAAAATTGATCTGTAAGAACAAAATATCCATAATATCAAGGGGATTAATTAAAAGAAATGCTAGGGAAGGTAGTTTAGCCACACCAGACGTTAAATTGTATTATAAAGCAGCAATCATCAAAACTGCTTGGTGCTGACTAAGAAATAAAGTGATGGATCAGTGGAATAGGTTAGGTACATAACCTACAGTAGTCAAAGATTATACTAATCTACTATATGAAAAACCAAAAGACTTCAGCTTCTTGGATAAGAACTCATTATTTGACAAAAACTGCTAGGAAAACTGGAAAATAGTGGGACAGAAACTAAGTACAGACCAATATCTTACACTGTGTACCAAAATAAAGTCAAAATCAGTACATAATTTAGATATAAAGGGTGATACACTAAACAAAGGGAGAGTAAGGAATAGCTTATTTTTCATATTTAGGGAGAACAGAATTTATGACCAAACAAGAGCTAGAGAACATTATAAAATACAAAGTGGATATTTTCAATTACAATAAATTACATTTTTTTTTTTCACAAACAAAGCCAATGAAACCAAGATTAGGAGGGAAGCAGAAAATTGGGGTAAAAAAAATTTCAATCAGTGTCTCTGAAAAAGGCCATATATCTAAAATATATAGAGAATTGAATCAACTTCATAAGGATACAAGTTATTCCTCAATTGATAAATGGTCAAAGACATAAATAGCCAGTTTTCAAAGGAATAAATTAAAATTACCTATCTAAATCATTATTGATTAGAGAAATACAAATCAAAATATCTCTTAGGTAGCACAGCACACCTGTAAGATTGGCTAATCTGATAAAACAGGAAAACCATAAATGCTGGAGAAGTTATGGGATGATTAGAACACTAATTCATTTTTCAATGGAGTTGTGAGCTGATCCAACCATTCAGGAGAGCAATTTGGAGCTATACCCAGAGCAGCTATAAAAAGTGTATACTCTTTGATCCTGCAATATCACTTCTAGGTCTATATTCCAAAGAGATCACATATATACAAAAATATTTATAGCCGCTCTTTTTCTGGTGACAAACAGCTGGTAATTGAGGGGATGCCCATCAATTGGGGAATGACTGAACAAGCTGTCATACACTAATGTAAGAGAATACTATTGTGTTATAATAAATGATGAGCATGTGGACTTCAGAAAACTGGGAAAAACTGAGTGAGCAGAGTAGAACTAGGAGAATAGCTACATTTGTTATAGCTACATTGTACAGTTATACCTATAGCTACATTGTACAAAGACTAGCTTTGTTAGACTTGGCTCTTCTCAGCAATGCAAGCTTCTAAGACAACTCTAAAAGGTTCATGATGGAAAGCATTATCCATATCCAGAGAAATAATTATACAGTCTGAATTCTGATTGAAACACTCTTTGCTCTTTCTTTCTTTTTTCTGTTGTTTTCTTACTTCTTTCTAGTTGTTCATTCTGTTGGTTTTAATTCTTCTTTACAACATGACTAATGTGAAAGTATGTTTAATAGGAATGTATATGTAGAGTCTGTATAAGATTGTATGTCATCTTGAGGAGGGGGAAGGAGAGAGTAGGGTAGAAAATTTAAAACTCAAAAGCTTGTGGAACTGAATGTTGAACACTATAAATAAACACACAAACAAACAAATAAATGAATGAATGATATAAAGTGTGATACACTAAACAAAGGGAGAGTAAGGAATAAATATATTAATAATAATAAATAAAAAATAAATAAATTAAAAATATAAATAAATAAATAAATAAAAATAAAAAAACAAACAAATAAGTAATAAATAAATAAAATGTATTTAAATTACGGGGATTCTTATTATCAATGAGTAGTCCCTGATTCTATTTAAGTTTAACACTACTGTAATGAGACACTTTCAATTAGCTGTCAATGCAGTAAGAGAGATAAGTAATGTATATAAATCACTACAGCATGGTATTACATATGGTATAATATGGTGTTATATATGGTTTGTCTTTCCACAGCCTTTCTGATAATGACTAATTTCATCTGTTGCCATCTTTGCCAATTTTCTAGGTATTTTAAAGTGAAACTTCAAAGTTGTTTTGATTTTCTTGTATTATTAGTGATTTGGAGAATATTTCACTGTGCCATATGATTTTTATAGTTTTTAATTCTTTTTAAATCTATTTCTATTCCTTGTCCACTTAAATATTAGAGAATGGCTGTCTCTTAGTAAAAACAAACAAACAAACTAACTAACAAAAATCTACATATATTCTGTTCCTTCAGACATATAATAAATCCCTGATTGTTAACTCATCATTTTGAAACCACATTTCTAAGCCACCATATATACTTTTATAATAGCCAAAGATTTCAAATGGAAATTCATTATTATAGTACTTATAGTATTCTAGTAAACATAATCATCATTATCTATTTTATAACAAAATGTACCTCATTAACAGCTTTCAAATATCTTTTTTATAGCATCCTTTTAGTAGCTTAAATCATATGTAACAGCATCTAGATTTTTTAAAGTTATTTTGTTTAATAGCATTTCTGTTACAATAATCTCCCAAATTATACCAACATCTTTCATTAAAACATGGAACAAGACTTCAAATGACATCAATTTTATTTCCCAATTATGCTATATAGAAATCATTTGACATTTAAACACCACTCAAGTATTATCAGACATGGAGCAATTACATTCAATTAAAGAAATAATTTAGTGCTTCATATGCCAGAGTCTGTGTTAAGCACTTTATAAACTTTATTTTACTTTGATCCTCACAACAATCCTGGGATGTAGGTAACATCATTATTTTTCTCTTTACAGATCAGGAAACTGCGATTAAAAGACATAAGATAACTTACCCAAGATTACACAATTGATAAGTTTCTGTATCTAGAACTGAGAAGAGTGGGTTCAGCAAAGGCAGAAATTGACTGCTTCCCAAAATCTCATACTTCCATGCTAGGCACTGCCGGGGGCATCCAGACCTTCCCAGGCAGCCCCTGATCAGGGCCTGGTGAGGGGTGGACCTGAGCTGGAAACACTGACTAGGCTTTGTGGGGTGGGGAGGGTGCAACAGAGGGCACTGTTTGCAAAATGGGAATCTTAGGGCCTAGGGTGGCTGGTGCCAGGACCTTCCCATAGGTTGTAGTTCCTCATGGCAGAACAAAGCAGATGCTGGCCTGTGGGCCCTGACTTCTTGGCTTTGGAGCTAGGTCTTTCTTGGGCTGCAAGTACTGGCACCTACTGCAACAGGGTAGACAAGATGTACTGTATATGGGTGATGCACACAGGCTTGAATAGAGGGGCAGGTTGTAGGATGCACAGGACCACTGTCAGTGAAGGGGGCACTGTAGATACTGTGCCCTGTCCACTAGGTGTGTCAGAATGCTATATAAGTATCCTCACATTTTCTAATATTAAGAAAAAAACCTTTATTTGCAAATCATTTCCAACATAAGATGGGTTAACAAAGAAAGGAAATGATTTAACAAGTTACATTTTCAAAAGTGCAGGGTATTGGGAGACAGACTGTGTAATGGCATTGTTAGCAATACCCACAATTGAGATACACTCATGATTTTAGGGGAGGGAAGGAAAGAAAGGGAGAGGGTTCTGTTCAAAATTAGGGCCACCCTTCCTATCTCCCTTAATGCTTTCTGGAGTGCTTTCTGTTTTTTCAGCATCCACTCTAGCTTTCGTTCTACACTTTGTTTTCTAGTGACCAGTTTTTTTTAACAGTAGAAACAGACTCCTAATTTACATGTGCTTTTGACTAAAGGGACCATACTTTCTTTTCCTAATGGTTCATAAGAGTTATGGGGAGAGATGATCTGTTGCAAGGAAAAAAAATACTTTTAGCATCTCTAAGTTCTTTCTTTTTTTTTCTTAATTAACTTTTGTTTATTTTTAGTTTACATCATTCGTTTCCACAAGATTTTGAGTTACAAATTATCTCCCCATCTTTCCCCTACTCACCACCCTAAAACAGTGATCCCATTGTACACCCCCTCCCTGAATCTGTTCTCTCTTATGTCTGCCCCCATGACTCCTCTGACTTTCTGGTAGGGAAAGATGGATCTCCCTACCCCAGTGCCCATATGTCTTAATTCCCAGTCGCATGAAATTAATAATTAATAATAATAATAATAATGATATATACATATACATATATATTTAACATTTGAATACAGAACGTTAAATTCTTAATTCTTTCCCTTCCTTCCTCGTCACCCGCCCCCACTGTAAAGACAAGCAACTCAATACAGGACATACATGTGTAGTTATGGAGAACATCTCCACAATGGACATATTGTGAAAGAGTGACTATATTTCCCTCCTTCACATCCCCTCCCCTATTCTATTCTCTACTTAGTCCCTGTTCCTTTGCAAAAGTGTGTGCTTCTAACAACCCTCCCCCCTCAACCTGCCCACTCCTCTATCATCCCCGCTGTCATTGCCATCCTCCCTACTCTCCTGTAGGGCAAGATACCAAATTTAGAGTGTATGTCATTCTTTCCCTAAGTCAAATTCAATGAGAGTAAGGCGGATGCATTGCCTTTTGCCTTCCTGTTCTTTCCCTCCATTGTAACAGTTATCCATTGCCTCTTCTGTATGAGATGATTAACCCCATTCTGTCTGTCCTTGTTTCCTCTCATTTTATTCCTCTCCCACCTCTCAAATTCACCTTTCAAAATATCACCTCTTCCTATTCAATTAATCCTGTGCCCTCTATGTATACATATATACACACACTCACATATGTATTCATACACACATATATGCTCCTACAGAGACATATGTGTATACATACATACATACATATGTGTATATATATGTATGTGTATGTGTGTGTGTGTATACATATTTACATTCCCTTCACCTATCCTCATACTGAGAAAAGTTTCATAAGTTACAATTATTGTTTTTCCATGTTGGCATGTAAATAGTTCAACTTTGTTAAGTTCCTTATGATTTCTTTTCCCTGTTGACCTTCTCATGCTTCTTGTATTTGAATGTCAAATTTTCTATTAGGTTCTGTTTCTTCAGCAAGAATGCTTGAAAGTCTTCCACCTCATGGAATGACCATATTTTCCCCTGAAACATTATACTCAATTTTGCTGCATAGGTGATACTTGGTTTTAATCCTAGCTCCCTTGATCTCCAGAATATCATATTCCAGGCCCTTTGATCCCTTAATGTAGAAGCTGCTAAATCCTGAGTTATCCTGATTGTGTTTCCACGGTATTCAAATTGTTTCCTCTTGGTAGCTTGTAATATTTTCTACTTGATCTGGGAACTCTGGAACCTGGCTATAATATTCCTAGAAGTTTTGTTTTTGGGATCTTTTTTCAAGAGGTGATTGGTGAATTCTTTCAAGTTCTATTTTGCCCCCTGCTTTTAAAATATTAGGGCAATTTTCCTTGAGAATTTCATGAAGGATGATTTTTAGGTTCTTTTTCTGATCATGGCTTTCAGGTAGGCCAATAATTTTTAAATTATCTCTCCTGTGTCTATTTTCCAGTGGTCAGTGTTTTTTTTTCAATGAGATATGTCACATTCTCTTTTATTTTTTTCATTTGTTTGGATCTGTTTAATAGTATCTTGATTTCTCATAAAGTAATTTGCTTCCATTTGTTCCATTCTAATTCTGAAGGAATTATTCTCTTTAGCAAGCTTACGAGATTGTTTTTCCATCTGGCAAATTTGGCTTTTTAAGGCATTCTTCTCCTGATTAGCTTTTTGGGACTCATTTGCCATTTGAGTTAATCTATTTTTAAGATGCTATTTTTTTGAGTCAGGTTTTTGACTTTCTTTTCATTATTTTCTTGCATCATTTTAATTTCTCTTCCCAACTTTTCCTCCACTTCTCTTATTTGGTTTTCAAAATCCTTCTTAAGCTCCTCTATGGCTTGTTACCAGATTACATTTTTTTTCAAAGCTTTTGATATGGGAGTTCTGACTTCCATTCCGTGCTTTGAGTCTTTTTATCCCCAAAAAAGGAATCTAAACTTGCATTGCAGAGCTTGGTACACTTCCTTTGCCTGCTCAGGTTGCTGGTCAATTAACTTGATTTTTGAGTCACAGTACATCTCTGCTTCCCAGGGGGAGAGCTTTGTCCCAAATTGCTGGGGGTTTTGCAGGTGCCAGAGCAATTAGGAGGCTGCTGTCTCTACAGCCCCTGCCAGCTTTGGCTCACTGGTTACACACCTCAGGACCATCACCCAAGACCACGATCCCAATCCAGGCAGGTTAATGCAAGAGTACTTGGCCTCTGAATGATCACTTGGGCCCCCTGCAATCTGCAGGCCACAAGGTCAGAAGTAGCCACATGGAGGTTACGGCAGGGCCACCACTTCTGCTGCTTTCTTGCCCTGGGGGCCAGTGACTAGACCTGCTTCTCTCCCCCAAATTTAGCTAAGTTCCACTGACCTTTCACTTTGTCCTTGGCTCTTATGGGTTGATAATTCTGGAAATTGCCACAGCTGACAGTGATCCACTCTCCCCAGTGCTCCAGCCATGGCTCATCCTGGATGCTCTGGGGCTAAGCCTCAGTTCAGGCCTGACTAGTGTTTGCTCTTCCCACTCTGCCATGAGCTCTTCCCATTCACCTGCCAGGGTGCCTTCAGTGGGAGATGTATTTTACTGTAATTTTGTGGATTCTGGAGTTCTAAATTTTGTTGAGAGTCATATTTTATAGGTATTTGAGGTGCTTGTGGGGGAAGCTGTGGAGTTCTGCTCCTACGTTGCCATCTTGACTCCTCTAAGTTATTTCTTATTAATGTCATCCTCCTCTGGTAAAGTAACTGACAGTCATGCTACAGTATTGAGGAGGAACCCAATGAAAGAATGTCACCAATCAGAAACATTCATCTTAATTTTTTTGGAATTGTTTAGGGTTTAGAGTTAGATACAAGGAAAGGTTAATAAAAGGTTTCTATCAGGTGCAAACTGTTTACTTACTCTTTTTTCTTTCTTCACTTTAAGATTATTTCCAAACTAGCTGCCTTCCTTTATTGCCCTGGAACAATGAAACTAATAATCTTGTCATTTATTTAAAAAAAAACTTCTATAAAATTTAATCTTTATATTTCCTTAAAACCAATTCTATACAATAGTACCTCAAAACTTACTAGGATATTTCAGAAGAGAGTGAGTTCCTGGAATTACTTCCAAATTCTCAGGGTTTCTCCCTACAATTCAGAAATCTTTAACATCCAACTCCTTAATCTACCAAGAAGTTCCACAACTTTCAGTACTTGGTTTATTTCTGTAATTCCAACATTTCCAAAACTGAAATGACAGGGGGGAAAATGACTTATGGGTTTTTTTTTCTTTTTTCTTGTTACTTAATTTCCCTGGTAAACTCAAAACAGGGGCCAGCCCTACATAAAGGGGCAATTGCTTAAACTATAAAAGTTTGTTAATCTTCCCCAGTGTTCTAAACTCTCTGGTTATAGTCTTAAGAGGTTTTTCTAGTGGATGGAATTTTAAATCTTTCAATTTAACTGAATCTAGCTCACAATACAAGTACAATAAAAACATTTCAAATTTTACAGAGACACAAAGAGACAAAATAACAAGAAAGATAAAGAAAGAATTAAAGTAAAGAATTATAATTTTGATTTTAACTGATTCTGAGGTACACAGGTTAGAGGCATATGCAGTTTGCAAATTTAACAAGGGCATGTGGTAAAAACCAGAGGCACATTGGTTCCATGTCCAATTCCACTTCTGATGTCAATTTAAATGCCAACTAGACTGGAACCTCTCTTTAACCTGTGAGTGACCAGGGTAAAACGAAGCAGGCTAGAGACAAGACCATCAGGAATCAAACAGAAGTTTAATTTCAAACTGATGGAAACAGCCTGCAAGCAAAGACACATGTGCTAGAGCCCTGTCACTTGTTCGGTGGGTTGGTAAGGCAGTTTTGGGAGATCTTGATACTTATTCCACTTCCTGTACAGTGAGTTGCAGCCCTGACAATGATAAGTAATAGCCACAATGTGCCAAGTTTGATGCATAGCAGGTCTTTATGACCAGAACATGGTCCCTACAGGTGCTTGTCCAAGCTCAAAGACCACCTGCTGCTGGTATGAAACAATTCTGAGATTTTGCTGTGGCTGAGACTATCCAGAAGGTAAAGTGCAAAGGACTGTTGTTATAAAAAGTTCAGGGCACAAGACCCTTGCTAAGTCTTAGCTCTGGAAATCAGGGTGCCTTCTAATATTTTTAGTAAATAAATGATTTTAAAAAGACATGAAAAATATTATATGAACTCATGTAAAATGAAATCAACAGAACTGGAAGACCAATTCATACAATAAAATCAATTTTATAAAAAAAAGTTTTTAAGACTTTCGTAATCTCTTGAAAATGAAATGAGATCCCAGAGAACAATTAATAATGTACAAATAACATTGTAAAGCTGTGGTCATTCTTCTGACATTGTGGATAGGCATTCTTCTCACATCTCCCATTGCACATCTGTGGGTCAGGCACTAAAGGTTTATAGAGGAAATGTATAATTTTTACTATTTATATTATGCTATTTGTTTAAACATATTTTTGTTGAACTTCTTGTGTGTCCTTAATTGAACAATAAAAGTTATCACATTGGTAGGGGCTCATGAGCTATGAATGGTTTTAAAACAGATAAACCAGGGCAGAGCCAAGATGGTACCATAGAAGCAACAAGGTTCCACAGCTCCCACATAGCCACCTCAAATACCCATAAAATATGACTTTAAACAAATTTTAGGCTCCAAAACTCACAAAAATACAGAAAAATACATCTCCCACTGAAGGCAGCTCAGCAGGAAGGGCTCATCATAGTATACTGGGAGCTGAAACCAGCCTCCTCTGAAACTGCTGCTTGGCTCCAGGGTAGGTAGGAGGAGCTGCAGCTGGAGCCTTCAAGAGAATAGATCAGTGGAAGCAGTGGCAGTTTCCAGAATTATCAAGCCATAAGAAATAAGAAGTAAGTGAAATGTCAGTGGAACTCAGCTAAATTTGGGGGAGAAAAGCAGTCTGGCCAAACTGCCTCCAGGACAAGGAAGTGTGAGAAGTGGAGGCCCTGCATCCACCTCCATGTGGCTGCTTCAGAGCTTCTGGCCTGCAGACTGCAGGGGGGCCAAGCAATCGTTCAGAGGCTAAGTGCTGTTGCATTGAGCAGCCTGGATCCAGATCATGGTCTTGGGTGGTGGTCCCAGGGTGCATTTTCAGTGAGTCAAAGCCGGTGGGGACTACAGCAGCCTCCTAATAGTTCCAGTGGCTTCAAAAACCCCAGTGATTTCCCCTCTGGAAGGAGAATTCCACAGAGCTAAAAAATCAAGTAATTCACTGGCAACATGAGCAGATAAAAGGAAGCAAAGTAAGAACAGCAACCAAACTTTAGATTCCTTCTTTGGGGACAAAACGGGATCAAAGAATGGAATGGGAGGAAGACAACACAGTAAGAACTCCCACACCAAAAGCTTCCAAAAAATATGAAAACTGTATGAAAGGCACAGAGCAGCTAAGAAAGATTTTGAAAACCAAATAAGAGAAGTGGAGGAAAAATTGGGAAGAGAAATAAGAATGATGCAAGAAAATGATGAAAAGAGAGTCAACAATCTGACTGAAGAAAATAACACCTCAAAAAACAGATTAACTCAAATGGCAAAAGAGGCCCAAAAAGCCAATGAGGAGAAGATGTATTAAAAAGTTGAATTTGCCAGATGGAAAAAAAAAAGAATCTCAAAAGCTTTCTGAAGAGAA
>CM053580.1:425328493-425343742 GCA_028627135.1 Pseudochirops cupreus | reverse complement strand
TATTGTGGCCACTGTAGTGAAAACTGTGTGGCCATTTTCTGTGATAAGATGTAATGTTGTGAATATTATAATGTTTTGAATGTTTGTCTTGATTTGTAATGGAATAAACAGAGTGTTCACTCTATTTTGTAATCTGAACTCTAAAAGCTGTTCACAGTAGCATTCCTTTGGGAATCTGCTGGTGCATGGCGTTACACTTTCTAAGAAGAGCAAAGTAGCTCCAACTTCCTCCTTTCCTTCCTTGCAGGAATCAAAGCCTTCCTTGGAGAAAGATGAGGAGAAGAAATGCTGGAAGTAAATATACTTGACTTCCTGAGAACCATATTTAAGTAGACTCATGGGCATACATAACCTAGATGGGCAAAATAAATGTTGTCACATACTACCTTCTTGCATTTGCAAAATAAGACCAAGACTAAAACCCCAATCTCCTTATTCCTATATCTGTGCTCTGCTAAAGTTGGACTTTCCTCTCCCCTTTCTCTTGCCTTAGTGTATCAGGAAAAATTCTGATTACCGTAAGTGAGCAATATTAAATATTTTCTGTCCCCTTGATGCCATATAGCCACTTCCAAATATATCTGATTCTTCCTATTCCCTTCCACCACTCCTTATGTAAAAAAAAATTGTCAGTAAAGGTACTATTGTATGGTGACAGGGACAATGAATTTGGCCACAAGATATGTCTAGTTCTCATCTGAAAACTATTAGTTCTGTAAAACTGGAAAGATTGCCTAATGTCTGAGATTTCTCATCTATAAAAATTGGTGTTATATAGAGACACCATGACATAGTGGACAAAGAATTGGCTTCAGAGTCAGAAAGTACTGGATTCAAGTCCTTCTTCTGACAAATATTGACTAGGTGGCCTTGAACAAATTACATAACCTCTTTCTGCCTCACATATCAATGTCATGCCAAGATGAAAAGAAGTTGCTAATTTAAAGTAGTAGATAGAAGTTCATTCTATCAATGCTACCCTTTTTTGACCATCTTCAAGTACTGGAATTATTGGGATTTGTTGTTGTTATTTAGTTAGTTCAATCATATCTAATTCTTTGTGACTCCATCTTGGGTTTCCTTACCTCTCTTTGCTTCTAGTCCTACTCCCAGTCTTTGGCTACACACCTCTTCTTGGCTACTTCCCCAGAAAAAATTTGCTCCTGTTGCTTCTTTTTTTTTTAGCTGTTTGTACTTTGAAGCCCCTTCAACAAAGCCCAAGAGACATATCCACCTTGACCAGCTTCTATACAACCTTGTGGAAAATGTAGATTGGAGCCTTCCACAGTGAATGAACCTTATTCATGTCCTCTATTCCCTCTTCTCACTTCAACAAAAGTGGAATGCTTGAAAATATACAATATACCATGGTGTCAATACTATAATTAATAAGTATTCATTGAAAGGCATAAAATATCTGGATTATTTGCCAGAAAAGATGGTGAATTAGTCACTTTTCCATGATTAATTTCATTCTTTAGACATTCAAAAGAGTGGGGAGGGTATTATGTGGCACATGTAGAGCGATTATACCTGAATCCATAGGACAAAGAAAAGAGAATCCCAAAAGGAAAAAAAAAATTCTCATGAATTAACACTCAAGTCTCATAGTCACTAAGCAGTCCTTCCCCATGGACCTCCGATGTCAGATTGATAAAACCCAACTGGAGTCACCTGTGGTCCATTGAGAGTGCTTCTGCTGCAGAAACTAATAGCATTCACCTTCATCTCATTACCACAGTAAGTGACAGACACTGACAGTTTAGCCATTTAGGAGTGAAGATGAATATATGCTAACTTCTAATAAGAGGACATTCCTGCCTTATAGGCATCCCATATTCTGTCTAATATTCTCCCATCCCATAATAAAGAATTACATGCTTATTCATACCACAAGAAAAGGGTGAAAAACAAACGGGAGAACAAATAGAGCAAGAGGTTGGAATGGAAGATTGCAGTCTTAAAGGAAAGGGTACTTAATCTATCCCCACACCAATTCCTCATCTCCAGAGTACTTGTGCCATGGACATTCTATATCCTCTAAGTCTGAAGTGTGGAATCTGAGAAAGTTTTTAAACACAGACTGAGGGGTATGCCCATCTTCAAATGGGAAAGAACCAGAAAGAGAATGATGAGGGACATACAAATACAAAAATGAAGAAGCAAAGATTTCAAGGGGGGGGGGGACAACTGATTAAAAACAAAATAACAAGGAGATAAATCTATAAGAAGAATTCTAAATCCAGAAGAGCAATGAATACTAAATCATTCAAAGGGAATTCAAAACTCTTTTAACAAACATTGCAATACAACAGAAAGTGAACCAAAGTTTGCTGGTATAAATACAGAATCCTGTGAACTCCCAAGAGAACATGGATCAAAAAGAAATTCTAGAAAGGTTTAAAAGAGAATTTAAACTTGTAAAATAAGATGTTAGGAATGAATATAGATTAGAATTAAGCACTTTCAATGCAGAATTATAAGAAAAACTCAATTAGATTTAATAAGTGCAATCCATTGCTGAGAGTCTTTCTAAAATAGTAGGATACAGAATAATATATCTGGAATTGAAATATTTTTGCTGATATAAATCTTGCAAAAGAGAAGCAAAATATAACAATATTCAAAAAGAACACACAAATTCAAAAAAAGTAAAAAATGACATTGGAGGTAGAACTCACAAATAGAGCTTAAAAATCACAGGGTTGCCAAAATAACATGACAAATAAAAATAATTTTTAATAATCTGAATAGCAAAATATAGTTAATAACACAAAAACAGACACAGAGGCAGATATTGAAATGGAGAGAAAGAAAGAGAGAAAAAGAGAAGAGGAAAGGAAGCAGAGAAAAAAATGAGATAACATATATAAAGGTAATTAGATAGAAATTGATTAGAATCGTTAGCTCAAACCTGTTACTTTAGAATTTTTAGTCCCATGAGGAATACATATAGCTTAAAGGCATTTAATGAAAACATACCTTATAAATTAGAGAATAAAATTTTGTAATAGGCTAGAATGGAAGAGAACTAATGAAGAGATCAAAACAAAATTTTATTAGGAAAAACAATAGTAAAAAGACAATAATATACAGCATAAGTTAGAGGGAAAGGCAATAATGGAGGCTGTGATCCTTCCACTTGACTGAAAGGAGGAGACAGGTTGAAAGAGAAAAAAAGAATTGAATAAATAAAAGAAAGAAAAATAACTCAATAATTTAAGAAATAAAAACAACCTACAGGAAGAAAAGGCCAATAGGATAGGGGGTGACTAAAAAGAGGAAGGAGATAAAAAGAATTGTGAAAACAAATAAGCACGGGAAAACTAAAGTAAAAATGAAGGAAAACACAAGTCTAACTCCGTTAACATTAAATGTAAATAGATTGGATAATCCAACAAATAAAAGTTAATTTCAAATTTTCTAAGAAATACCTACAACAGGATATATATTTCAAAAAAAAAAAACAACAAATTTAAGAAACAAAGGAATTCACATAATTAAAATGAGTAGTCAGAACAAAATTTACTATGCCTCAGTGAAACAAAAGTTAGAAAGTGCGGGTGTTGAAATCATGCTGTAAGAATGCGCACACACACACACACACATACAGACACACACAGATATGGATATATATATATATATGCGCACATATATATGTATATTTATATATATATATATATACACATATATATATACATATATACATACACACATTATTACATTATATTTCACTCCATAAATAGAACTAAACAAAGAAAAGTTATTAATAGAATATCCTTAAAGGAAACAGAGATTATGGACCAATATCAGTAACAATCATATTCACCAAATTGATTATCATTCAAATTCATAAGGAAAAATTTAGTTGAATTAACATTATAACACAATGGTGCTAGTTAATTTTAACATTTCTAAGAGATGGACAAATCTAACAGAGTAATGAATAAATTGGAAAACATAGAACTAAATAAACTAAGAGAATTTAGAGTTGAAAGACTAATGACATCTTTTAAGTAGGAATATTAAGGAATGTGCATATGTCTCCACATCACTTTTACGATGATAGACCATGTACTAGCATGCCAATATGTAAACTATGACAGCAAATAAAAGAAAATCACAAGTATTAAAAAATATTGTTTATAGATAAAATCAATCCATATTTTTAATGTTCACAACAAATTTGTATTAATGTGATACATGTATCTATCTAAAATCAAAAGCTAACATTATTTACAATGATAAATCACTAGAATCAAGAATATCTCCTTTTCCTGTGGCCATGCAACATACTTCTAGAAATATTCTATTGATAACAGTATGATAATAAGAATACATTAAAGATTCAAATGTATTCAAAGAATGGGGAGAAGAAAAAGCCTCCCTTTATGCTGGTGATATGACTTCTTTAGAAAACCCTAGGCAATCAGCAAATCAATTAATTAAAACAATTAATACTAAAATAAAACAATTAATAAACTGTCAGGATACAAATAACCCCTCAGAAATGAACAATTTTAAAAATTGAGAATGTGTATCCCCATCTTTCTGAGTGAGGCTGGATTTGATCCAAACATTAATCAAAATCTATGATATGACCTGCTCTATTTCTAAACTGGACTGGTTTTTGTCCTTTCCTAGAAAACATGGTGTTCTCCTGTCCTGAGGGGTTTACCATATTGATGTGGATCTTAATGTGGATACCTAATCCGAATAGTAAAATGCAACTCAGAATTCTAAATTCAGGAGCTAGCCAGTTACCTGCATGTATCACCACCTTGCAACACTTCTATGTAGCAATAACAAAAAAAAAGGGATTATTATCTCATTCTATTGAAAGAGAAGTCCCATTCAACCAAATTATATAATGTATGAATTATTTGTGCATATTTATGAAAACACACTTAATTGTATAGGTACAATTATAAAATTTTCCCTGAGTAGTTTTGAAAAATTTAATAACAAGAAAAATATTCAGTGATCATAGCTTGAGCATACACTATTATAATAAAAATAACAAAGCTGCCTATAATATTTAATATATTTGATGCTATACCAATCATTTCAAAGGGGAATATTTAGAAAGCTATACAAAAAATTTGGAGGCCCAAAATTCTAGAATATCTAGGGAAACAATTAAAACGTACCTAAAACTACATAATGAAGCAATAATTATGAAAGAAAACTGGAACTGACTTTAAATAATTGTAATGCTAATTAATTTAAATTTGAAGACACATTTTTGTTATGTCAAGGAAGCAGGTACTTAGCCCTTAGTAACTAATCAAAATTTTGTGGCTAAGAGGGAAGTGTGTGAACTCTATCTCCTGTTGCTGACATGATAGGAAAAGATTGGCTGAAACAGGAAGCCAAGGCTTTGTGTGTTTATAAGAAGAGGCCCAAAAAGAGACAGTCAGAATCAATATTTTTTTTCTCCTGGTGGGCTCCTGGTGGAGGAAGCGGAATTTTCACAGCATCTGTAATCTGGGCTGCTACTTTCTAGATTGAGAACTGAGTTGGAGTTTTCTATGAGACCAGAATCTGATGAAGGTTGAAGTTGCTACCAAGAAGGCTACCTGGAAGGCTGAGAAAGCCACCTGGAAGGCTGAGATTTCTTGTGGGTCCTAGGGCCAGCTGAATTACTGGAGTACTGAAGAAGCATGACTGGGATAAGACTTTGTTTGTTTATGCCTTGGTTGAACCTTGAGTTCCCAGCAACAGAAGTTATGAAGGTTTTGAGATGTGCTGGATCCTGTGAACTTCAGTGAGTAGCAAGAACTGCTCGGAGGACTGGACTAGAAACTGGGTGCTGTCTGCCTCCGGATTCAGGTGACTGGTACAACAGTTCTCAACCTGTGGGTCACGACCCCTTTGGGGGTCAAACAAATCTTTCACAGGAGTCACAGGGGTCACTTAAGATCATTGGAAAACACATATTTCCAATGGTCTTAGGAACTGAGACACCACTTCTTTATCTGTCTCTAGGCAGGTCCACCCACATGCAGATATACCCACATACCAGTATTAAAGGGTCGCGGCATTAGGAAGGTTGAGAACCACTGGTTTGGTGGATTCAGGTAGAAGCTGGGACCATGGAAAGGGATTCAGGAAATCTAAGAGACCACCCCTAGTAAAGATGAAGAAAAGGCCTTTCCTTGGATATTAAATGCATGATGAAATTGAAGTTTACTAGACACCAAGGAGTGGAGGGCTTGTGTAATTTTCTAATGATTGTATTTAGTGATCAACGATATATAGTGACTGATTGCTAGATAAGTGACTGATTAAGTTAACCCATGATTGCCCCATGAGTGGAAGATTGACTATTGTATTGTGAGAAGACTGAATGACTGAGTGTGGAGGCAAACCTCCTTAGGGATGTCACGTGATTATTCTTTTGTTCTTTGTTCTTAACACTGTGACCACTTTGTGAAAACTACGAAGCCATTCTAATGTTAAGCTGTTGTAAACACTATATTGTGATTTTCAGTGATAAGCTATGATGTTGTGAATATTATATTGTGATTTGTTGTGAATGTTTGCCTTGATTTGTTATGGAATAAATGGAGTATTCACTATACTGTGTAATCAGAATTTAAAAGCTGTTCAGAGTAGCATTCTTTTGGGAACCTGCTCCTGCATGGCATTACAAAAATAGATAAACAATTGCCTGAAATGGACTAGAGAAGGAAAAATTACAAAAACTAAATGATAAAATAAACATCCAAAAGATAAATTACCCTTATTATACCCTAAGAAACCCTTATTAGACAAGAATTTCTGGGAAAGCTGGAAGTCAGTCTGTCAAATATTAAGTTCATATCAATAACTTGTACAATATTTCATATATGATAAACTCAAATAACGAAAGTCACATCATTAAAAATACAAAACAACCATTTAGGGAATTTTCATGGATTAAACTAGTAAGAAAATTCCTAACCAAACTAGGGATAGAAGCAATTTAAAAAATATGAAATAGATCATTTGATTACATGAAACAGAGAAGCTTTTCCATTGTCAAAATAAATGCAATTAGCATAAGGGGAATGATTGAATAAGAATGAAATCTTTGTATCAACTATCTGATAAGAGTTTGATTTTATATGTGTGTATGTGTGCACATGTATATACCCCTATATTATATATGCACACATGCATACACATATACTTATACATACATGTATGTATACATGCATATATTGCCTACACACAAGCACATATGTGTGTGCTTGTACACATACATATGCATATGCATGTACATATACGTACACATCCCAATACATAAGAGAAATCATCAAAGGACATGAGCAAGATCTCCTCAAAAGAAAAAATGTAAAATATTAACAACTATATGAAATAATGTTTCAAGTAACTTCTCTCATATCACCTTGCTAACTATAGACATTTTCTAGTTCCTCTTTAAGTACACCAGCATATATCCAGTAAATAGTCTGTTGCTACCAGGACATTTATTATGTTCTTCCTATTATTTCCTTCCAGAGGTGAAATCTACCTATAAGGAATCCAAAGGCTTGCAACTCATTTGTGCTCTAATTCCAAGCAGTATGGGTCAAAAGCACTTTCCTATGAATAAACTGAATATAGACTTCATTTTTTTTTCTCACAAAACTTTGCTATCATCTTGGTTCAGAAGAATCTCAATTCCAGAGTTTTCTGGTGTTCTGTGCCCCAAAGTATCATGTGTGTACTTTGTGTTGGTTCACCTTAGGTTTGGTAGAATATAACATCACATAGCTCCAAATTCTGCCATTGTCCCCAAAAGGACATTCTCTAGCTACTTAAGTAAGAGTCCCCAAAGGTTCTTTCTCCCATGTTTGCACTGTCACTTCTCATAAACCATCATCACTCATTTTCTCCTGTAATGGGTAAGTATTGCAAGGTTAGCACATGAACAGATGAGTGGTCCAAAGGTACCAAATCTACATACACTGATGTCATAGTTTCACATGGAATACTGAGAGAAATGATCATTTATCTCTTGTATTAATAGCCAATCATTAAAAATGAGGAGTTCCAAGCTTTTTTCCCTTGTCCCACTTCTTTGTCCAATCTCTCAATGACTGGGCAGAAGGAAGGTAGGATTAACATTCTCCTCATTCTTTGTATTGCTACTCCAGCCACCTAGCTTGGGTTTGGATTAGCATAGATTCTTTTAGATTGTCCAAAGCTGGGAGTAGTTAGGGTATAGGGAAAATTTTCCTCCAAGGGTGACATGATGTCACTCTCAGGCCCTCCTGGAGTGATCTCACTTTTCTTTGGAAAATCCACCTCTCACTAATTGTTAGTCAATCAGAATTTATTGCCACCCTCAGAAACATTCCTCTTCCAAAAAGGCACATAAACCATGAGGCTGCTGCCATCATTGTCTTTGGTCTAAGAGGAAGATGGCCAAATGACCACCCTTTTATTAAAATACTGGCATTATTATAAAAGTTATTAAATTAGCCAGAAATTATGTCTCTTGAACCTTTTTAAATACCACAAAACTCACTCTTGAGTTCACTTTCCTCTATGTCAAATTTCCTTTACACATTTTCTAAGTATATTCAGGACTTTGTCACACAGGGTAGGGCATCTACATTCTCATTATTTATTTAACTTTTTATCATTTATTTTTTTTCTCACTAACAGTGAAACCAAACTCATAGTCATCCTGTGCTTCAATCAATGATCTCAGGGACTTAGCATCCAACTTAGATTTCTGGTTAAGGGACAAATTGGAGGATTCTTGCCATATGAGTTTAAAATTGATTCCTATGCACATAGTATCATTGATAGTCTGCTTAAAAGTCATGAATTTTATTTTGATTGTATAACAAAGTTCATGATCACTGAATCTTATGCTCACCAAGGACATGTTTTTAGTGACCATGCTTCTCCTCTAAGCTCTCTAAGCTAGCATTAATGATTTGCTTATTATCTACAAAAGTTGTCAGTGGTTCATATGTGAGGTCAACTGACCAAAATTCTTAAGGATTTTTCACATTTCTCATTCCATTTGTCTACAAAAAATGCTAAGTTTCTGACCTTATTGTACATGGAAGAGGTTGGATTTGGTCCCAGACAATGCTGACCAGGCAAAGATGTTTCCAGGTCTGGATGCATCAAAACTACCTTCTTGCTGACACCCACAACTTCCAAACTCATTCTGATAATAACCCAAGTATGGCTCTTCCATTTAACACTGTCTGCAGAGATCTAAACCCTGCATAGATTGTGGAGTTATGTACTGCAAGTGTACTTAATAAAATTACTGGAATACAATTGTTCTTTGGCATTCATGATCCAAGTCAGCAGAGTATTCTACCACTTCAATTCTTACTGTAACTGCTGCACAAAATCCTATTAGCCTTGGTAGAAAATACTCAGAAAACTTATTTTTTGGGGGGGATGGTGCTAGGATTAAGCTCTTTCAGTGTTTAGACATTTCCCACACTGAACTCAATTTCTGTTTCCTTATGTGGGTTTCTTTGACTTCAGATTTTGTCAAACCCCTACTGATTTCTCTAATTCAGTGTACTGGTATGCATTAACCCACCCTACCCGCAGTTCTGGCCAAGTACATGCAGTTTCTTTTATTACCTTCAGTTGTGATTGTTCCTGAGTTGGGCTACCTCAACCTCATCAAACAAATGTCAATGATGGCCTGGTAAACATTCGACTTGATTTATGCTGCATTTAAAAGGTAAGCTTCTCCTTGGTTCTTTGCTGCCCACAGTTGAGGGAATTGCCTTAGCCTCTGAGGGAATCACTTTTTTTTTCTCTTAGCAAACTGTCTGTTGACACACAAGCTTTCCTGTATTTGTCAAATTAACTATGACTTCTTAGAAACTGAAAAGTTAGATATCCCCTTCACATAGCCATAGGTACATTAACAGCTTACTAGCATGTGCAATGCCCTAGAGCACTTGAGTCAAACTAATGTGGTCCATGTATTTCACAGATACCACACCCATTATCTCATAATTTACTTGAAGCAACTTCTCAAATTTTAGCATAAATTCAGAAGCTTTCTCTACCTACCTTTTCCAGATATATAGGTGTCTTTCATAAAGGTCTCCTCAGTTATTTAGCATATTAGGAAACTATGACACTGGGACATTGCATCTTTCATGTGAACCCATTATTAAGAGTAGATACAAAAATCTCTAACAGGTCACATTCCACTTCTTTTTCTTTCTTTCTTTTTCTTTCTTTCTTTCTTTCTTTCTTTCTTTCTTTCTTTCTTTCTTTCTTTCTTTCTTTCTCTCTCTCTCTCTCCTCTCTCTCTGTATCTCTCTTTGTCTCTGTCTCTTCTCTTTCTGTCTCTCTGTCTCTCTGTCTCTGTCTCTCTGTCTCTCTCTCTCTGTCTCTCTGTTTCTCTCTGTCTGTCTGTCTCTCCACTTAGGAAGACCTGAATTCAAGTGCAGGCTCAGATACTTTTAGGAGTGTGAGCTTGGGCAAGTCACTCAATCTTTGTTTGCCTAAGTTTCCTCACCTGTAAAATGGAGATAATAACACCACATATCTCCCAGGGTTATTGTGAGGATCAGATGACACTTTATTTGTAATGTCCCTTGCACAGTGCCTTGTTATACAGCAGATTGTATATAAATGATATCTATTATTCTTAGTGGTATCTATACTTCCTAATTAACTACCACTATAGAATCATTTTCTTGAGAAGATTTTCAGTACCAGGTCAGTGATTATATGGTTAGGGAAGGAGTTGCTTGCTCTAGAATCATCAGCTGTTGAGGGTAGCATTATAGCTAAATCCTGCAGAGGATTGCCTTCCATCAATACCCTTCTCACAATCTCTGAGTTGTTTTTTTTTTCCTTACACTAGGAAAACTATAAATTTCCTCATTAGCTCCTGGCCTGCAGTAAGGGATTTAGTAAATAGCTTCTGAGTAGTCCCATTAATACTTATCTCCTCAGGAATGGTAGAATGTGCCACTGTTTTAGGCAACTTACATACTACAGTTACCACTTTTCACTCTTGCACATAATAGAGAGCGACATTCTCCAAAACTATACATAATTTATTATAAAAATAATATATATATATATAGCTATATATATATATCACAAAAAAATAAAATAACTTTATCATCATAGTAAATAGATACCCCTCAAGCTGAGAGTTGATAAGGATTAAGTCTTATTAGGATTGTACTTATTTTATAATAACTCAATTTCTGTATTTATTTTCTAGTAACTCAATAACTAATTGTTTCAATGCTCAGATATTCATTCTAATAAAAAGTCATCATTGTCACTCCAGGAAATAATAACGACATTGTTAGTGACATTTTTATATATAATAGTAATTTTTAAAATTAATTGGTGTGATCTAGAAGAGTTGCCTTGTAAAAACTTTTTTTTTTTGCCCAATCACAACTTTGGGGGAGGGAATATATATGTGTGTGTGTATATGTATACACACGCACACACACACACACACATATATATACATATACATATATGTGTGTGTGTGTGTGTGTGTAGATATATATATATATATGTGAAAAGGAAATTCTTCAAGGGATTCTTTCATTTGGATTATTGGATTCCTGTTAATACATACTATTATATTGCAAAACAATTCATCCAGCATGTCCCTCCCATAATGGAGATCCTAGTCTTCTTTCAGTATTGTTCCTTCTCAGTTAAACCCAAAGCCATAGTGCTGCAAGATAACATTGGGTTATAGACAGAGTACTGGCCTTAGAGTCAGGAAAACCCAACCCAACCAAACAAAACAACCATACATGCTCAAATCTTATTTTGGATACTTTCCAGCTGTATGATTTAAGACTAAATAATTTAAACTTCATGAGCTTTAGTTTGATCACCTATAAAATGTCAATAATACTATCCATACTGCTTTCCAGTCACATTGATCTACTTGCTATTCTTTACACAAGGCAATCTGTCATCCTCCCCCTATGTTTTTACAGGGATATCACTTATGCTTTCTTAATTCCACTTCATAGAATCCCTACCTCCCTTCGAAGCTCAGCTCAAGCGCTATCTTCTATTTGAAGGCTTTGTTGATGTCCCATATATTAATGCTGCCATGCATTCCCAACTAATTTTATATAAAGTTAGTATTTTTAAAACTCTGTGTGCATGTTATTTTACACAATAGAATGAAAGCTTCTCAAAGGAAATGATTGGCTTTTATGTTTTCTATTCCCAGAATCAGCATAGTGCTTGGTGCATTGTAGGTAAGTTTATTGATGTTTGTTGTTGTGAGGTTCAAATTATACAATATATATGAAGTACTTTACAAATTTTAGAATGCAATATCACTCTATCTCCCAATTCTGGGTATTTTTACTGGTGATCCTCTCCCCTTCCTTCCACCTGGAATGTTCTCTCTCTTCATCTTTGCCTCCTGGCTCCCTCAGCTTCCTTCAAGTCCCAACTAAAATCCTCACTTCTAAAGCAGTGGTTCTCAATCTTCCTAATTCTGTGACCCTTTAATACATTCCTCATGTTGTGGTGACCCCCAACCATAAAATTATTTCCATTGCTACTTCATAACTGTAATTTTGCTACTGTTATGAATTGTAATGTAAATATCTGATATGCAGGATGTATTTTCATCGTTACAAATCAAACATAACCCACAGGTTGAGAACCACTGTTCTAAAGGAAGCCTTTCTCAAACTCCCTTAATTGTAGTTCAATCCCCTGTTGAATATTTCCAATTCTTTCTGTATATAACTGAGTTGTGGATATGTACAAGCAAGTATGTGTTTTCATGTTGTCTCCTGATTAGAGTTTGAGCTTCTTTAGAGGTCTTTTGTTTTTCTTTGTATCCACAGGACTTAGCACATACTTAATGCTTGGCACATAGTAGGTGTTCAATAATTGTTTATTGACTACTTCAGATTCCATTATCAATTTCATTAGAGTTACCATATTTTGATCTCAGTATTCATAAACATTCATTGAGATTTCTTTTACTAAGTCAAACCAGATGACTCCAAATTTAATTCAAAGACAGCTTTTTAAATGCAATAGCAAAAAATAACATTTAATTAAACCAGATATGAATGGTTCTCACTTACATTTTTTAAAGATTGCCACTCATTCTCTCTAAAGTAACTTCTATGGAACAATAGTCTAACTCCTGATTAGTCCCTTGATCAGTTGTTTGACAGCAACTGAGAAACTTTGCTGAAAGTAGTGGAAATAATTCTAGAATTCAATATTTAGTTCTAGAAAATTGCTTGTTGTACCTGCCTTCCTATGCATGGGATCCTGGGACTGCTTCTCACAGCTAATTTCCCATATTTAGCTACTTTGCTTCTTTCCTTTTATCTTTGATAGCACATATGCTCCCCTGAGAGACCCCCATGTTCCAAACACTATATTAAACTTTCCACTCTGGAAAGTTCCTGTGACCAAGCACCTGATAACATCAGTACATTTTGAACCCCCTACCTGGGCTTCAAAGGTTGCAATGATGTTGATGATGATGACAAAATTTGCATACTACATGTGTAGGGAATCTTTGATCTTGAGGATTCATATGGCCTTCCAGATTCTTAAGAGTTTCAGAACACAAAAATTTGTTTTGTAAAATTTTAATTCAAACAAAAGGTCACACTTAAGGACTTAGAAGGCAACATGTGGCCTCAATACCATAGGCTCCACAATCTTGGTCTGGTATGTAACAATGTAATGCCTTAAACATTATTTCCCAGTGAACAAGGTTATCAGTGAGGTCCTCTACATCATTGGTATTAAGTGAAAATAGAAACTGCATAACTATCCTCATGGCATATTGAGTTAGAAAATCACATATTATATATGTATTACTGAATTGTTATTTATTCTGTTAAACATTTCCTAGTTACATCTTAATCTGGTACTAGCCATGGAAATATAAATTCTATGGAGTATTACTGGTCACATGTGGCTTGGTGGCTCCATATTTGACATCTCTATTCTACATCTCAGAGGGCAATTTGGAGAATAAATAATTGATGTGAAGACACTTTGAAAGCTGTAAGCAACAATAATAATTAGTTAATGATTGATATTAATAATAAAATAATAATTAAGAGTTGTAGTAGTATGAGATTTAGGCATAAATATCAGTATAAGGAGCTGGTAGATAGCAGTGTACAGCAAGACAAAATAAGGCAAGAGAGATGATGATGCAGGAGAGAGTCTAAAGGGCTGCTGCCTGGGTCCAGCTTCAAGTTCATACTGTGAATCCATTAGTGACTTTATATATAGCCCATGGAGGAAAAATAATATCAGAAGCAAAGCCAAGGATGATGTTATCCTTACAAAATTGTACCAATAGCAGCCACTACTGTGATGGCACATTCATCAAGCTTTTGGGTCTGAACCAGAAGCAAACAATGAATACTGTAAATGTAAGCAAGGGTAAGTGACATTATTTTAACTAGGGCCAGAACAACCTACTTTTTTACCTGGTAGGATGACTAATGTCACCTCTCTCAGAAAACTGATAGTTTCTGTTACTTTAACAAATAAGCCATTCTTTATACTCTCCATTTGACAGGATAGAACTTTTCTTTTCTTTTTCATTTTTAATTTAACTTTTGTTTATTTTTTGTTTATATCATTAATTTCCATGAGATTTTGAGTTACAAATTTTCTCACCATCTTTCTACCCACCATCCCAAAACAGCAATCCCACTGTATGCCCCCTCTCCCACTCTGCTCTGTCCTATATCCTCCCCCATTACCCCTCTGACTTTCCACTAGAGCAAGATGGATCATATTACCCCAGTGCCTGTAAATCTTTCTATCCAGTTGCTTGTAGATAATAATAAATAATAATAATAATAATAATAAATATATACATGCACACATATATAATATTTAATAATTTATTTTAGAACTTTAAGTTCTACGTTTTTTCCCTTCCTCCCTCATCACCTACCCCCACTGGAAAGATAAGCAATTCAATAAAGGCCATACATGTGTAGTTACACAGAACATCTCCACAAAGGACATATTGTGAAAGACGGACTATATTTCCCTCCTTCCTATCCCTCCCTCCACTTGTTCTATTCTCCACTTTGTCCCTGTCCATTTACAAAAGTGTGTGCTTGTAACAACCTTCTCCCCCCCAACCTTCCCTCCCTTCCATCATCCCCCCTCCAAAACTTTCCCCCTGACTCTCCTGTAGGGCAAGATGCCCAATTTAGAGTGTATGCCACTCCTTTCCTAAGCCAAATTCAAAGAGAG
>CM053580.1:425297049-425327993 GCA_028627135.1 Pseudochirops cupreus | reverse complement strand
ACATCAACAGGGGAGTTCATGCCTTCTCAACAATGGGACAGGGTTTGCCCCTTCCACACTTAGCACTTAGTACTAAGTGCTAAGTATCCTGCTAAACAGATTACTATTACAGAAAGAAAGGTGCCAGGCTAAAATTATATCTGTCTTCTCCCTTAAATATTTTCCTATCATCCTTTTTTTTTTCACACATTTGAATTGATATGTTCTCTTTCTTACCAAAGCAGACTATCCCAATGTACCTTACATGCATCGCTCCAAAGAGTCTTCCCATATATTGAATGGAGAGGGGAAAAAAGTCAACACAGCTGATGGAGAAACTGATTTTTTTTAATGGTGTAATGTGCAACACCTGTGAATCTGCATGCTCCACAAAGGGGTAGGTTGCAGGTGTTTTCTTACTGTCATTTGAGTCCAACTTGATTGTTACAACTTTGTTATATTTACTGTTGATTTTTCGGTATGTCGTTCTTTCCATTTATGTTTGTGTAGTTAATGTGTATTATTATTCTTGACTTGATTAATTCACTTCCTTTCAGTTTGTACAGATTTTTCTCATCACAGTAATATTCCATTATGTTCTCATACCACAATTTGCTCAACTATTCCCTAATTAATGGACTTTGTTTCTAATTTTTAGGTATCACAAAAAGTGCTTTTATAAATATTTTACAGTGTATAGAGGCCATATATATTTTAATCAATGGCTTCCTCAGGGTATGGGCTGAGTAACTGGGGCTCTGGTACAAAGGAAAGGTGCATTTAAGCATCTTATTTTCAAAATTCTAAAGCGTTTTTCAAAATGATTGTACCGTTATGTAATTCGAATGAAGATATATTAGTATGCCTATCATTCCACAACTCCTCCAACTCTCAGTATTTTAATGTTTGTCCTTTGCCAATTTTCAGGGTGTGAGGTGAAACTTTAGCATTGTTTTTATTTTCTTTTTTTTCCTGTTATTAATAATATAGAGCATTCTCTTCTGTGGATATGAACACTTTCTGCCTTCCAGTTTTTCAAGGAGCTCTTATCAAGTAGATAGTTCCTTACTTGATTTGTTTTCCATATTATCAAACACGGAGTTATTGTTTCTGAATCTCCATTATCTAGTCTGTTCTGCTGATCTATATCTCTATTCTTTAAACAATACCAGATGGTTTTGATAGCTATTGATTTACAAGATAATTTGAGGTTTGGAAGTGCTATTCCATATTTTGTCCTAAATTCTTTACAGCAGGTTCTTTAATATTCTAGATCTTTTGTTTTTCCAAATGAATTTTGTTATTATTTCATGAAATTCTTTAATGTATCCCCTTAGTAATTGATTGGTGTGGGATTAAAATATGAATTAATTTTGGAATTATTTTTATTTTATTATCTTGACACAGCCTAGACATGAGTGTTGTATATTTATCCAACTGCTTAAGTTGTTTTTATTTCTTTAAGAAACGCTTTGTAATTAAATCTATACAAGCCTTTTGTGTGTTTTGCAAAGCTGATAATCAAAGATTTTATGTCTTTTTTGTTATTTGAAATGAGATTTACCTTTCTACTATTGTATCTTACATTTTGTAACTATTATACAGAAATGTTATTACTTTGTAACCTGAAACTTTGTTGAAGATATTGTCTCACTATCTTTGCTGATTCCCCAAGCAAAGTATCATGTCATCAGCAAGCAGGGTTACCTTATCTTCTTTTAACCTATCTTTATTCATTTAATTTCTTTCTTTTGTCTTAGTGCCATTCCTAGCATTTTCAGAACTATATCAAATGATAATAGGGAAACAGTAATAGAAAGAGTGGGCTCCTTTACTTCTCTCTTGCATTTATTGAAATAGGTTCTAGTGTATTGCCAATGTATAAATTGATTGTTTTGGGATTTAGATAGAGGCTTTATATTATTTGTTTTTAAATGATTTGTCTAAGCATATACTTTGGAGATTTTTAGTATAAAAGACTTTTATTTTGTCAAATTTTTCTCTACATTTATTGACATGATTATGTAGGTTTGGATGCTTTGGTTTTTAATATGATTAACAATGTTATTTCTTTCTGCCAATGTTGAATCACTCATGCTTGCTTGGTATAAATCCTACTTGATCATAATGAATAATTTATTAGATACACTAATGTAGTTTGATAGAATTTGGTTTAAAAATCTTGAGTCACTGTTCATTAATGATATGCCCTATATTTTTACAGAATATATTTTCAATGGCTTAGAAAATGAGAAATTTTATGTCATAAAAATATTCTGGCAGGCTCCTTTCCTTAACAATTTTTCAGAATAATTCGTGAAGTATAGGTACTGTCGTGTAAAATTCTGATAGAATTCTTCTGTGAATTCATCAGGACCTTTTTTTTGTTAGTTCCTTTATAACTGAATTGATTTTGTTTTCTGAGATTATTATTTAAGATATGCATTTTGTAATACTTTGGGTAATTTTTATTTTGGAAGGTATCCCCCTATTTCTTTTGCAGTCTCAGTTTCATTAATATCTGATTGGGCATAATATGGTTTGATTTTTTTTAAAATTTCTTCTGGTTTTGCTGTGGTTTTACTTTGTTCTTTTATCATTTTGTTGATTTGATTTCCTGCTTTCTTTATAATCACGTTAGCTAAGGGTTTTTCACTTTTATTAGTCTTTTCAAAGAGATGGCATTTTTATCTAATTTTTTTTTAATATTTTGTTTCCAAGTCATCTACTTCCCCTTTAATTTTTTAGTGTCTTCTCTTTTTTTCCTTGCTTTAGGATTGTTGTTTTATTAATTTTCTAATTTTAAATACATATTAAATTAATTAATGTTTTGTTTTTGTACCTTGTCAGTGTATAATTGTAATGATATCATTTCCCCCCACACTTCCTTAGTGGCATCCCATAAACTTGGCATGTTGTTTCAACATTATCATTTTCTTTCACATAATCATTAGTTGCATTTAGGAGTTGTTCTTTGGTCTAGTAATTACTTAAAATTTCTTCATTAAGTCTCCATTTCTGTCTGTATCTTTTGTTTGTAGTTCCTGAACTAACTTCTATCTTTATTTCACTATGATCTATGAAGGACATTTCAAGTATTTCTACTTTTTTATATAATTTACAATATCTTTAAATGCATCATCATGGTTTTTTTTTTCAAAATTCCCCTGTGGTAAAGATAAATATGTATATTCCTTTGCTGTCCCATTTAGAAGATTCTATAAGTCTTTTAACTCTAGCTTCTCCAAAAGCTTGTTTAATTCCTAATTTTCCTTTTTTTGCCTTTCTTTACAGCTTATCTTATATTGATAGATGGATATTGAAGACAGGAAGACTCTTTAATTAGTATGTAAATGTTATGTCTTCTAGAGGTTCAGATAATGTTTCCTTTACAAATCTACTTGCTAATGCATTTGGAGCACATAATTTTATCATTATGTTGGTTTTTTGGTGGTTGTTCCTTTTAGCATCATGTGGTTTCCTTGTTTGATCCTTTTATATTTTTTTGAATGTTTGTTTTTGCTTTGTCTGATAACATAATGACAACTCTTGCATATATATGTGTGTGTGTGTGTGTATACACATATAATTTCCAACTACAAATAAAAACAATTTTTCACATTAATTTTTAAATTTAGAATTCCAAATTCTCTACCTCTATCCCTTATTCTTCACCACCATCCTTGAGATGTCAAGCAGTTTGATACAGATCTTACATGTGCAGTCATCCAAAGTATATTTCCATATTAGTCACATTGAAAAAGAAAATACAAATTAAAAACAAAACACAGCAAAGCAAAGAAGATACAGAAAGTTAAAAGATTATATATATATATATATATGTATATGTATATGTATATGTATATGTATATGTATATATATATATATGCTTCAGTCTTCATTCAGACACCATCAGTTCATTCTCTGAAGTGAACAGAATTTTTCCTAATGACACTTTTCTAATTGTCTTGGATTATTGTACTGGTGAGTTTAGTTAAGTCATTCACAATTGACCATTACATGATGTTGCTGTTACTGTGTACCATGTTCTCCTGGCTTGGTTCCCTTTACTTTGTATCAGTTCATGTAAATCTTTTCAAGGTTTTTCTGAATTTATTGTGCTCATCATTTTTATAACACAATAGTATTCCATAATATCATGTACCACAACTTATACAGCCATTCCCCAATTGATGGATGTCTCTTCAATTTCCAGTTCTTTAGCATCACAAGAATAGCTATTATACATTTTTTTTTCTACAAATAGGTCCTTTTCCATTTAGGATACAAATCTAATGATGGTATAACTGGGGCAAAGGGTATGCATGGTTTTATAGTCCTCTGGGTGTCGTTCCAAATTGCTCTCAAGAATGGTTGGATCAATTCACAACTATACCAGCAGTGCATTAGCATCCTATTTCCCCTCACATCCCCTCCATTTGTCATTTTTCTTTTCTGTCGTAACAGTCAAATTAATAGGTTTAGCGTGGTACCACAGAGTTGTATCAATTTTATTTCTCTAAGCATTAGTGATTCAGAGTGTTTTTACAACTACAAATAACTTTGATTTCTTCTTCTAAAAACTGCCTGTTCATATCTTTTGACTACTTATCAACTGGGGAGAAACTCATATATTTTTTAATTGATTTATTTATTTACTTTTAGTTTACAAGATTCAGTCCCACAATCCCTTAAGTTTCAAATTTTCTCCCTCTCTCCTCCCCCCCTCCATGGTGGCTTGCAATCAAGTATAGAATCTGCAGATACTTTCACATTGGACATTAGTCTGGTTTTAAAGAAGAGTTGTAACCAATGGAGTGAACAATGGGAAAGAAGAAACAAAACCAAACATGGAAAAGAATGAGAGTGTGTAGTTTGCTTCAGTCTCCATTCATACTCTGCTTTTTCTAGATCTTTCTCTGAACGTAGATATCTCCTTCCATCCTAAGACTTTTAGAGATGTCTTATAACTGTGCGTTGCTGAGAAGAGTTCAGTTTATCAAGATTGGTCGTCACACATACGATGTGTCTGTGACTGTGTACAAATTTCTTCTGGTTCTGCTCTTCTCACTTAGTATCAGTTTGTACAAGCCTCTCCAGGTAAATATGAAGTCCATCTACTTCCCATTTCTTATAGCACAATAGTATTCCATTACATTCATATACCACAACTTGTTTAGCCATTCCCCAATTGATGGGCATCCCCATAATTTCCTTTTTTTTTTTGACACTAAAAAGGGAGCTGAATTAAATATTTTTGTATTTTTGGGTCTTCCTCCCACTTCTATGATCTCTTTGGGATACAACCCCAGAAGTGGTATTATTGGGTCAAAGGGTATGCAATTATTTATAGTCCTTTGGGCATATTTCCTGATTGCTCTCCAGAATGGTTGAATCAGTTTACATCAATGCATTAGTGTTCCAATTTTTCCATATCTTCTCCAGCATTCGTCATTTTCCTGTTTTGTCATTTTAGTCAATCTGACTGGTGAGATGTAATACCTCAAAGTTGTTTGGATTTGCATTTCTCAAATCAATAGTGATTTAGAGCATTTTTTCATATGCTTATAGGTATCTTTAATTTCTACCTCTGAAAGTTGCCTGTTGCATGTGTATTACATGAGTATGCTCTATTTTTCTGGATGGATGGATGGTTGGATGGATGGATTTATCAATTAGAGAATGACTTTTATTCTTATAGATTTGACTCAATTCCCTTTATATTTTAGAAATGAGGCCTTTATCAGAGATATTGGTTATAAAAATTCTCTCGCAATTTCCCACTTCCCTCTTAATCTTGGTTACATTGGCTTTGTTTGTACAGAAACTTTTTCAATTTAATGTCATCAAGAGTATCCATTTTGTATTTTATAATTCTCTCTAACACTTCTTTGGTCATAAAGTCTTCCCTGCTCCATAAATCTGACAGGTAAACTATTCCTTGCTTCCCCAGATTACTTACAGTATCTGACTTTATACCTAGATTGTACATACATTTAGACTTGATTTTGGTGTACGGTGTTAGATGATGGTCTCTGCCATACTATATTCTAATTTTCCCAGTAGTTTTTGTCAAATAGTGAGTTCTTAGTAAAAAAAAACTGGGGTCTTTGGGTTTATCAAACAATATATTACTATAATCATTGAGTCCTGAGTCTTTTGTACCCAATCTATTCCATTCATCCACTACACTATTCCTCAGCCAGTACCAAGCAGTTTTGATGACTGTTGCTTTATAATACAGATTGAAATAACCTATGGCTAGGCTACCTTCCCTAGCATTTCTTTGCATTAATTGCCTTGATATTCTGAACCTTTTGTTCTTCTAAATGAATTTTGTCACTATTTTTTCCAGTCCACTATTTTTACTATAAAGCAATTTTTGGTACATCGACTGGTATGGCACTAAATATGTAATTTAATTTAGGTTAAATTGCCAATTTTTTATATTAGCTCGACCCAGCCATGAGCAATTGATATTTTTCAAATTTGTTAGATCTGATTTTATTTTGTGAAAACTGTTCTGTTGTTGTGTTCATATAGGTACTGGGTTAGAAACTCATATCCTTAAAGATTTATTTGACTCAGTTCTCTATATATTTGAGAAATGAGCCCTTTATCAAGGAAATTTGTTGCAAATTAGCATTTCTAGTTCATTATTGAATAATTGCAGTAATAATGAACATCCTTGTTTTACTCCTGATTTTATTGGGAAGGACTTATCACTCCTATCGATCTCATATGCTGACAGTTTTAGACTGATGTTAATTCTCATTTTGTGGAAATCTCCATATATTCCTATGCTTCCTAATGTTTTTAATAGAAATGAGTGTTGTATTTGTCAAAAAAGTAATTTCAGCATCTCAATAGATATTCAATATCTCAACAGATAAACATATAAATTTTTTGTCTTGTTGATATATAAGCAATTATTTTGATAATTTTCTTGATATTGAACCAGTCCTGTATTACTGGCATAAATTCCACCTGATCAGAGTGTATGATCTTTGTGACATATTGCTGTAATATACTTGTTAATATTTTATTTGCAATTTTTACATTGATTTATTAGGGAAATTGGTCTCAAGTTTCTTTTCTGTGTTTTGCTCTTTCTAGTTTAGTCATCAGCAGGACATTTATTTAAAAAATATTTTGCAGGATTCTTTTGCCTACTTTTCAAATAGCTTAAGATTAGAATTAATTGTCCATTAAATGATCAGTAAAATTTACTTGTGAATCCATCTGGTTTGGGTGTTTTTATCTTAGGGAACTCATTCATGATTTGTTCCATTTATTTTTCTAATATAGGGTTGTTTAAGAATTCTATTTCCTCTTCTGTTAATCTGGGCAATTTATGTGTGTAAAGAATCATCCATTTTCACTTAGATTTTCAGATATATTGGCATATTATTGAGCAAAATAGCTCCTAATAATTGTCTTTATTTCATTTTCTTGGTGGTGAATTCACCATTTTTATTTTTTGTGCTGGCAATTTGATTTTCCTTTTTCTTTTTTAAATCAAATTAATCAATGGTTTATTTTATTTGAAATCAACTTTTACTTTTGTTTATTAGTTCAATGGTTTTCCTTCAATTCTATTAAATTTCCCTTGTTTATCAGGATTATTTGCTGTTTAATTTCAGACTTGTAATTTATTCTCTTTTCTAGCTTTTTTTTTCATTGCATGCACAATTCTTCTGCTCTTTCTGTGTTATTGATGTAAGCATTTAGAGATGCAAATTTCCCTTCAGTACTGGTTTGACTACATCCCCAAAATTTTGGTATGTAATCTCATTGTTTTTATTCTCTTTACTAAAATTATTGATTCTTTCTATGATTTGTTCTTTTTCTTTTTCATTCATTAAGATTAGATTACATAGTTTCCAACTAATTTTAATCTGTTTCCACAAATTCTTATTAAATGTAATTTTTATTGTATTATGATCTGAAAAGGATGAATTTAATATTTACGCTTTTCTTCATTTGGATTTGAGGTTTTATGTTCTAAAATATGACCAATTTTTGTATAAGGGCCCTGTGGGGAAAAGGTATATACCATTCTGTTTCCAATCAGTTTTCTAAAATTCTATTCATGCCTATTTTTTCCCCTAAAATCCTAATCATCTCCTTAACTTCTTTCTTGATTTTTTTTTCATTTCAATTTGTCTGCTTTTCAGAGGGGAAAGTCGAGGTTCCCTACTAGTATAGTTTTATTGTCTATTTCTTCCTGTAATTTGTGTAAATTTACCTTTTAGAATTTGGATGCTATAATATTTGGGGAATCCATGTTTAGTATTGATATTCTTCATCTATGGTAAATTTTAGCAAAGTGTAGTTTCCATGCTTATCTCTTTTAAGTTGACCTATTTTTTTTTTTGCTTTTTCTGATACCATGAATGCTTCCCCTGCTTTTTTACATCAACTGAAGCACAATAGATTCTGCTCCTTCCTTTTATTTTTTACTCTGTCTCTTTGTTTCTAGTGTGTTACTTGTAAACAACATATTGTTAGAATCTATTTTTAATCCACTTTTCTATTTGCTTACATTTTGGGGTTAGTTCATCCCATTCATATTCTCAGTTAGGATTATTGTGTATTTCTTTCCATCCAATTTTTCTTCCTGTTTATCCTTCTCTCTCTCCTTCACCCTAGTCATTTAAACAGTGTTTTGCATCTGCTCACCATCTCTCCCAGTCCATGTTCCCTTCTCTCAGTTTCCCCTTTCTCTTATACCCCTCCCTTCCTGTTTTTGTAGAAGATAAGATAGATTCCTATATGCAGATGAGTGTATATGTTATTCCTTCCCTGGCCAATTCTGAAGAGAGGAAAATTCAAGCATTACCCACCCATGTCCACCTTCTCCTCTGTAAAAGTTCTTCTATTTGTGCCTTTTATATGATATAATGTACTCTATGCTACTCCTTCTTTCCCCCTTCTCCCTGTGCATCCTCTTTCTCACCTGTTAATTTTATTTTTTAAATCACCCCATCATAGTCAACTCACACCCATACAATTTGTCTAAATATAGTCCTTTTACTGTCCTAATAATTGTAAAATTCTCAGAAGTTACAAGTACCATCTTCCATATAGGAAAATAAACCATTTAAATTTATTGAGTTCTTGTAATTTCTCTTTCCTGTTTACCTTTTATAGAATATCACATTCTAAGACCTCTGTAGAAGGGCTTAAATGTAGAAGATGCTAAATCTAGTGACATCCTGACTGTGATTACATCATATTTGCATAGTTGTTGTTGTTTTTTTTTTCCTGGCTACTTGCAATGTTGTCTCCTTAACATGAGAGCTCTGAAATTTGGCTATAATATTACCGAAACGTTTTATTTTGAGATCTCTTTAAGGTAGTGTTCAATGGATTCTTTCCATTTCTATCTTACCCCCTGGTTTTAGGATATTAAGGTAGTTTTCTTTTATACTTTCTTAAACTATGATGTTTAGTCTTTTTTTTTTTTATCATAGCTTTCAGTTAGTTCAACAATTTTTAAATTGTCTCTCTTTGGGGGTAGCTAGTTGGTGTGGTGGATAGAGCACAGACTCTGGAGTTAGGAGGACCTGAGTTCAAATCTGAATTCAGAGACTTACTACATGTATAACTCTGGTCACTTAACCCTGATCACCACAAAAAAAAAAATAAAAAAATAAAATCTCTCCTGAATCAAATTTCCCAGCAAGTTGTTTTTCCACTGAGATTTCACATTTTCTTCCATTTTTACATGATTTTTGAGTTCATTTTATTGTTTCTTGATGCCTTTTAGAACAATTAACTTTCCCTTGATCAATTATTTTTTTAAGAACTTATTTTCCTCACTGAGCTTTTCTACCTCCTTTTCCATTTTGCCCATTTTATCTTTTATGGATTTCTTTCTTCAGTGAATTTTTATACCTCTTTCACCATTCAGCCCATTCTGTTTTTAAGGTGTTATTTTCTTCTGTATAGTTTTATGTTTTCTCTAACAGGCAATTTCTTCTCTTTTCATAATTTTCTTACATCTCTCATTCCCTTTTTCAATTTTTCTTCTACCTCTCTAACTTGACTTTTAAAATGATGTTTTTTGTTTTTGTTTTTGTTTTTACCTCTTCCAGGAATTCTTTTTGGATATGTAAGCAATTCACATTTTCCTTTGAACTTTATAGTAGTTTTGATTCTGTTATCTTCTTTTGATTTTGTGTCTTGATTATTATGTCACTATAGTACCTTTCTATGGTCAATCACTTCTTTTGTTTTTTGTTTATTTCCCTGCCTTTATTCTTGACTTATCACTTTATGTTAAAGTTGGTTTCTGTACCTGGAGCAGAGAGAGTACTCTCCCATGCTTTGGGCCTTTCTTGCTGCTGTTTTCAGAGCTATCTTTGGTGGTGTGGAAAATTTTGGTTCTTCCAATGTGGTATGATCTAAGTAGAAGTGTGTTCAGTGTTCTCCTGGTCTGTGATCTGGTCAGCGAGTGACCACAAGCATTCATCTTTGCTCTAGAATTGTGATCAGGTTGCTTTTACTCCTGTGGTCACAAGCACTGGTGAGCCACTGTTCCTTTTAGCTTTGGGACTACAGCGCTGAACTGATTATGGGCACTGCAATAGAGTCCTGCACCCAGTGCCACCAAAAGGTTCTCTATAATCTCCTTTTGACCAATTTTTCTGCCCCCTTGTCATCTTTAGGTTGAGAATTCCAGAAGCTGCTGTTTTTCACTGATAAATTGTCTCAGAGGCCTGCTGCCAATGCCCTACTTTGGCCTCCGTTGCAAAGTCTGTGCTGAGATCTAGGTCCAACTACCACCTTTCCTGCCAACCTCCTAAGTTATCCTTGGCAGGAAAATTGTTTCACTCTGACTTTTGGTTGGCTCTGCCACTCCGGAGTGTGATTTCAGATTTTACTTTAAAGTTGTTTGTAGGGAAATTTGGGAGAGCTCAGGTGAGTCCTTTCCTTTGCTACAAACTCATCCTTTTTATTCACTGAATACATAGTTTTTTGTTTTCTGTTTTTTATCGCCCTCAGTTCATTTGTGTATGCATGTCTGTGTTTATGTCTTTGCTTTTAAAATGTATTTCCTGTAAGCATCTAATTTCGACTTTTTTTTTTCTTCTTATGCAATCTGGCACTTTTTAAATTTTATTGGATTTTTAATCCATTCACATTTAAATTTTAAGAGTTACATTTATATTTTCCTCCCTCTCTCTATTTTTTTAAGTTATGATTTTTCCTTCTTCTGCTATAAACATACCTTCAGTTACTTTAATATTTTTTAAAATGACCCTGTTCCTACTGGTTCTTTTCCCCATCTTTGATCCCCTCCTCTCCTTTGATATACCTTTCTATTTAGTGTTTTACTCATTAGTTCCTCTCTTCTGTTTTAATCTGTATATATAGGAGGATTCATCAGTTGAACACCTCCATATCTCCAAAGTAAAACATTTTCTTCTTTCCACACTTCTTTCAATCTTCCCTGCTTCTCACCCACTTTCCTGTAGGTTCTTCATTTTCAGAGATAAAAAAATCACTTTTCTCTCATTTTTAGCTGGTTATTTAATCCCAGTGTATGATTCACTCCAATCAATACCCTCGCTCACCTTCATTATTTCATATGCTCTACTATGTTGTAGTCTCATAAAAATAGCATTCATTTGTAGGTGATGAGGCACAGGCTCTGGGACCCCCTTGAGCTCTCCTTGAATCTTCCTGCTGAGAGCATTTGCCTGAGGTCATGGGCCTTAAGTTGTAGCTCTGCCCAAGTCTTTGGCCTTCTTTGGTCCAGCTGTTTCCCACTCTTGATGCTCCTGTTTCCACCCTTGGGCTGGCCTGGACCACCATTGTCTGTGGTCCCCAGGTGGTCTCCAGCAACTTCCCACCCTTAATCACTCATTACTGGAGTCTGACCTCATCTTAACTCCTGAAGACCCTCCCCAAACTCCTTCTCTAGACCACCCCTAGATTCCTCCCACAACCTTTCTGTATATAAGATCCCACCTTCCCTCCATGTGGCAAGAGAGCACCACAGAATGACTCAGCACAGACTTACTTTGTAACAGATTTGCTCTGTGAGAACTCCATAGAATGACCTAGCCTAGACTGGCTCCTTGAGAGTCTACCCCACATGGTGATCTATCAATAAACTTTGTTTTAGTTTGGCTGAAATGACTTGAGTGGAATTCTTTCTGCAGGATCCGGCATGTTGGTATTTTGGGGTCTCAGGCAACCCTAACCTTCTTTGTGGGTACCCTCTTCAGTAGGCAGTGCACCAGGCTCTGTTTATAATCCCACTGTCCACTTCTTCAGTTTTATCTCTACCAGCTTTCCATATTTAACCCTGTCTAATTATGCACATTTAGAAAAATATTTCTTACTGGCCTTTCTGTTGTTTCTCTGTTGATGTTACTATTGTTTATTCATTTCTCCTCCATTTCTGTTCTTTCTTGTATTTGAGAATAAATCATGTCTTCATTTCCGGTTTTTTTTGAATATTTCATTTTTTATTATTGAATATCTGGTTTTCTTTTTCTTTTCACTTAAACTCAGATTTGCAGGATAGGTCACTCTGGGCTACATCCTGAACTCCAATGATCTTCAAAAGACCTTATTTCATTTCTTTTTTTCTGTAGTGGAAGTGAGAGCGTCTTGTACTATTCCAATGTCCTCTGGTGGTTCACAGGACTTGTCACTTCTGAATTGAATTGTAAAATTTAACCACTAGGTGCTTTTGTTTTGCAACATTGTTTCCTTGCCCATATAACAGTAATGAAATTAAAAGATCCCTTCGTACTTTAAAGTTAAGAGGTACTTAGCACCTAGTTCAAATTAAGCCTCTGTTAAAGAAACGGAAAGTATGAACTCCTGTTGCTGATGCAACTGGAAGGGGCTGAAAAGGGAGGAGCAATACCGTATATAAGGAAAAGCCCCAGAGAGGGAGAGTCAGAACTCCTTGGCATAAACTTCATGGAGGCAGAAGCAGCTGCTGCCAAGGAGGCTGAAGAGGAAAGGCCCAGGCTGGAAAGAATGATTTTGATTTTGAGAACCTGGGTGAAGTGATTTTGATGCTGGGAACTAGCTGGAGCTTCTGCTGGGGAGCTATCAGCTTCTACTGGGAGCTGCTGAAGACTGAGGAAGCATGAGTATGATACTGGTACTTTTTATGAACCTGTTTGTGGCTTTGTTAAGCCTTGACTTCCCAGGAACAGAGACTGTAAAGGATTTAAGGTGGACTGGACACTGTGAGCTTCAGGTGGAACAGGAACTGCGTGGAGAGCTGGACAAGGAACTGGGAGCTGTCTGCCTTTGAACACAGATGACAGTTTGGTGAATCCAGGTAGGAGCTGGTACGATAGAAGGGGATTCAGGGAATCTGAGAGACTACCCCAAGTCAAGCTGAGGAAGACTTTACTTGGATACTGTTTACTAATTGAAAAAATTGTAACTTATTTGTGACTGAGGGGTGTGTGGCCTGTGTATTTTACACTACCCCTTAGGAGACTACTAAGCAGTAACTGATATTGTAACTTAGTGTGCCCCATGAGTGAACTTTGACTATTGTATTTTGTGACTCATACGGAGGCCTCCTTAAGGATGATTGAATGATTAAGTTGATTGAAAGATTGAGTTACTAGGTGATTGATTGACTAAATGATTATACTTTGTTCAAAACTGTGTGACCACTATGGTGAAAACTATGTGGCCATTGTCTGTGATAAGTTCTTGTGAATGCGGTATTTTGATTATCGGTGATAAGTTGAAACATTGTGAATGTGGTACCTTGATTTTCTGTGACTGATTTGCTCTGATTTGTCATTGAATAGAGTGTTCACTAAAATGTATAATCAGAACCTTGAAAAGCTGTTCACAGCAGTATTCTTCTAGAAAGCTGCTTGTTCTTGGCTTTACAGCCCCCAAACATGATATGTGGATTCTTTCCATTGGGACTCCATTTTCTATATTAAAAAACATTATAGCTAATCCTCTTCTATTATTTCCTTATTTATTATATTAAGATTTTTTTTTTGCTTTTGTCCTATTGTGTTCTCCTAGGAAGCCTATGTATGTTTTGCTTATATATTGAGTATATTTTCTCTTAATGTTTACTGGTTTTTATCTGTCTTCTAGGTTTTCCTTAACTTCTGTGCATTTGCATTCCCAATCTATTGTTCCCTCTTATTTCCTTAGCAAAGCCTGACACTGCAGATTCATTTCTTTTCTCTTCTGTTCATTATTTTTGCTGTGCAGAATATAAATTTTGCTCTCATAATTTCATTTCTCTTTTAAATCATACAAGAAGAATGTGTTGTGTTCCATATCCTCATCAAATTGCACAGCTTCCTCTGTTTTATCCAGTGTTGGATCATTTTCTTTTATTTCACAGTATTTATTCATAGATGTACCAATTTATTTACTAGCTCAGGAGGTCATATTTTTCTTTTGTTATTGTTTTTGCCTTTTGATTTATCTGTTTCTGTTAAAGATCTTTAAGATTTCATCTTTCTGAAAATTTTGTCACTTTTAGTCTTTCCTCCTGCCCCCCATTATTTTTTTTTCTTATCACTTTCTTCCTGACTCTTGATTGTGGTTTCCTTGATGTCTGGTTCTCAAAAAATCTCAAACTTCTCCCATTGGACAATTCATGATTCATCAGTCTAAATTTCTGCCATTACTGACATTTGAGTGATCTGAACTGACACCAGCTGGGTGCTGTGCTCTTTCAGACTTAATGGAATGCTGTAAAGTGCCCCATATGTATGGGGTCCTGAAGAGCTGAGGCAAAGCTGGTTGTTGAGACTTGAGCAAACTTTCACAGCTTTAAGTCGTGGTCTCCATAGCAGTGGGAAGAACAAGGGGCACCAAGATATAAGAATGAGTTTGAATGTCAGCCTGTATCATACTCTTGGATGCTAGTGAAGCCTTTCTGCTAGTTGTATGGAAAATAGTGGAGGAGTATTCAGTGAGCTCAAGGGTACTGAGTGTCATTTTGGTGTTTTTATTTTTGCCTTCTTTTGGATTTTATGTGTCCTAGGTCATGGAAAGGCAGCTAGGTGGCACAATGGATAGAATTCCAGGCATGGAGTCAGAAGACTCATTTTCCTGAATTGAAATGTGGCCTGACCCTTGCTAGTTGTGTGACCTTGGACAAATCACTTAACCCTTGCCCCAGTTTCCTCCTCTAGAAAATTAACTGGAGAAGTAAATGGCAAACCACTACAATATCTTTTCCAAAATAACCCTAAATGGGGTCTTGAAAGGTTGGTCACAACTGAATAACAATGAGACCATGTAAACAACTTAAATAATTATATCTTTTGAATATAATTTCCATTTTGGAGAGGTGTGAAAGGATATAGAGATTGAAGAAAATGTCTAGTTTGCCATATAGTTGTATGCATGACTCAGAAGTCTTTCTCCTTTAATATTAGAAGAACAAATTGTTTGGTCCAAACTCTATTCCAGATGACCAATCCTTAATGGTAAAGGAAGGTCCAAAGTTAGATATCCAAAGCTTGACTTCCTTCTCATAAAATGCCAATTCTACAATGAACACATGTAACAAAAAGCAAATATACCCATTCATCTATTTTCGTAGTAAATAGAAATCAGGGAAAGCATGTAGGAAAATATATACCAAACAATACCCAGAGGAAATTAACTCTCCCCTTTGAAATGAAGTAATTCTTTTCAACTAAATGAGAAAGCATCTCGGATCTTACTTAAGGGGAAACTTTCCACAACAGGTAAAAACCGGGAGCACTGAGTAATCAGTGTCCACTAATGAAAATAAGAATCCTATACAGTTGGCCCTCTGAGCCAAAGGTTGCAATAATAACTAATAATGACTTTAAGCAAATCCTTTAACTTCTCAGGACCTCAGTTTCACTATCTTTGGTATTAAGAGTTTTGTTAAAACTCAAATGTCTTTTCCAAATATAAAATTGTATGGTTTAATTTAATTGTTATGTCCTAATAGCTGACATTCATTAGGGTGTGTTTCTTTGACTTATTTATATACCTTCCCACTCCTATACCCATGAATATTCTCAAGGTGAGAAATAAATTATTTTAAAATTTTTATTTAAATACTCTGAAAGTAAACTTTAGATTGTAAGCTATTTGAGAGCAGGGTATGTCTTTTGCCTTTTTTTTTTTATTCCCAGCACTTAGCATAATATCTGACATCTAGTAAGTACATAATAAATGTTTATTGATGGATTAAACATGTATCTATCTATATTATATATGCATTGTGTATATATACATATATTTCATATAATTAATTACTTTATTGAAAAATTGATCACAACATGCCCCACCTACAGAACTGAGAATAGAAGGATTGCAATACTTTTATCCAAATGTAATTACTTTTTTTAAAATTTCAAATGTCTTCTCTCTCCCCTTCATTCCTATTAGGAAGCATCACCTTATAGGAAATGTAGTAATGTTATGTAGACATATTGTGTTGCAGTTAGCATACCAAAAATAAAATAAATACTTTTACTTCTCAGGCAAAAAAAAAATACAGTTTCATTGAGGAAACTAATTTCTTAATGGACACCTTCACTTCTGACTAATTCTTTAAACTTAGCATACTTCCTAAAAGCACACCTTCCTTTCTCCTTGTTTTTGGAAAATAGTGTTATCTTCTAAACATAGTCAAAATTCCAAAGCTACATTAACTCATATTGTTGTATTTTGGAATGATAAAAAATTCTTTCCTGTCTGTTCTGAAAGTGGAAGAAAGAGTTTTTCTTATGTATGTTTCTTTAGTTTTCCTTCCTTGCCTGGCAAAGAAAATAATTTATGTTGTGTTTTTGGCATCCTCTTACATCCTTTTATCATACTGGATGCAAAAGCAGTTGGCAAGTTAAAGAGAAAGTGGGACAAAGACCACGTAAAGACATTTTTAATTGAAGCAAAGGTGTATTATATTTCCATGAAACCAATATCTTCATGCTATTAAGCTTGTTTCCTTTTCCAAGCTTCATCAAGGTTCAGATTCAATTTTGGCATCTCTCTAATCATAGAATTATTCTCAACAGCTATATCTTAGTTTCTATGTAAACTATATCCCTGATTATTATTTCATATCTATGAGTGTCCTTCACTAAAATCACCTACCAATGCTTCATTAGGCTTGGAGGTGAAGCTGGATTCACAAAGGCTAAAATAGCAGAAATCTAACAAGTGCTCCACAGCTCAAAAGACTTTGTGTACAGATATATTCTGTATCCATCCTTTGAAAACCAGACTAATGAAGACTGATGACTTTCAGCACTAGAAATTTGACTATGAATGATGAATCTGTCTGTCATTCTATCAATTTATTTATTTGTTCATTTATTCATTTCTTTGTTTCTGTAGTTGCACATGAAACTACATATGAAGGTAAAGACCTAGGTAGTTCAATGGATAATGTACTAGACCTAGACTCGGGAACATCTGATGTCTAATCTTACCTCAGACGCTTAAGAGCTATGTGAACATGGGCAAGTCACTTAACTTTTGTAGTCATTGTTGTATTTGGGGTAATGCAAAAAGGAGCTTATATTCTACTGATACTTACCAACAAAATGAATACACACCTGTAGTCTTCTATCTGTAAAAAAAAAAATGAAAACCCAATGGAGATTTTGAGATATGTTGCTTTGATTTAAAAAGTCAGATGGGAAAGTATGAGACTTCTCAATATGTGGGGAAATGTCCTCACAGATGGGGCCTTTTCTTTCTGAACTTTTCTTGTCTAAAATTATATTTTGAGGGGTGGCTAGGTGGTGAGGTGAAGAGAGTACCAGCCCTGGAGTCAGGAGGACCTGAGTTCAAACCCAGCCTCAGACACTCAACACACACACACACACACACACACACACACACACACACACCCCTAGACATGTGACCTTGGGCAAGTCATTTGACCTCAATTGTCCTGCCCTCCTCCCTCCAAAAAAAAAAACAAAAATAAATTATATTTTAAGCCATTGTATGCGATTCTAGACAAATTTTTCTGTCAAACAAAGACATTCATGAATAGCTGAGTTGTTGGTTATAATAATTTAAAGTAATATGGATAAGCTTTATATTTATGATAATAGAAAAGAATGAGCTACGTATGCATGGATTTCTTAAGAAAAACATGTGAATTGATGAAGTAGAAATATTGATTCTTAAAATAGTAATTAAGGGACAGTTTTGTAGTCAAGAAGACCTGGTTTCTAGTCCAGACTACAATACATACAAGCAGTATTACTATGAGAGTCACTTAATATTTCAGTGATAAATCAATTCTCTGCACCCTTTATAAAAGCAGTTGCCAATCTGTGGGAGCAGAAGAAATTTAGTTTGCACAAAGAAATTTCCCCACATCAATGAAATCACAGGTCTTGACTACACACACACATACACTCGTGGGCACACACACACATGCACATACACACACAGCATCATAGGCTTTGCAGTCAACTATTTTTTATAGTATCATTCAGATGTAATACATATAGTCAGGGAACCTGGGTTTGAATTTCATCTTTGTACTTGCTATTTGATTCAATCCAACAGATTATTACTACGTCACTGAGGAGTTTAAAAAGGTACTACCCACACCATGAATATTCTACCTGGGCAAAACTGCAGTTGTTTCTTTTTTGTTTGTTTTTGTTTGTTTGTTTTTTACATATTTGTGAATGATAGATTCTAGAGCACAAAGGACCATAGGGAATATCTGGTATAATCCTCCTCATTACAGAAGGAATTAAATTCTGACAATTAATATCTATTAAGTTTTGCAAAGCACTTTCCATGTAACAACCTTATGAAGGACATTTGACAGATGAAGACAAACATTCTGAGAAAGGTCAAGTATTTTAGCCAGAGACACACTCATAACCAGTTTAAGTGCTAGAGATAAGATTCAAATGAAGGTCTCCGGTTTCCAGTTCCAGTGGTATATGTCATAATGAAACTTCACATTGACAAACTTGCCAACATTGCATTCAGATAGAGAGAAAAGTTTCAAGGGTGCCACAGAACAGCAACAAAGATAAATGCTATTGCTTCCTAAAGAAAAACTTCAAAAGCTATTCACCCAAAACCTTTTTGGGGGATTTATTCTTGTGGACTATTATGGTTACCTTTTAATTTGATGACAGGGTTAATTGAAAAGACAGTGTTTGTTCTTTGAAGAATTAAAACAATATAAAAGCAATATGATGAGTTTCTATTTGGATGCTTACTTTAATGAATAGTGACATAGCATTTTCTCCTAGAACAGCAAAATCAGCTGTTCAGCTATCCTATTGTGAGATAACTTTTTGTAAATGATAACCTCTTGAAATCTGGTCCTTTTTAGTCATTCTCTTGAAGAAGATATTTTCAATCATTTTAATAATCAGAGGAGTAACACAAGGACTCTACGCTTGCTTTTTCTAGGTGTGTCTTATTTTCTCAGGAAGGAGAAAAAAGGCAGGTTCAGATTCCAAGGGGAAGTTACCATTGATCAACTCAAATGAGTCTCTCGAAGCTCGGAAATGACAAAAGGATATCCTAAGTAAAGAAAGGGTAAATGGATGGCTATTTAGCATGTGAAAGAACACTGCAGTCTTTTCTACCTTTCTGAAGAAATACAGCAACATGCCATCTCTAGGGTATTAAGTGAGTGAGAACAGTATCATAATCACAATAGCGCTATGATATCAGCCTTCAGCTGATTCTTTTAAGATATAGGAAGTACTGATGGTATGTTTAATTTAGTATTGCAAATTGGTCATAGAAAGCATCTGAATTTCAGAAAGAAAAGAAGACAATAGATAAAAAAAAGGATGAAAGAACCTTTTTTTCTAAAGTCTCCTTTTCTGGGTTTCCTATGTCTCACTCTTCACACACAAAAAGCTAAAACACTCAGGATTCTAGCCCACTTTCAGAATGAGTTACAAAGAGGAAAGCTAAACAGTTGTACTTGCAGGAAACTCAGGCAGATTTTAGCTCAAAATCCTGCACTTTCTATCCTTTGCATGTTCCATAGGAATCTGTAATTGTCCCAAACTTAATATACATCCTTAATGTTTTAGACTTATTTTGTCTTTTAAATAATTAAAATAACATTCCTAAAATTTCCATTTTTCTATTACCTCTGATTACACACTAAACTAGCCACTTCCATCATCCCAGTAAACCTAGAGTTTACCCCCCTGACATGAAAAATATTATATTTCTTGGGGTTTTGCAGTCATTTAATCACCCATATCTGCCCACAAGGTCACCACTCTGTACCTTCTATTTAGTTACACAGAACTGGAGAACTTCTCCCCCTCCTCCAGTTCCCTGTTCAATCTTGTTTTATTCTGCACTCTCATCTTACTTTGTATATTCAAACCTATTACTCTAGAATAGTTAGTCCTTCAGTATCCATTGACATAATATACCTGTGCACAATACACTTTTCTCGCCTAGTGCCTTCTCACTCACCTCGTTCTTTTTTCCTTACTCGGAGATTCGCACAGTTTCCCTGCCTGGTGGAGTTGTTCAATAGGTCATACCATAACTCTCGCTCTAGCTCTCTCTCTCTCACACACAGGCACAGACACACAGACACACACACACAGACACACACACACACACACACTCATACAGACACACACACACCACCACCACCACCACACCCCACACCTCTTTGCTTACATTCATTAGCCTCTCTCTGCAGTTGGCTCAGGAATATAGCGAGATGACTAAGTTGCGCCGGGGGTGGGGTGGGTGTGGGTATGGGTGTAAGCTTCAGACTCGAGAACCACAGGCTAAGAAAGCGTGATCCTCTCCTGCTGCTTTTGCCTCTTCCTCCTCCTCCCCCTCATCCTCTTCTTCCTCCTACCCCTCCTCTCCTCTCTCCTTTTCCCCTTCCTTCCCTTTCTCTCTTTTTCCTCCTTCTCTTGGGACGGGATCTGTCTTGCCTCACCTACTGTCTCCCCTCTGAAATGGTCCTGCAAAGGACGCTTAATACACACATACATGCACACACGTGTCTCTGTGACCTGCTACTGGGTCTGCAGCCATAGCAGCAGCCGCAGCCTCAGCAGCAGCAGCAGGTGCGGAGCAAAGGAGATCTGTAGAGGCACAGCAGGAGCTCCTTTCAGACCATTCCCAACCCTTCTTTCAGCATTCCTTACCCATCCCTCTTTCTCTCATCCCTGTTTTCCCCTTCTCTTTTCTCCCTCTCTTCTCCCTCAGTCCATGCTCCCCTCCCAGCAGATGTGCTTCCTGGTTTGTGAAGGGAGGCTGCAGCGGACCAGGCTTAAACGTGAGCAGCAGGGAAGGAGCCCCGGGGATCATAAAGATTGGAGGGATGGGAGTATGCGGGTGGGGGTCAGGACTCAACCTCCTCAACCGTTTCTTTTGGGTTCCCGAAAACAGAATCAAGCGGCTCTTACTATACCCCTCAGAACCGGTAGCAGCAGCTGTAGCGAGTGTAGAAGTTGGGGGTGGGGGGTGGGTGTCGCTGCAGTTTCCTTTGAGTGACTCCCTTTCCCTCACGCCCCCACACACCCTTTTCCTGTCTTTCCTTCTCCTCTGTCTTTCTGAATTATTCTCCTTTCTTTCTTTCATTTCTTTCTTTTTAAAGCTAAGACTTTCCCTTTCTAGCTCCTCACAGTCCAGGGCTCCTAACTCGGTTTCCTTGGAATAGAGCGGGGTGGATGGAGGTGGATAATGAGGGGATTTGGGTAAGTAATAGCAGATGTACCTGAAGGGGAAAGTGGTGGTTTTCCATTTAGAATAGGAGATTCTGCCCTTCAGAAAGAGAAGAGGAAAATAGAGTTGTCATCGTTTGTGTGGGAGCTGATTGGAAGATGCGACCTCCACAACTGGCCCTAAGATTAACTGTCCTAAACTTTTATTGCTGCCTTTTAGTCTAGGCGCGTTCCTCCTCCCTCTCGGGTTCCTAACCCGAGCGGGCTAAATAGAGAAGCCGCGATCTCAGAAGAGAGAGTTTCTATTTCCTTTTGATAAATAGAATTTAAAAGGGAACGGGATACAGCGATTCCTATTTTCTGAGAGAGAGAGAGAGAGAGAGAGAGAGAGAGAGAGAGTGAGAGAGAGTCAGTCAGTCAGTCTAGTTGCTCATCGTTCCCCCAACGCATCTTACTTCAGTTTGTGGGCACGAAGAAAGAAACTGGGTTTTCTTCACTTTCATTGCTCTCTCCTCCTTCCACCCCTCCCCGGGGCGATTTGGGGGGTGGCGATGGCGAAGTGAGGGCTCCCTGAACGGCTTCAGCTCTTCGTCTCCTCCCACCGCCCCTTCCTCACCCCCCCCCCACCCCCCATCAGACTGAGTGTAATGTCCTTGCTACCACCGTTACTCCATTCTACTATGCAACAGCAGAGGGGACAAGAATTTCATCCATTTCAAAGGCATAATGCTTTCTCAAGGATCTCATTCCCTAATGATATAACTATAGCTCCCACTTGGTAACTCTTCCCATCCTCTCCACTCTTCTCTCCTCCTCGCTCATTCCTTCCCCTCCCCGTTTTTCCTACTCCTGTGCCTCTCCACCACCCTACAAATCCTCCTCCCGCCCCCACTCACCCACCCACCCATTCCTTTTTCTGAAGATAGCAAAGGTGGCGGGGATTTCGGTGAGCAGATGAAGGACCCCTTCATCCCATCTTCAATGCCTCTACCGAAGATCCCAAAGGTCTGGAGCAAAACGGTCTGCTGCTGGGCGTCCTCTTGGAAAAGCTGCCGTCTGCTGTTGGTTTTGTATGAAACTGGGGACTGAAGGAGTTACCACCGCTGCCGAGCCGTGGGTGAGAGCGACAAAGCGTCCGCTCCGTCGCTGCCCGTCTGTCTTGACCAGCTCCCCCACCCCTCACTCCTTTCCCGTCTCCTTCGCGCTTCTTTGCCCCCCCCTCCCCCTTCCTTCAGTCTACCAGCCGGGCTCTGATCTTAAGCCGGCAGCAAACCCGCTAGAAAGCCCCCCGGTGTCATCCTGAGAGCTGCAGCCGTTATGATGCAAAAGAAGACTGTGATGATGGTGGTGATGATGATGGTGGTGATCATTGCCTGGGTGTGATGTGATTGTCATGGTGGGGATGGTGATTTCGAAGCGGTGAGAGCTAGAGCGAGCGAGCGGGAGCAGAAAGAAGGGTTGATTCGCTTGTAACTGCTGTGTGGGTTCGGATTCTCCCCCAACCCCCACCCCGCCCCCCTCCTGACTCCATCCTCTTCCCCACCACTGAAAGTCCTCCCGAATCTAAATGGAATTAGTGGAGATTGGAGTCCCTGGCGTAAGGAACAGACATGATCCATGGACGCAGTTTGTTTCACAGTGAGTACCTTTCTCCCGGCGCCTGGTTAGCCCCCTCCAGTTTTCCTTCCGTCCCTTTTCTCCTCCCTCCTTTTGGAAAGCGCAGGTGGATGCAGCGCAACCTCTCTCCAACCGGACCCCGCAGTAGCGCTGGAGTCTCTGGGGCAGATGTAAACTTTCTGTATTGCAGTATAATTGAAGAGGGGCTAGAGGGGAAGGTGGCGGCGAAAAATGATTAGTTAGTCTTTTCGCTTGGTCCTGAAATAAAAATAAAAATTAGTATTGTGTGTGTAGGGGGGGAGATTAAGCTTAAGGAAGGCAAAAGGGTTGCAGAAACCTTTGACTTCATGAATAGTCCTTAGTTTAAGGATTGTGCGTGGGTTAGAAAAAGCTTTTGGGAAAGTGGGGGTGGTGGGAAGTGGGGGTTATTTTATGATAGGTTAGGACTAGGAGAAATCCCCCCCTTTCCATTATGTCAGAGTATTTTCCTCCACCACTGATATTCTTTCACGATAGCTACTTCAATGTACACCAAAAACACCGTGTTGGGTTGAGGATATAGCACCAAACTCAACTGCTCTGAATCCACTTGCCTTTTTGTTAGAAAACATCTAATGCTGTTTTAAAATATGATTGTATGAACTATGTTTGCCTGGGGTGGGATGGGGGGGGCGGTCTAAGGGAAAACTACATCCTAAAGCAAGAAGAAAAGGCAGTGTTGGTGGCATGTCCTCATTCTCTGTCAACATGTATATAGAGAGGATAATTATCAAAATAAAGCAAGGTTTCTTATACTCTTCGGAGTAGTACAGTTGAAGGTCTGTTAGCACATTAATGATAGCACATTCCATAATGTTCAAATTGGAAGCATAGTAAAAATTCTTTGGCAAAGGAAGCACTGAACTTGAAGAGGTGGTTGCATGTGTGTGTGTGTGTGTGTGTGTATGTGTGTGTGTGTGTGTGTGTGTGTGTGTTTATATACATTTATGTATGCACAGACATAGGTATTCAGATTTACCTCAGGATATGCTCAAAGTACTGATTTTTCTCATTTAGAAAATACTAAAAGGGCCTAATCCATTCTAAGAACAGATGGCCTGACCACAACCTTCTTTTTTTTTTTTTTGAGGAAATCTCTGTTCAGATTAAAGCCATGCAAAACAACAGTTCACAACAAGATAGTTTATATATCAATTCTAGTACCCAAAACAAAGCCCATGGTTCTTGACCTTTTCTTTAAAAACCTTTTTTCCAAGGTAAAAGCTCATGTGACAAGCTTCAGGGAAACGTTTTCATGATAGACTTTCACTAAATTGCTTTTACATACATACATACATGTATGCATGTAAAATTGAGCTTCAAAATAATTAATTTGTAATGGCAGTTTTCTTAAAACAACTATATGTTCATAATTGCATTGTGATACTGACCAGAATCTGAATGTTCACCCTTAAAGTCTTAAGGGATTAATTTTTATAGCTTCTTAAATTGTGGGGATCCCAGTGGTTTTGTATGCTGATATATTTTTATAATGATGGCTTAAATGCCTCACAACAAAATTAATCTCCTTCCTCTCCCTTGTCTCTCTCCTCCCTCTCTCCAATTCCTTTTCCCCTAAGGATCTGACCCTAGGGATTTCTCTTCTGAATTATGAGTTATTTTTTGCTTTTGTTTTTGTTTTTTGCCATTGCATATTAGGACCAGGAATATATGCTTCTCTCCCCCACCTTTTCTCCCTTTTTTAGGTGTCAGCGTAGTCATGGTAGTTTAGAAATTCAAAATCTCCTATTGTAATACTTAAATTAAAATAGTTAGGATAACAAGTTTCCTGTCAGTATTCAATTTCTTTATCATGTTGGATGATACCCACAGTCAACGCTTATTAACTTCAAAAACAGGGAGTCAAAACTTTTTTTAGTTTTTTTAATCAGTTTTTTCTAAGTCCCATGTAGATTTTTTAAAAGTAGCAACAAAACTTATTGGCTATGATGTTTTCCTATATTTTAATTTTGTTATATTGACATAGGTCATAATACTTTAGTCACTATAAACACAAATTGTATCTGTCCCTGATTATTTCTGTTTATTTGTTTCAGTTGTAGCAAGTCTAATCATCCTGCATTCATCTGGGGCTACCAAAAAGGGAATAGGTAAGTTTATTAAAAGGATAAAAAGTACTACAAATTCCTGACAATTTTCCCAATTCTTTCCATATCCTAAATGCTTTATTAAGATAAGAATCTAACACTGTCCACAACTACTTGCCTTTCCTTAAGGAAAGCTCACAGCTTAATTACAAAATAAAAACAGAAACAAAGTGGTCGTATCTATTTTCAGTTCCCCCAAATACAGAATGATAGCTCTGTTTTTTTTTTGTTTTTTTGTTTTTTTGTGTTTTTTTTGCAGAAAAGCAAACCACTTCAGAAGCACAGAAATCAGTGCAGTGTGGAAATTGGACAAAGCATGCCAATGGAGGTATCTTCACTTCTCCCAATTACCCAAGCAAGTACCCTCCAGACAGAGAGTGCATCTACATCATAGAAGGTAAAAAAATGAAAATATGACAAAATAATTCTAAGCCTGAGTTGCTTGTTTAACAATACTTTATGTACCATTTCCAGATTGAGTTTACACTTACTTGAGTGCAATTAGATTGTGTGCATCAGATTGAATGTACACTAGGTGTCTTAAGAAACTGGAAGAATGTACCTAACAATTGATAATCATAGATTTAGAGCAGAAAAGGACTCTGATGGTAATCAAGTCAAATCTCTTATTAACTTGGCACATAGTTGGTACTTAATAAATTTTGATTGATTGATTTTAACCTTGAGAAGTTAAATGACTTTTCCAGAGTAACCAGGCTGGCAAGTGTCTCTGGCATGATTTGAATCCAGGTCTTCCTGATTAAAGTTCAGCAGCCTATTCCCTACATGTCTCTAAATAAATTAGAATGAGTAATGAACACCACATGAAAATAGGCAACTCTATTTTTTACACTGATTTCATTGATTGAATTAGTAGGCAATATATACCTGATAGATATTATCCTGTCATTTGACTTAAACATCTTATGCAATTTTACAAACTGATAGATAATACTGAACTCACTTTATGAACAATACAAAATAGAATGATGTAAAATCAAAGAAAATTGTGTAAATTTTCAAACAACACATTGTAACAACATGGTGTAGAAGAGAGGACACTAGACTGGATTTCAGAAATCCATGAGTGCTAGTCCTGAATTTCATTAATGAGCTGTGAGGAATTTTTGAATCAGGCTCAGATTCCTCCTGCACAGAAGAGAAAACTTCATTATAGGATCTGAAGAACTCTTTCCTAAATTTCTATGATACCATCCCAAACATTTGTCTGAAGCTTCATTTTTACTGGTTTGTACTAGTGGGTACTCACAGTAGCAGGCTTCAATTTACAGGTAAGATTTCCAGGATTTGACTGGCACCTAAATTTGTCCTATCCAGCAGGTCTTATAAGTATCTAAGCATTTTCAAAGAGAGGTCAAAGACCTTCTATCTTCCTTGAATTTTCCCTATTCTCTTTCTGAAGGTAGTGCTTAGATGTCTCCCAAATGCAAAATCCTTTCTGAGTGTCCGCATCTGAGATTTAACTTTTTTTTACGTTACGTTATAAAGATATTATACAGTCCTTATAAATGTAATACTGAAAACATCATGAAAATTATTTTGAATTTTCAGTGAAAATTTATATGATCAATTGCATTGGACTATAAGCCTAAAATACACACATTTTGAAGATCTTTGGAAAAAGTAGTTTCTATAATCCAATAAACCTCGTGGAATAAAGAGACTTGATCATAAAAGGGAAGTACTTTAAAAACCTTTATGTGTTATTATTTGGTCATACCTCATTTGGAATTTTTCTTTCCTTATTTTCAAACATGGATTTAATTAAAGGCCTATATGGTATGATCATCATCAAATCATGGGAAAAATTGTTCTGGGCCTGATCATTCAGTTCAATTTAACATTCAGTAAGTGCTTCATTACATAGCAAACAACAGAAACAAAAACAAAATAGTCCCTTCCCTGGAGCTTATATTCTACAATGGGAAAGCAACAAAGACAAATAAACTTAAGGCCACTTCAGAGGAAAGGAATAATACCAGCTCAGGGCAACATCAGTGAAGGCTTCACAGAGGAAAAGCCATGCTTGATTTGAGCCTTGAGAAAAGATTTTTAGCGGCAGAGAGGAGAAGAAAGTTCATTCTGGGCATAGGAACAAATTCATAGATGTGGGAGATCAGATGTCTAGTTAAGGAAATAGTTCAATTTGTGTTGAATGTAGCAAACATGAAGGGAAGGAAGCAAGCCTTTCTTAAATGTCTATTATGTGCTGATACTATGCTAAGCACTTTAAAAATATCACATCTGAGCCTCACAAACCCTGAGAGCTATGTGTTACTATCCCCATTTCACGGTTGAGAAAACTAAGGTTGATGGAGATTAAGTGACTTACCCAGTGTCATCTAGCTACCTAAGTGTCTGTGGCTGTATTTGAACTCAGCCATCAAGTTCAAAGATCTTCTTGTCTCCAAATCCAGAACTTGATTCATTGTACCATGTAGATGTCTTCTGAAGACAAGTATAGTAAAGTAAGGGTAAGTTCAAGTGACACAAATGCTAAGCTGACTGTATTTTATCTAAAAAACAATAGGGAACCACTGAGGATTTGGGAGGAGGGAACTGACAATACTCAGAATTATGCCATGACAGATGTCTTTTTGGCAGCTATGTAAAGGATGGAGGAAAGATACTAGAAACTCAGTGAGGATGAAAGGGTGATGAAGGCCTGAACTAGGAGAGTAGTTGAATAGATGGAGAGGAAAGGAAGAATATATGGAAAACATGCTATTGGGGGATAAAAGTGACAATACTTTATAAGTAATTGAATATTTGAGAAATGGAGAGGAAAAAGTGAAGGATGACTTTTGAGATTATGAAACTGTATGAGTGGGAGGATGGTAGTTCCCTTTATAGAAGTAAGAAAGTTTGGAGAAAGAGTTCATTAACAGGAAAAAGAAAATGATGTTCCTTTTTGGACATGTTAGCTTTGAGATACTGATGAGTAGACAGTTAGAAATGAGGGACTGAATTTCAGAAGAGACACTAGGAAAATAAATAAAGACAGAGATGGATTGTTTTGGATGTAACCTGTTTAGAGATGATGATTAAACTTTTGGAAGTTTTTATATCAACAAGGAAGAGAGCACAGAATGAATAGAAGAGGGTCAAAGAATGAACCTTGAAAGACAGAGATGTTTAGGTCGCTGAAGATGAATGGAGTGCCATGAGGTATAGGCAAAATTATTCAATAGGAATAGTGAGATAATGTTCGATATATCTAGTTGGAGAATCAGAAGAAAGCATTCAGAGAATCCAAACAGACAATATCCAGGAGGAAGGGCGTAGCCAATAGCCTCAAAAGTTTTAGAGAGGTGAAGGAGCATCTATACTAAGTAAAGACTGTTGGATTTAATTGAGATTACTGGTGAATTTGGAGAAAGAATAATTCCGTTATTATTTAATATTCCAAAATGGTTCATTTCACCTCTTTATTTACCCATGGATTGCTTAGTTTAACTTAAAGTGTAGTGTCAATCAGTCAAAAAGCATTTGTTATGTGCTTACTAGGTCAATAGTAATACAATCTTCTTTTCTAATAATTAGATATTGACATTAATAAAAGACTAAGAAAGAACACAACATTTTGTGCTGAAAATTAAAAATTCATAGAAGACAGGACACAATATCTTCTACAATGTAAAAGCACCTCTAATTCTTTATTCATTTCCACATAGTAAATTGGCACTTAGTATATGTTGGAAAGAATAATGATAAAAAAAATTTGTAGTTAAACTAGCAAGTCAAATGATTCATTTCAAATCAACAAATATTAAGCATTTACTGAATTGTAAGTTCTCAGCTAGATACTGATTATATAGAGTTTAAAAATATTAAAACCATGTGCTCAAGGAGTTTCATTTACTGGAAGTAATTGGTTATGAATGTACACAACTAAATCTAGTGTAAGGTAGGGAATGTTGGAAAAAAAGAGGAATAATTGAGACAAAGTGATCTAAGAAAATTTGAAGGAGTGGAAATTTTTCAGCTGGGAAGAATCAAGAATTTTTTTATGCAGTTAAGTGGAAGCAAAGATGAACCTTGAAGTAAGATCAGGACTCTGAAAGACAGAGATAAGGAGGAAATGGATTCCAGATATATGGAATTCAAGTAGTTAAATTTACATAGCTTCAAGTAATAGAGTAGGAATGTACTATTAGTTGTATGTCGTGCTGATACATCACATATACATTACAAGGTTTTCTCTGTCAATTTTACATTATATTTCTATCCCAGCTCAGTCATAACAAATCACTGGGGTATCTGATTGGATTTGTGTTTGTGAGTTGTTGATGATACTTTTGTTATCTTCTTGTGTGTGTATGTGTGTGAGTGTATGTGAGGCATGACTTAAGCACACTTTTGAAAGTGTCCACTTTTCCTTATTTGAAATCCATACAATTATTATCCTGCTGTCACCTTCCCTCTTTGATTTATATTTGCAGTTTCTATATAAAATAGAAGTAGATTTCACATACAAATTTACTTGTGATGTCATATCCAGTAAGTAATGGGAGTGACAAGCTGCAGGGGATTGCCTACAGAGTAAAAATATGTAATTTCTGTATTTTTCCCATGAATTTGCCTTGCAAGAAAAATGATGTCATGAATTCCAGATAAACAAATAGCGTTTTATCTCATTGATAATGCAATATTTAAAATAATAGGTTTAGCATTGCATATAAGTGAGAACTTTTAATACATTTTCTCAGAGAAAGTCAGCGCGTTAATATTTTTAAGATACTATATTTTATTGGAACAAAATTCTTTTAGCATAGACAGGCTTTGAAATTCAAATCTGCAAATTTATGTTTTCCAGGACAAAATATACTCATTGGTAATTTTTGGATTATCTATTATACTTCATTTTTCTGACAGCCATAAATTTATGATGTTGATTTATTATCAGGATCTGTTTCAAAGCACTTTCAACTTTTTGAAATAACAATATTTAACTTTTTTCTTTATAATTTAAACTTTGTTATCATCATTACATAAAGTTCCAGGGACAGAATGCATTATCAATCTAACATTACAAGATAAAACTTGATTTTAGTAAGCAGTTTAGCCAATAAATGATAAAATCTTTGACCTAAGTGGCACCTTGGATAGAAACTTGGACATGGAATCAGGAAGGCCTGAATTTAAGTCCAGCCTCAGACACTTACTAGCTATATGACCCTGGGCAAGTTATTCAACTGTGTCAGCCTCAGTTTCCCCAACTACAAAATGAGGATAATTATAGCACCTCCATCCCAGGGATATTGTGTGGATAAAATGAAATAATATTTGTAAAGCACTTAAGATAGTGCCTGGTGCCCCTTCAACATCATGCGCACACACACACACATGGACACGCACATGCACACACACAAAAATAGTGCCTGGTGCCCCTTCAACATCATGTGCGCACACACACACACACACACACATGCACACACACACAAATAGTGCCTGGTGCCCCTTCAACATCATGCACGCACACACAAAAATAGTGCCTGGTGCCCCTTCAACATCATGCACA
>CM053580.1:425272789-425296949 GCA_028627135.1 Pseudochirops cupreus | reverse complement strand
TATTCCTATAAGAAAACACTTTATCAATATTTTCTCATTTCATCTTCATAAAAATACTAGGAGGCAGGTTTAATAAATAAGGAAACTGAGGTAGGAGTTGTGACTTAGTCATATAACTAAACAATGGCTAGGATTGGATTTCAAATTGCATCTTCCAGATTCCAGGTCTAGTTATCTGTATTGAACCACTTAGTGACCACATGGGTCACAAAACAATTGAAATTCCAAAATATTATTATTTGATAAATGATACTACTTTGAAAGAATTTTATTTTTGTTCATTTGAATACTCCCTATGCCAATACAAATCACAAACCTTTACATTGCTTCTCTTCAAAATTTCTTCCTTTCCTATAAATCCATCGCAGAAAAATTGCTGTCCTTCTGAAGATTCTGGAGACTTTCCCTTGTTCTTTTAGCACATTGAGGGTAATCACATACCAGTAAGTTATAGTATTCATTTCTTCCAGTAGTGTGTCAGTTCATTCATCATTAGTGGCAATTGTATGTTAAAGGGTAATAACAGGTAAATTTTTTAAAAACCGTCAGCTTTAGCACCTTTTTCTTCCTACTTTTAGCCACTAAGTTATTGCAGAATATTATTGTAGAAGGAGGAAGGGGATTATATAACCAGAGGATGTAGTGTCAATATTTCTACATATGTACATTCACATAATGATTATACACAGTGGTCAACTGTGCCAATGCTTAGATAAACTAGTAGTCATGGAAGAAATGCATAGTTCATCTCTGAGAAAGTATTCAAAGTGATTCTAGCTCAATGGACCTGCCAGAGATTGTGCTCTGCTAAAATAGTTTATAAATCAACGGTCGGTTCCATGCCACAATGGAGCACTGAAGTTGGACTTCAGTGAAAGTCGATGAGATAGAGCAGTGGTTCTCAACCTTCCTAATGCCGTGACCCTTTAATACAATTCCTCATCTTGTGGTGACCCCCAACCATAAAATTATTTTTGTTGCTACTTCATAACTGTCATTTTGCTACTGTTATGAATCATAATGTAAATATCTGATATGTAGGATGTATTTTCATTGTTACAAACTGAACATAACCCACAGGTTGAGAACCGCTGAATAGAGAATAAGAGGGGCAAAGGAGAGATGGAGACAAAGTGCTTTAGGGAAATTTGAGGAGGGTAAGGAAACATTTAGTTGGGGAAAATCAGGAAAGGCTTCATGAAGAAAGTAACATTGAAATCAAACCTTAAAATAAGATCAAGATTCTGAAAGAAAGAAACAAGGAGGAGAATGTGTACCAGGCATGGAACTCAAGAGGGTTAGATATGATCATTAAAAATATTCAAAGGAAATATTATTGATAATTCTCATGAAATTCACCTTGAATTTTCCTAAAATAAGTAAAATAGCATGGTTCAATTATGTCAGGAGCAAATTCTAAAATTTTATGGTTTCATAAGTAAATCTGGTTTGAAATTTATTGTAGTTTGGTTTTGTATCTATAGATTGATCAGGAACAGTTACTATCTGCCTATACAAACAGTTGAGTAATCTTAAAGTTTCCTCAGAACCTTCTAACTGAGAAAAGTTGTGAAATGGTCTAGCAATTTAGAATGACACTTCACTGACACATTCTTTTTTTAAATGCGAGGTATGGGGCATATTCTCTTTAATACATTACCAAAGTAAATAAGCCAAGCAGGGTCTATTTCTGTTTTGACACCCAAATACATAGAATGTCATCTGGCCCAGGGTATAGGTGCTTCAGAATGTGAAATGAATGACAGTGTTTTGGCCTATTTTGCAGGGTGTATGTTGGGGGATGAGAGCAAAGAAAATGAAGAGGCACTATGACATAGAAAATTGTTGAAGATACAGCAGAATTCTGAAAGGACAGTTCAATGGTTAAATATGGTACTATTTGGTAGGCAATTCTTATCTGACTTTGCTAAAATTAAAAACAGGCTCATAACCTGCCTAGTTGAAATGATAAATAAAACTAAATGAATTGCAATCCATTTCACCAGTGTCTTAACCTAACCAAATATAGGGACTGAAAATAGGGTGCAAGATATTGCCTATATACATGATGAGGAAATAAGTAAATTTTGTTGCTTTCATGCCAGGATAATAGATCAGTTTTTCACTTTCTATTTAGCAATTTAGACATTGCCTAGACAAGTGGACAGTTAACTTTCAAGTAGTTAACACAGATATAAGCGCCTTATGTTTACTACAAGTGAGACAGCCATGTAAGACTATCCTTAGCTACACTTTACCTCCTAACATTGGCATTGCTCTGCTAATGCCATTAACTCCATTAATTCACTTATTGAATATAAGGCAACTATTTATTACGAATAAAAAGTCTTTCAGGATAGAGTAAGTAAAAACATCAAAGAGTTATAGTATCATAGATTTCAATCAGGATTATAGTATAATAGATTTATAACTAGAAAGAATCTTAGAAGCCAGCTAGTTAAACCACTTAACCTTACAGCTGAATAACTGAGATACAGAGGAATTAAGTGCCTTACCCAAGTTAATATGACAGCACATAGTAAAGCCAGGATTTGAATTTCGGTACTCTGACTACAAAATAATCACTATTTCCAGTATACCATTCTCTTTTTCTCCCTTTTTCAAACTATTCATAATATTCAATAGCTTGCTCATTTATAAAGTACCTACCATTCCATTCAGGCATTAAAGAACAAAGCAAGACAAACAACAATTTAAAAAGAAAAACAGCAACAAAACTCTTATTTGATCTTCACAATAACCCTGAGAGGCAGGTGCCTTATTACTCCCATTTTTACAGATAAAGAAATCAAATCAGATCAAGGAGAGGCTTGCCCAAGAACACATAACTAGAAAGGGTCAAATTTGAATTTTGGTCTTTGTGATTCTAGGCCTAGTGCTCTAACCTGTACCACTTAGGTGACTGTTGAAGGAGATCAATAATTCACTAATTTGTTCAATAGCGTCTATTAAATACCTACTATGTATAAGGTGCTGTGGCAGAGGCCAGTGGATTCAAAGACAATATTAAAAATAATCCCTGTCCTCATAAAAGGCACAGAATTCAGTCATTATTTCCTGAGCATATACTATAGTCCAAATACTGTGCCAAATGGTGGTGTTTGACTCAGACATGGGGTTACTAATCATTACATAAGAATCCCCATGGATACATATGGACTTCCTTTTAAAATGTAATTTTATCTGTGATTTATTGTATTTTTACCTATTTTGCTAAATATTTTCCAATTACATTTTAATTGACTGTGACCTGCACTCATGGGTGCTACTGTTAGCATGTTTAACACCTGTGTGCTAGAAGATACAAGATTCACATGGGCAAGTATGTAGAAGCCCATTTGAGCAGCGATAATGCACTAACTGAGAACCCTAGAAACAGAGATATGAGGAAAAACTTTACAAACTGACAGCTGAGTTAGGACTTGAAAGAAGATAAAGACTCTTGAGAGGTGGAAGTGAGGAAGGACTTTTTCAAATGAATTAGCAGTTTAGTCATTGGGAGGTGAGAATGATGGAGAAGAGGACAAGGAAAGAGGCAGTAGGTGCAGTTCTTGGAAATGATATGAGCACAGGATTTCTAATCATGCTGCTATTCACAACAATTATTTTTTTAGAGGCACATTTTAATTGCACCTGACTTTTGTAGTCTGCATATAGCTGTAAGTTCTAAAAATGCTTAGAAAATTTAAATGTTTTCTTGTTTTTTTTTTATTTTGATTGAATTATGACATAAAGAAAAAATGGCATGTTTGAACTTTTATTTTCAGTAATTCTATGCAACTGAAGGGATTAATTTCTATTTCCTTTAGTTTTTGCTGTCAGTCATTCAGGCTTATGTCAGGGAATTTCTGCAGCTACTAATCTTTTACCACATGTTAAAACCAATGCTTTCTAGCAACTATGAAATTCTCAAGTTGCTATTTTTGAGAAATTATTAGATTTACAAGATGGGAGTAGTGAATGTTAGATATTGGAAATCTTCAGAAAAAGAAGAATCTAAATACGATTGATGAGAGGACTGTTTATTTGAGACACATTCAGGGGTGTGCTGGGCAGTTTTTCATATTAAAAATACAAGCACAATTCTTTCAAGTTTAGTTTGCATTACTATTATTTCCTCTGTCACTTTCTTAAATTCAGACAACAACCAAACAATTCATCATGCCCTGATTTGTAGCATTGCTGATTTCTGAATTGTAAATCTTCCCAGTGGAAATTTAAAAATCAGCTTTCCAGGATCAAAAGTATTGTTTCCAGCACACTGTTGGCACACATCTCAGAACGTTCTGAAGTTCTGCCACCTGATTCCTAATCAAACATGAAATCATTGATTTCTGAAGAGATCGCATGTGTATTGAATGCTCAAGCATTGACTTTCACAAAAATTCCTTTCTACCCTTGAGAAGGGACTGTGTCAATTAGAATAGCTCATACTTTAATGTAGCAGAAGCATAAAGTGATTTCATAATGTGACAGTTTTGTCAATATTGAAATAAAAGATTAGAATCATTCCTGAGTTCTTAAAAAAGCTTATATTATTATGAAGAGTAAAGGACAAAAATATACTTAATTGGAAAATGGCCATTTCATCCTACTGCTTTTGTTTCCCTTTGTATATTTGAATGGCTAATAAAAGGTTAGTTTTTCACTTCACATGTGGATTCTCTAGCATGGCACTGTTGAGGCAACAACTTAGAAGGAGGAAATAGGAGTGCTGCCATGGATTCCCTCATTATGTTTCCCTTATTCTGACCAAACTCTTTAACAGTAATACTCCTAGTTACCCTTAAGCTATTTTGGAGAATAGAGTAAAGAAATACGGAGAAGACAGAGAAGGTAGAAGGGAAAGGAATAATGTATATGTTTTCAGAAGTGAGGGAAGTATAAGAAAGGACTCTATGCTGTCTCCTTGAAGCATCTTTACAAGAAAAGTAAAATATATGTTCTTAATTGATTTTGTTTGCATACTACTCCATAGAAGTAGAGACTGAAGTCATGAAATAGACACCAAAATTCTAGATTTTATTCTGTTGAAGAAAACATATTTGAAAAGAAGCACAATCAATTAAAACATAATTTAAGGATTTTTCCTGAGATAATTATCCATAAATTAAAAGAAAGAAAATATTAATTCAGTGATTCTCATGAAAATATCAGCTGCCATTATCACTACCTTCAATCAATTATTTCTTCCTTTAGTTTTAAACATGCTGAACAGTGTCCATATATGTTATTTCTTTCATTTTTTGATATATTTTCTTTCTACCAGCTACAGATATTAGTGTTCATCAATTCAGTTTTTGACCCTTTGCTTTTATTTTTCTTTCTAAACAATCTTAGTAACAGAGCTCATCCACTCTGTGCAAAATCATTACATCATGTCATAGGACATACATACAGTATAAAATAGTGAATATATTTTTTAAAAATAGAAATTAGTAAATAGTTTACCAAATTATATTTTTTCCAAATGTGTTTAAAATTTACTTTCTTTTCTAAAACCTTGACTTTCTAAAAAATCCAGAAAGCATGACTCCCATTGATATAGGAAATAGAATCTTAGAGCTGAAAGAAGTCTTAGAAATAAAATCTACCACCAACTTTCTAAGGATAATAAAGTAAAACTCACAGTTGTTAAGTTCCTTGCTAAAAGTCACCTCAATTCAATACATTTTAATTGCTTACTATGTGTCAGGCACTTTGCCAGGTGTCGGTGTTACAAAGACAAATATAAAACAGTCCCTACCCTCAAGGGACTTACATTATTTTACCAGGACACCTAGTGTTTGCAGTAAGTTGATTGAGCACTGGATCTGATAAGTTAACAAGTACTGAGACTCTTTCTAGCACTATCACCCTTGGCAAGTCATTTAATCCTAATTCCTCAGTTTCCTCAATTGTAAAATGTGGAAAATAATAGCCCCTAATGTCCAGGTTTGCTGTGAGGATCAAATCAGATTATATTTGTAAAGTGCTTAGCACAATGCCAAAAACATGGTAGCTGCTTAATAAATATTTACTTCTTTTCTTCCAACTAGTACATCTTACCATCAGCTTAAACACACTATTAAAAAAAAAAGAACTTATTGTAAATACATGTAAGTTTAAAAATAAAAGGAATCCTTAAAATCATTTAGTATAACACCCATGTTTTACAAAGGAGAAAGATGAGAGGTACAGATACTTCAAGTGACTCTCCCAAAGTCATATTCTATTTATTTCCTAGTCAGTTTTCCTTCCTAGCTACATATTCTTTCTAACTGGTACCATATCTCTTACAGGGACCAAGATTGAAAACCTTGGTGTCAGCTTTGTTCATTCTTCTACATGTCCCATATCCAGGCAGTCACAAAGTGTTATTTGAAAGTTTCACTATTTCTGTTGCTTTCTCTCTGTTTCTACACCAACCAGCTTGATTCTTCCCTACACTAGCTTGTGACTATGTTAACAACTTATTCTTCCTGTTTTTAGTACTTTTCCTCCAACCTATTCCATATACTGTATATTGATTAATCTTCTATTAATACTATTTTCATGTTGTTGCCCTCCTGTTCATTATTGTCCAGTGTTTTACTATTTCTAACCAATTCATGTCTAAACTGCTCTTCTGGCTTCAAAAGTTTTGTATACTTGGTTTTACCCTGCCTACAAAACCATATGCCAGTGCATATACCTTTCACTATAGTCAAATGCTCATGGTCCTTCATGTTCACTCCTTTTTATTTTTGCGTTTAGAACTCACATTTTTCCACTCATCTTGAATAATTTCTTCTGTTTATTCAAATCCCACCCAGACTTCAGTGTCTAGCCTTCTCTGTGAAGCTTGAGCCAAATTATCTAACCTACAGTATTGCTACTATATCAATGGGAATGTATTGTGGAACATATGGACATATTGTGAAAGACTGACCATATTTCCCTCCTTCCTATCCCACCCCCCCCGTTCTATTCTTTACTTTGTCCCTGTCCCTTTACAGAAATGTGTGCTTCTAACAACCCTTCCCCTCCTGCCATCCTCTCCATCATCCCCCCTCTCGTCCCCTTACCACCTACTCTTATGTCGGGCAACATACCCAATTTAGAGTGTGTCATTCCTTCCCTAAGCCAGATTTAATGAGAGTGAGGTTGACCCATTCCCTTTTGCCTTCTGGTTCTTTCCCTTCATTGTAACAGTTATCCCTTGCCTCCTCTAAATGAGATGGTTGACGACATTCTGTTTCTCCCTGTCTCCTTTCATTCTATTCCTTTCCCAATTCACAATTTCACCTTTTTAAATATGATACCTTCCTATTAAATGGATCATGTGCCCTCTGTCTATGCACACATATATACACACACTCACATATGTATTCATATGCACATATATACCCTCCTATATAGACATATGTGTATGTATACATATATACATTTATATTATCTTCACCTATCCACATACTGAGAAAAGTTTCTCAAGTTACAATTATCATTTTTCCATGTTGGCATGAAAATAATTCAACTTTGATAAATTCCTTACAATTTCATTTCCATGTTTACCTTGTCATGCTTCTTGTATTTGAATGTCAAATTTTCTATTCAGTTCTGTTTTTTTCAGCAAGAATGCTTGAAAGTCCTCCACCTCATTGAATGACCATATTTTCCCCTGGAACATTATACTCAATTTTCCTGTGTAGGTGATTCTTGGTTTTAATCCTAGTTCCCTTGATCTCCCTTATCTCTCCCTACATCTCTAACCTATATTTCTACCTTTATTCCTCAAACTACAATAATCACAAGTTATACTGATCATTTTGCTATTTCCTAGGTTTATAGTACATTTAATTATATTATCACCTCTTATTTATTTTTAAATTTGTTTTTACCATGTTTTCTTAATTAGATTTTCAGCTCCTTAAGGGCAAGGGCAATGTTTTACATATCTCTTGTACTCCTGAGAACATGCTATATAGAGTATCTGTTTTTCTTATAATCTATAATACTAAAGGTAATTTATAATTTCAAAAAGGATCAATTATTTTTTTTATGTTTTTGCACCATTGAGCTCATTAGGTTTTTATACTTTGCAACTTTGGACACCACAAAAATAACAGCAATAATTTATGTAAAATTTTATCTCTATACTAAAGTCTTATTTTGATGCATCATCATTGTGTGAAGCTGACCTTGTTCTCAAAGACTAGTTCAGCAAAGAACAATCCTTAAAAGGTTCTGCCAACCTATAAAGTTACTGAAGGAGGAAGGAAAAGTATGCTATCTATTGGTTATCTGAGGATTCACCAGTCCACCTGAGCTGGAGAGACTTAATCTCACAATCGCAGCCATAGGTGATAGATGTAAATACACACACACACACACACACACACACACACACACACACAAGAAATGAGAGATTTGAATTTTTAGAATGATACCCTATACAAATGAAATCAGGGACCTTTCAGAGGCTTGAAGATGAGTAATCTATAAACATTTGAAAACAAAACATTGCACACACAGCAAATTAAGTAAAACTGATAAAAATATTAATGTTTATAAAATATTAGAATTTTATCTCAATGCAGGAAGCAAGATTAAGAGAATACTGAATGTGAGTTTTAAAAGGGTGTAAAACAAATCTGTCCTCACGTAAGAATATTTTTGGCAAAAAAATCACCTACACTACCATGATTTATAAAGACCAATTGGCCATCAGATTATAACTTTAGAGATCAAAAGCACTTTAAAGGCCATCTAATCAAACCCTTTCATTTTTATATGTAGGGATATGTAAGGTCATAGAGTATGAGTCACATTCATAAGTGGCAAAGATGAGATTTGAACTCCAATGCAAAATCAGCTAATGTTCACTCAGTCCATGTTTACATAATGAAAAAAAGGGAAGCAATGGATATTAAGAATTTGTCTATTGATCTCATGTTTACAAATTATATCTTATTACAATCTATGTGAACTAATCAGAAAAAACCACCAAAGTTTTAAGTCATCAAAATAGAGGATGGAATTTAATCAAAACAGAATTAAATTTGATTCAGTCATTATTTCCTAATCACATGCCTTTACCTTTCTCTGTGCTAGTTTTGGTGGATTATTCAAAAGAATTCTAAAACATGATCTCTCCTTTCAGTATCATTAAGAAGATATGCCATAGACAAGTGAAACTATTAGTGATCAGTGTAAGATATGCCATGGTTAATTGACAAAGGTGAAATGTGCCTAAGGAAAATATGCATTTGACTAGGATAATCAAAAATTGACCTACTGGCAAATACAGTCATTTTTTTTTGGGGGGGGGGGGGGAGGAATGCTTCTTCTACTTATCCTTATCATTTTAGCCAAGATTTTATAGATAAAACTATGTTGAACTTATACCTTAAAGATACGATATACTTGGTGTAGCGAATAGAGCACGAGGAAAACTTGAGTTCAAAATTCAGGCTCAGACACTTAACACTTACTAGCTGTGTGACCTTGGGAAACCCTTATTGCCCTGCCCTCCCCCTTCCAAAAAAACAACAAGAAAGATATGATATACTTTAATAATTACATGTGAGTCTAAGATGAAGAAATGAATAATCAATGAAAGAAGTCATAAGGGACAATTATTAAAATAATCAACAACTAATAAAGTAATGACAACTTTTGATAATTTGGTTCATACTACAAACTTTTTACCCTATATTGCAGCTAACAGTAACCACATCCAACAGCTAGTCTTCAAATGTGAGTTAATAAAATAATTTTTGAGAGAATAGCATTATGTAAGAACTTGAAAAACATCAGAAAATAATTGCTATAACATCTCCTAGGATAGAATCATTATAAAAGAACAACATTTCCTGTCCAGAAAGGAGATAGTGTTTAGTTGATAAAACCAGTGAAGCAGTAAAAAAACATTTTGACATGACAGAGCAATACCACTTAATAAGAATATTGCGAAAAATATATGTAGAAATCTAAAGAATCATGAAGGCAAATTAAAATAGATATAAAATCATAAACTAATATGGCATGCTTTCATAAGAAATAAAAACCAAACTGGGAAACAAACATGGATTGTTGAAAATTAAGAAGCAGTGTTTCAAAATATTCCCTACCTCACCAGAAAATTTCTTGTTGGAATGACCTTGGCCTACATGATCCAACTTTATATTGATTCATATCAGGTTTATTTTTTGTTAAATAAAATAGTTAACACATTATTATCTTACAAATACTATACAAATAATTAAGATAAATACCACTGGAGTGGTACAACTTACAGCTGTAGGAGTTCAGAATAAGGAGATAACACAACTAGCTAGAGTGATGAGAGAACTCATCAAATGAGAGGTAGTATTGAAGTGATGCTTTGAAGGATGTAGTAGGCTGAGGAATGGGTGGATAGCATTTTTAGTGACTGAAAAAAGTTTGAATAAAGCCACTGAAGAAAAAAAAATTGAGAAAGGATAGGTCAGTAACCATTTGTGATCATTGCAGACTGTGTGCTAATGAGTAGTGGGAGATAAGAATTAAATAATTGGGAACATCAAATTGTAAAGAATCTTGAATGTTTGATAATGGGTATGTTATCCCTTCTCTAAGCAATTGGGAAACATTGGGGACTTCTCAGCAGGAGAATGATGTCAGAGTTTCTGGACAATTTATCTCCCTTTTATTGCTGTTCACTCCATGGACACACACCAGGCCCTTCTATCCTCCACTATCTCTCAAAGTCTGTCCAAGTACATGTTCATTATTTCCATATTACTTTTACATCTCATCCTCTTCTGTCTCCTTTCCCTTTTACCTTCAATATTTCCCAATATCAGGGTCTTTTCCAATGAATCCCATCTTCTGATTATATAGCCAAAGCATTTAAACTTCAGTTTCAGTATTTGACCTTCCATTGAAGAGTGTGAAGTAATTTCTTTAAGTGTTGAATAATTTTATCTCCTTGCTATCCAAGGGGTTTTCAGAGCCTCTCTTGAGCACATCAATTTGGAGACATTGATTCTGTGGTGCTCAGCTTTCTTTATAGTCCAAGTCTCACAGCCATACATTAGTACTGGAAAAAAAAAAGCATAGCTTTAACTATGTAGATATTTGTTGGCAAGGTGATGTCTCTGCTGTTTAGTACAGATTTGTGAATGCTACTGCATTTCTTTTAAGGAATTCTTGCCTATTGTAGTGTGTGTGTGTACCTACCTACCTACATACATACATATATACATACATACATAATGATCACCTGAATTAAATCCATTTGTCCCAACCATTAAAGTTCACTGACTCCCAAGATGCCAATGTTTAATCTTTCCATCACCTGTTTGATCACATCTAGCTTACTTTGTTTCATAGATCTTATATTCTAGGTTAATATACATTTATATCATCAGTCTTTCTTTTCATCACCAGATGCACTCAAAGCTTCTTTTTGGCTTTTACCCAGCAGCTTTATTAGTGCTGGAACTAGTTGTAGTTGTCCTGCACTCTTCCTCAGTAGCATATTGGACACTTTCCAACTTGAGGAGCTCATCTTCCATTGTCATCTCTTTTATCAGTTTACTACTATCCACGGGCATTTCTTGGCAAAAGTCCTGGAGTAGTTTGCCATTTTCTTCACCAATGCATTGCCTTTTGTTAGAACTTGCCATTATGACCTGTCCATCTTGGGTAACCCTGCATGGCATAGCTCAAAATTTCTTTGACCTGTGCAAGCCTCTATGCCATGACAGACAAGATAGTGATCCAGGAGGGGTTTCATCTGATGACAATGAGTAAAAAGAATTAGAGTGGAGAAAGCTGGGGAAAAAAGGGTGATAAGTTGTTAACACACTGCCTGATACCATTTTTCATTTTCTAATTTTTATCCTCAGTGCTTAGCACAATGACTGGCATGTAGTAAGTACTTAATTAATGTGTTCATCACATTGAATTGAATTATGACAAAAATCAAAAGACCATATATGAGGTATTAAGGGTTGGAATTAATGTTATGACGATAGAAATAAAAAGGAATATAAACTTCTTGAGAAGAGGGACTATTCTGTTTTTATCTTAGACTCCAGTAGTTATCATGATGCTTTTCATGTAGTATATTTATTCATTTTATTTGAATTTGGAATTTAAGGGACATATAGAATGACATTGCAAAAATAAAATTTTATGTGACATCTTTTGAGCATGGGGTAGAATAAGAAAGAGGAATCACAAAAGAAACTTCTTGTCCTCCAAGTTGTTAGATGTTTTTTTTTTTAATATTTAGATGTTGTATTTTCCATGAAAAATGCAAATTCCTTGTGGATTAGTAATTTGAACAAATAGACTTTGTATTTCTACTACCATCATGTTACATTGCATATACTAGGTATATAATAAATACTTGTTGGATAAAACTAGATTATTTATAGAAACAGGAAAGTCATATGGAGGAGATGATTGGGGGAGACAGAACAGGTATTGGGAGTAATCATTTGTTTTTTGATGTTGAATTGGAAGTGTTAGTGGGATGTTGAAATAGAAAGGCCCAATAGGCATTTTGAAATCCAAGACTGAAGTTCAAGATAAAAATAGTGGTTCACCATAAAAAAGTGAGTAATTTTCAAAGTTTTGATAATTGAACCCATTAGAATAGACCAAAAAGTCATGAAGTGAGGTAAGTGAAAAGTGCTAAAATTCTAACTGAGGACTGCCCTCAGTCAGGTACTGAATCAAGTAGAATGGAACAAGTTAAGAAGCAATGAAAACAGGGGTCATTCAAAGAGGTAAAAAGAGAAACCCAAAATTGCAGACTCAGGACTGGCCAGGGATGAGAGAATTTCAAAAAGGGAAATTGATGGCTAACAGTGTCACACGCTAATGGAAGGTCAAAGATGGATTCTAAAGAAAAAGAGACCATAGAATTTGGCAATGCTTAACAGAGAAATTTTAAAAAGCAGTAGATAACACAAAGGATACAAAATGCATTTAGTGGTAGGAAAGTAAAAGCAGTCAGTATAAAATTTTTGAATGAATTCTCATAGTAAAGAGAAAATCGTTGGAGGATTGCAAGGTCTACAGATGGTTTTGTGTTGTGGTGTGTGTTTGTGTGTGTGTGTGTGTGTGTGTGTGTGTGTTTTGAGTTGGTTGATTGTTGTATTTTTTAAAAGGAGTCTTAAGCATGATTATAGATAGTGGGTAAGGGACCAGAGGACAGGCAGATATTGAAGATTAAAAAAAGACAGTAAATAATTGATGGAGCAAGGACATTTGTTCCAAAGAGGATTGGTGGAAACTTAGTTCTAGCACTGGAGAAACTCCTTTTCTCATGAAAATAGAAACGGATAAGACCAAATGATTAAAGATTCAGAACAAAAAGAGCATATAGAAGAGAAGTTGAAGTATTTTCAAATGCTACCAGAAGGCTTTCCTAAAAAGCTATATCATGATTGATTTTCTTTTTCAGCTATTTAGTGGAAATAAATAATCTCAGCAGGAAAAAATAGCTAATTTGACTATATCTTTAAAAATCCAACTAATGGGAATGACACAAGTACAAGAACTAGAATCTTTTCATTTTTACTGGCATGTTGAAGTAAAGTCTACAGCTCTTATCTAAATGTCAGTTAAATGGTGCAGTGTATAGTGTATTGTACCTGGAGTCAGAAGACCTGAGTTCAAATCTGTGTCCAGACAATTGCTGGTTGTATCACCCTGGGCAAGTCACTTAACCTTATTTGCCTTAGTTTCCTCATCTGTAAAATAAGTTGGAGAAGGAAATGCAAACCACTTCAGCATCTCTGTCAAGAAAACCCAAACGGTGCCATGAAGAGTCAGATATCACTGAACAACAGCTAGTTCTTTTCTAAAATGTTTCATGCTAACATTTACACTACACAGAAATTCATATAATTGCCTGTTGAAAATACTTATTTAAATGTTGAGTGAATTGCTATCATAATCTCACTGTCTTCTTGAGACTAAACATTCCCTGTTCCTTCAATTCACCTTCACATGGTGTGATCTGAGGTCCTTTTCTTCCTTCAGCATTCTGATTGCCCCACTCTCTATGCCCTCCAGACCTAAGTACTTTTGCTAAAATGTTATGCTCCAAACTGAACATGATATTTAAATGTGAGTTGATCAGAGAAGATTACAAATCCATTAGCCTCTAGCTTTTCCAAAATATACTTTTTGAAGTAACTCTTACATTGTTTTCCTCCTACATTTCTGGGCTTGTCATTTACAATATAAGTAGTGAATTATAATACCTGTAAATACTTTGAAACTTCTCTTTTTGTCATATTTCTTTTTTGATGATTTTTGCGATCAGCAGGCAGATGGTAGAGGATGTCATCCTCTGGTTCATACAAGGCAGTACAGATTTTTAAATTAATTGCCCAATGAATCAACAGGAAACCTAACATGCAGGTACATCTTCTCATGGACAGTACTGAAACCTCCTCACTTAGTCACACAGAGTTTCAATCCATAAGAGATTTGCAACATTTTAATCTATATAATCTCCATATCAGTATACATTTCAGAAAAAAAAAGCTGAGTAGAAAATCAATATTGGTCGCAATACCATTACTCTTCTGTCACTGTTACTCCTTACATAGACATGGAAGAATTGTATATAACAATGTGACTGGATAGAAGGGAGCATCAGGGTAAAGTGTAAACATATATTCTTAATAATGGGTTTCTCTAGGAATGATCTTTATTTCTCTATAGAGGCCAGCTATGAAGCAAGAACTGAGCAATTCTCTGAGATATCCAGGAGAAAGGCCATTTCAAGAAATATGGGAAAATGGCAGAGGGAAGGATTTTTTTTTTAATTCTAATCCCAAGATGATGCTTAACTGCTCCCTTTTCATAAGCAAAAGGGAAAATAACCCATTAGATTTGTTTACCATTATCAATTCTTTCCCCCAAGGAGCACTTAGAATTTCCTTGGGAAAATTTGTAATCCTCCAGAGAAATCCACTCCTCTTTATAATGTTATCTGCTTGCTTTTCATTTTTGAGTGTGTTGAGCACAGTCATGATTTGAATATTAGATCTATAGGGAAAATCAGAGATGCATCAGAAAATTAAAACTAAACAAGATTAGTAAATAATGGTTTCTCACCTCATCTTTTTCAGCTGCCCCCAGACAATGTATTGAACTTTACTTTGATGAAAAGTACTCTATTGAACCCTCTTGGGAGTGTAAATTTGATCATATCGAAGTGCGAGATGGACCTTTTGGCTTTTCTCCAATCATTGGACGATTCTGTGGACAGCAAAATCCACCTGTAATAAAATCCAGTGGCAGGTTTTTGTGGATTAAATTTTTTGCTGATGGAGAGCTGGAATCTATGGGATTTTCAGCCAGATACAATTTCACAACTGGTAAGTAGATACTCTCCTTTTCTATCCCATGAATGTTTATTCATGGATTTCATAATTTTGACGTGTATTCTTTTGTCAGGCTGATATTATTTTTGTGAAAAATATTACTATTTAATTTTAAATGTTATTTTTTGTTCACTTCATAAAGTATGGCAGAGTAAAAGAAGAAATCACTTTCTTGTAATCTATCAGGAAAGCAATTAATTCAATTGACTTTCATTATTCTGTATGGGTTTCATACTTTGAAGAAAATTATGTGACCAAGAAAAACTAATTATATACAGAAGCACTGAGAAGTTCAATGTTGTCTGTGGCATTGTAAAATGGATCCAACAGAATGATCTAGAAAAAAAAAACTTTGATAAAAAGCATATTTGTTCTGAAAATATCCATCCCACTTTTTAATCCTATATGGAGCTAAGTAGAGAGAACTGATCTACTTTTCCAAACAGGCAAATTTCTTAGAGCCTTGAAAGAGAAAGATAGATTTGTAACAGTCAGTTGAATATTTTTCTAGAAGATCTGACAGACATTGTTATTAATTATGAAATTATGTAGCCTATGTCAATTTGTTATCCAGCCAACATATTCAGGATGTTTGTAAAAAACAGATTTTTAAACATAGGTTTCATGTTACTAAATATATTTAGCAGGTTTTATTGGCTTATGTGAAAGATTTAATGTAAAATATATAAATATATATGTGTATATATGTATGTATATGGGTGTATATGGGAGTATATTATTGCAGAAGTACTGCACTACAGTGATTTGGGATTTGATAGTTATATTTTATGATTTTTATATGAACAATTACCCATATTATACAAAGGAACATGTTGATCATCATTTACATGGTTTATCGGTGTGTACTTCATGATTCACTCAGGTTATATTGGGTATACAGTAGGATTAAAATTGGAAAATTTGATAAAGGGATTATTCCATGTTCCAAACATGGTTAATAGAATCACTTTAAAAATAGTACAGGGAGCACAAGGATGGTATATTGGTTGTTTCAATCAATTTAGAGTTTATGTTAGAGCAAGTTAGATATGGATTTTGTGACAGTTATTTACCTTATAACATAAGTCGTTCCCTACCTCAGACTCCTTAAAGTTTTTAGTTAATTGTCTTAATTTTAGAAGACATATTATGCCTAATTTTTCATGGCATGGGAATTAGGCATAAAAATGAAATTTCTAGTTGAAATTTTCCCCCTAGATATATTGTTTTTTCTCTTTCAAAGAGTAGTTATTTCCCTTACATATGTAAACTGGTATAGATTTTTATCTATTAAAAAAAAGCTACAAAACTCTAGATTGGTTTATTTGCCACATTTCCAATTTTAGGTATATAAAACAGAATATGTCTTTTTACTAATAGTTAATTACAAATAAACTTTAAAGTGTTGTCTCACATCCTCTCTACTTTGGTGGGTTTTATTTTTAATATTTTCTTGTCCCAAGTTTGGTGACCAAAGAATTAGTGTTTGGGATATGCAGTCTTGACTTTCAAGGTGAGAGTGTAGATTGCTGAACTTTTCTGATAAAGTCTTTCAGTGACCAGATGATTTCTTTTTAACCATTTGTGATCCCTTTATTTAAACTACTTCATACATCACTGTTCCCTCCCACAAAAGGTAGGATTGGGAGTTCTAGACAAGAGACTGCAGGAAGTTGAGGTTCAGTCTACTAGTAAGTCTAAGATACATATACACATATGTTCATGTATATACCAGTGTGTGTATATACATATATATATATAGATATATATATACATACACACATACACACATATATACATATATATACATATACATACACACACATACATATACCTATAAACATATTCATATTCAGAAAGTAAGTTGTTTATATATATATGTATATATATATATATATATATGAGATAAAGATCTTAGTGAATATGTCTGTTTACACACACACTCATATTTTTAGTCTCACCAATGTATTCTCATATTACTAGTTATGAAATAATTATCATTCACACAACCACGTTATACAATTTTCTCCCTAATTTTTTTTCTATAACTCTACTGCTAATCTACTACAGTATTTCTAGGGAGGAAGCTCTACTTTATGAAGAAGCTGGCAGCAGAAAGACCTCATGCCCTGGCTTAGTAGGGGAAATGGATAAACTTTTTCTACTCATTGGAATTAGGTGGTATCTTCACAGCAAAAAGATATGGTTCCCTGAACTTGATGTGTTTGAAGCTGGAAAAGTATATTGTCTTTGGGCCAAGAAAGGAGTATGTATACCCAAGATTAGAAAATACTTTGGTAGATAGATTAGTTAGGTAATTTATATAGAAATGGACACTATCAGTAAATCAAGTATGATGTTCAGATTTTCTTTCTTTTTTTTTTGGTGTAAGAGGATATGTTAATACATACACACTTTATTGAGTATTTGTGTGTGCATGTGTGTGTGTGTGTGTGTGTGTGTTTGTGTATGTGTACAAAATGTCTGCATTGGGGGAGTAGGATATATGCTTACTCTAGGACATAGGTGTCACAGAACATAGATTAATAGACCTAGAGTCAGGAAAATGAGTTCAAATTCATGCCCAGTTGCTGTATAATCCTATGCAACTCTCTTTTCTTTATTATTCCTCAGTTTCCTCTTCTGTAAAATGAAGATAGCAATGACACCTGCCTCCTAGGGTTTTCATTAATATAAAATTAGATATTTTTTTGTAAAGGCACTTTTCAAAACTTAAAGCTCTATGTTGCTGCTATACTGCTGCTGCTGCTGCTGCTACTGCTTCTGAGGGTAATAGAGAGATGTGATGGGTATGAATGTGATTGAGTCCCAAAGGCTGCTGCAAGTCTCTGGGGAAGTTATTGGTGGTAGCTGGCTGTGTTTTTAGTATCCCAATAAATGTCTACTAATATTATCTATGAGAGATATTTATGATGTACCGTAGGAAGTTTTTCTATTTTAGCGAAATAATTTAACTATAAGATAAATACATATATATATATATATTCTTGGCATCATCCTGGTTTCATTTAAGCAAATGGAAGTTTCTACACTTGTGCACATCTTTTTTGAAGTAACCTATTTTTAACTAATCTGTCCTTCTCTTACCCTTAATTTTCAAATATAAAAGTTCAATGCAAATTAATTTATCTCAGAGTAGTTTGAATTTTTATGAGGAACTTAATGGGACAAAGAGTATAGGATCCTTTTACTTTTCAGAGGTTAATTATGTCTTTTCTCTCCAAGGACTCCCTCATCCCAGCTTTCTGTTTCTCTTTTGACATTTATAGCAACTATCCTCCTTAGCCCTCTCTTCTTTGGCATGTAGTTAGCCTGCACTGTGTTCACTCTACATATCACATATCGAGTGTTTGAAAAAAAAATCATTGACTTTTCCTGACTCTTAATTTTATTTAGTTTAAATTCAGTTTATCAGTTTACAGGTACCTATTTATTTTACTTTATGGCCTTTTCTTTAACAATCTCTGTGTAGAAGAATAATAAAATAATATGCATTAAATTATTCATTTATTAATTGAACGTTATATTATTAAATATTGTAAAAATACTTTTTCATTTAACTAAAATTTCTCATTTATATTAAGATTCAATTTAATTCATAATGTATTTATTGGCCACTGTGTGCAAAATATTCTGTTGCAAATTTGAGGAACACCTTAGAGAACCCAGAAAGATTATTGAAAGAAGTATTGTTTCCTTCAGAAATGATCATAAATGTTCTCATTTTTACATAAGGAATTGTAAGGTGAGTTGCATTTGAATCTTATAAAAGTTATTTTGTTGTCTGGAGAAGGTCAGAAAAAGATGAACTGCAACAATGAGGGAGTAAAGTAAGAGATTCTGAGATGTGCATTTTGGTTCTAAAGTTTGATGCTACCTTTTTCCCCCTTGTACATCTCCATAAAACAGAAGACAGAAAGAAAAAAAAAAAGAACAGGAATGAATTAAATTTGAGAAATACACAATCAAATATGTATAAATGGTTGATTTCATTCCTGGAGACTTGTAGCAAGAGTCAGGTTTTGGGGTGAGGCTGTACAAGTTTAAGTATCTATTTCAAACCTAAGAAAAATATTGGACTTTGGGTTACTATATCAAATACAATCAAGGAGTTGGACTTGACAGTCTCTAAGGTATCTGCCAGGTTTAGATTTAGATAACTCTATGATTTTACAAAATACTAAATTGTAGAAGTTACTAGTCCAAAAGATCCATTTTGGAATAAGGTAGACTTTCTTTCATGTTAGTTATTGCAGGAATCAAATAGTCAAATTTTTCAAAAGATGTCTGATTTCACAGATGGACACATTTCGTATGAGAGTCTCATCCATGTGACTACAGGAGGAACAACAAAAATGATGGGAGTTTTCCTCATTTTCTCTCAAAATCCCAGTGATACTGAGAAGCCCAAAATTTTTGTTGAGATTATTACAAATGAGTAGGGCTTAAAAGTATTAGCTATAATCAATAAGGAGTAGAAGGCTCCAAGCTTGCCATCACCTTTTTGTATGACAGACATTAACAATAATAGCTAGCAAAGTGCTTTACATGTTATCTCATTTTATCTTCACAACAACCTTGTGAGGGAGTTTCTATTGTTACTTCCATTTTACAGATGAGGAAAGTGAAGCCTAGGAATGTTAAATAACCTGCCCAGGGTCACACAACTAGACTCTGAGGAATGATTTGAACTCATCTTCCTGATTCCAATTCCATCTCACTTTTTCCACTGGGCCCAGAACCTAGCTGCTTCTTAGACTAGTATCAAGAAAGCAAAATACACATCTAGAATAAGTGTGGTGAATATAACAGATGTGTTTCTAAACCAGCTGTGTTAGTCCAGCTGTGTTAGTAAACCCTCCCTTTTCTTGTATGGTTAAAACTGTCAAGCTGATCAGAAACATCTGTCAGAAAGTCAGGACATCCTTTCCCCCCTGACAGTGCTAGAGACACTCTCTCCAAGTTTCCATAAAAAATCCAAGTAAATCTTTGTTTGTTCTTTGAACAAATCAAATTTGTTCTCAAATTCCTATGATTAAGTCAATATCTAGGGTGTCTATTGATAGGCTGCTTTTGACTATTTCAGGAAGTGCCCATAGCATTAGGAACTGGTCTCATCTAATGATTAATAGATTCCTACTACCTCTAATCTTAAGCTCTGTCATATTTGGCTGATTCCTTTTCAGATTATATCTTTATATCATTTTGCTTTTTTTTTGTTTTGGAGGGGGGAAGGCAGGGCAATTGGGGTTAAGGGACTTGCCCAAGGTCACACTTCTTATAAGTGTTAAGTGTCTGAGGTCAGATTTTGAACTCAGATCCTCCTGACTTCAGGGCCAGTGTTCTATTTACTGTGTTACCTAGCCATACCTTATGTAATTTTTCTATATCAGCTATTTATGTACACATATTTGCACAAATATATTTCTCTTAATTAACTGTATTTATATTTAAAAACTAAGTAGTACCTACATATTAAGATAAAAGATGATATTGAGAGAATAGGTCACTAAAAATGGCTAAACCAGTAAAATTTTGTTTTCAAAATATTTCAGTATTGTTGTGCTATACCAAGATTCACAAACCATTTAAAATGTGTGTGTGTATACATACATATATACACATGGAGATACACACACATGTCTGAAGGATCAAATACGATATAATAATGAGATAATGATGTGAACTCACAATGGAAGCAGAGAAGTGTATCATGAAAAAGCATTGACTTGGGCATCAGAAGAACTTGATTCTGGATCTAGCTCTGTTACGAACAAGCTGGGGAAATTGTAAAAGTTTTCTTAGTCTTGGTTTTTTTATCCATAAAAGGAGAGATTGAGGTAGATTAGTTCAATGTTCCTTTTTAGGTATAACAACAACAACTTTTATGTAGTGCTTACTATATGTCAAGCAGTGTGCTAAGTACTGTGCAATTTTAGTTTCATTTGTTCCTCACAACAACCCTAGGAGCTAGATGTTATTGTTATACCTATAAATGATATATTTATGATAAAATGGTGATAAAAAAAAAGATGATAAAACTGAGGTCAACCAAGGTGAAGTGACTTCCCTAGGATCACACAGCTAGTAAATGTCTGAAGCCAGAGTTGAACTGAGGTCTTCCTGACTCCAGGCCAAGGGTTCTATCCAATGTGCCACCTAACAAACTTTTGATTCTGTGACTATTACCCTTACTTAGGTCCTGTTCTTTTTGTACATGGGAAAACTCTTGCAGGGCAATGATATGCTTCTAATGTCATCACCCAGATTTCCACACAGGTAGAAAAATGTTTTAATTTCCCTATTTAAAAAAGCCACACTGGTTTGCTAGGAGGTTCTCTGGTTTGGTTTTAGGAAAATAAATTTTTGATACTACAAATAAGACAGGTTTTGAAACATTTGGAGAAAATGAAATGATGTGGATATTTAGGGATAGTAGCTAGATTTCACAGAGGAAAGCTATGATTGCATTACAAAACATTATCTCCCACAGGAGGAAACACTTTTTGCCAAGTCTGGATGAGATCTTCTCTGCAACTGATAGTCTTAGAAAAATACCTGGATCCTTGAGAGATTAAATTATTTGCCCAGGGTCACACAAAGAGTAAGTGTCAGAGGTTAGACATTATCCCAGATCTTCTTGGCTTTGAGAATAGCTCTTTATCCACTGCATGCTGTAGGGACTAAATAAGTGCTTACTTATTGATTAATAGAAAGTCTTCTTGGCTCCTAGTCCAGTGCTATCCACTATAAAATTCTGCCTTTGTGAATAATTATTCATGAGAAAATACTTAAAGAATAGATGAAGTCCAAAAGAATACAAAAATCCTAAAGGAACACACAAATATGTTATGATTATAGGTAGATCAATATTATTGTGGAAAAAATTAAGAAATTGTTTTTCCTAAGGAAGAGAAAATAAGATTAAAAACACATATAGAAACTTTGTAATTGCTAAATGTTCTAATCTATTGGTGATATAAAGTATTCGATTTCACCTTAATTCAATAAACCTTTATTTAGTGCCTACTATGTACAAAGCACCTGGGCAGGTACTGGGAATATGAAAAAAAACAAAAATACAGAATAAAATAAGCAGTCCTTGTTCTTGAGAATATAACATTTTACAGAAAGTGGGAGGGCACAGGAGAAGTAGCACACAATGAAGACGTCTAAGAAAGGCAAAATCACTTGTAGAGGGAGAGAGTATTGACCACTTGATGAGGAAGGACAAAGAGGGCTTTATAAAGGAGGTGAACTTTAAGATTAGGATTCCTAGTAACAGAGAAGAGAAGGAAGTCCATTCTAGGCCATTGAGTCAGTGGTTAGAGAATCTAATTCAGGAAGAAGCTAGTAGTCCAATTTGAGATGGACATAGAATACCCAACAATATGAAATTAAACTTGGATAAGAGTTTGTAGAGAGACTGTGAAGTGCTTTAAATGTCAGGCTAGTTTTATGTTATCCTAGAAATGTTAAGGAAGCACCAAAGGTTCTTTGAATAGATGAGTGGAATTTTAAACCCAATATTTTTGGAAGGTTGTTTTGGAAGCAATGTGAAGAATAAATTGAAGGAGTGTGGGATGGAGTGAGACAGAAACCAAGAAGACCAATTGGGAGGCTATTGAAGCAATTGACACAAGAATTAATGAAGTTATGAACCAGAAAGATGACTATGTGAGTGGAGAAAAGAAAATAAAAATTAGTGAAATTATGTAGGTTATGAAACTCAGACATTAGAAGGATACCTTAAAGAGAAATGAGAAGGTTGGAGGAGAACTAGATTTAGGAGTGTACATAATGAAATTGTTTTTGACATGTTGAATTTGAGAAGCCTATGGGACATAAAGCATGACATATAGGGAAGGCAGGTAACAATGCAGAATTGAAGTTCAAGACAGAAGTTAGGCTACATATACTTATTCTGCTTTAATGAAACAATTGGGTCCATGATATAAGGTGAGATGAAAGAGAGAAAGGGAGAAAGAGAGAAATAAAGAGAGAGAGAGAGAGAAAGAGAGAGAGAAAGAGAGAGAGAGGGAGGGAGAGAGAGGGAGGGAGAGATAGGGAGAGTGAGGGAGGGAGATAGTACATGGAAGAGGACCAAGTATAGAAGTATAGAACACTATAGGATAATTTTGTTAACAGAATTGGAAATGGATAATGATTTAACAAAAGAGATTAGGTCAGAAAAGTAATATGAAGAAGGAGAGAGAGAAGGATCAATGGAGGCAAAAGAGGATAGAGTATTGAGGAGAGGATGTTCAGCAATGTTAAAAGCTACAGACTGGTGAAAGAAAATTGTTACAGAAAGTCATTCAATTTACAAGTCTTACTGAGCAGCTAGATGGCACAGTGGATAGAGTGCCAGGCCTGGTGTCAGGAAGGCTCATCTTCCTGAATTCAATTCAGACCTCAGCCACTTACTAGCTGTGTGACCCTAAGGAAGTTGCTTAACCCTGTTTGCCTCAATTTCCTGTCTGTAAAATGAGCTGGAGAAGGAAATGACAAACACTCAATATCTCTTCCAAGAAAACCCCAAGTGGGGTCACAAAGAACAGAAAATGATTGAAATGACTCAACAAACAATATTAGTCTCACTGGGTACACTAGGGAATAGAGTTGGCAGATTGCAGTCAGAAGGAAATCAAAGAATGGACCTAAAGAATATTGAAAGAAGCAATAATTGGAATGAATATATATATATATATATATGCCTCTGTGTGTGTGTGTGTGTGTGTGTGTGTAAAAAGAGAGTAATG
>CM053580.1:425259541-425272689 GCA_028627135.1 Pseudochirops cupreus | reverse complement strand
GATATCTCTTTTATACCGCCAGATATACCAAAAATACTGAATTTGAATATTGCATTGACAGCAGTAGAAAGAAAAATACACCGTAATTTTAAAAATTGGATTATGGTTTCCCTTTCATTACTTAATAGTTATATGTCCTTGAAAATATCTCTTGGAGGATGTTTATAAACTGGTGAATGTTCAGAGAATGATGATCAGAATGTGAAAGGGTCTTGAATTCATGATATATAAGAATGAATTGAAGTCAATGGGAATATTATAGTTTGAACAAAAAATGCTTAGGAGACAGTAGAGGACATCATTGTTCTCTTCAAATACTTGAAAGCTTTTCATAGCCTTTCATGAGGAAGGATAATTGGACTTTTGTCATGGGGGGAAATTAAAAGCAGTAGTTGGAAGTTTTAAAGAGGCAATTTAGTCTTAGGGTAGGCCCAAAAAGCCAATGAGGAGAAGAATGCCTTAAAAAGTCCAATTTGCCAGCTGGAAAAAGAATGTCAAAAGCTCACTGAGGAGAATGATTCCTTCAGAATTAGAGTGGAGCAAATGGAAGCAAATGACTTTATGAGAGATCAAGATACTATTAAACAGATCCAAACAAATGAAAAAATAAAAGGAAATGTGAAATAGCTCCTTGAAAAAACCATTGACCTGGAAAATAGATCCAGGAGAGACAATTTAAAATTTATTGGACTACCTGAAAGCCATGATCAAAAAAAGAACCTAGAAGTCATGCTTCAAGAAATTATCAAGGAAAATTGCCCAGACATTTTAGAACCAGAGCGAAAAATAGAACTTGAAAGAATTCAACAATAACATCTTGAAAAAGATTCCAAAAAGAAAACTCCTAGGAATGTTATAGCCAGGTTCCGGAGTTCCCAGATCAAGAAGGAATATTACAAGCTTCCAAGAAGAAACAATTTGAATACAGTGGAAACACAATCGTGATAACCCAGGATCTAGCAGCTTCTACATTAAGGGATTGAAGGGCCTGGAATATGATATTCCAGAGATCAAGGGAGTTAGGATTAAAACCAAGAATCACCTACCCAGCAAAACTAAGTATAATGGTTCAGGGGAAAATATGGTCATTCAATGAGGTGGAGGATTTTAAGCATTCTTCCTATATAGGAGGGTATATATGTGTAAGAATACATATGTCAGTGTGTGTATATGTGGGTACATAGACAGAGGGCACAGGATCAATTGAATAGGAAGTGCTGATATTTTAAAAGGTGAAATTAAGAGGTGGGAGAAGAATAGAATGAGAGGAGACAGGGAGAGACAGAATGGGGTTAATCATCTCATATAGAAGAGGCAAGGGATAACTATTACAATGGAGGAGAAGAACAGGAAGACAAAAGGCAATGGGTCAACCTTACTCTCATTGAATTTGGCTTAGGGAGGGAATGACATACACTCTAAATTGGGTATCTTGCCCTGCAGGAGAGTAGGAGGGAACAGGATGAAAGGGGGCCTCATGGAGGGGAGGGCAGGTCGGGGCAGGTGATTAGAATTACACACTTTTGTAAAGGGACAGGGACAAAGTAGAGAATAGAACAAGTGGAGGGTGGGAAAGAACGGAGGGAAATATAGTCAGTGTTACACAATATGTCCATTGTGGAGATGTTTTGTGTAACTACACATATATTGAATTGCCTGTTTTTCCAGTGGGTGTGGGTGACAAGGGAGTAGGGGAAAGAATCTAGAATTTAAAGTCTAAAATCAAATTTTAAAAATATATATATATTATTATTATTGTTGTTGTTGTTGTTGTTGTTATGATGATGATGATGACGATGATGCAACTGGGAAATAAGACATACAGGCACTGGGATAGGGAGATCCATCCTGCCCTACCAGAAAGTCAAAGGGGTGATGGGGGAGGATATGGGAGAGAGCAGGTTGGGGGAGGGGGTATATAGTGGGATCACTGTTTTGGGGTGATGGGTGGTGGAAAGATGGGAAAAAAAACTTGTAACTCAAAATCTCATGTAATTCAATGAAGTAAACTAAAAATAAACAAAACTTAATTTAAAAAATTTTAAAAAACAGTATTTTTCATATACTTCAGTACCTCAGAAGATATTAATTTAATCACCATAGGTACCAATTCTATCTTCGTAATATGCAATGACTCGCTGCTCTAATTTATTAAAAGAAATTCATTCATTGATATGTGAAAAATTTTCACCAGAGAGCCATCCTTATGATAATGTACATTTCTGAACATTCCTATACTATTCTTGGCATGAAATAGAAGCTATTCTTGGACCCATACCCAAAGCCTTTGCACTGTGTAAAAATCTGAGAGTTTATACTCTGTTGTCATTTTTTTTTCCCTAGAACCTAAGGTCACCTCTACTCTACAGTGAGAAATAGGAGTAGGAATTAAATATTATCACTTCTACTAAAATATATTAACTTTTAAATATCACTATGAATAATAATGAATTATCTTGATGTTCTACTTTTGACTCTGGAACATTAATATTATAGCTTTAAAAGGAGTTTTAGAAAAGACCTTCTCTTCTTATTCTTTCCAAATTCTTAATTCAAATTGTACTTGTTATAGTTATGCCCAATAAGAGCAGATAATCATGGTAGCAAACAAAAATATTCCAAATAAAGTTATGAATTAAACTTTTAAAGCATCCCAAGAAAATAAAATTACATTATGAAAGTTCTTGCTATGCCCAGGTGCAATTGTCACATTTGAACAAAATAAAAATATTCTGCGGATTCTTTCTTATAGAGAGGCTGAAAAGAAGGCACACTATTAAAAAAATGACAACATACCTTAAGTAAATGTTATTCTTTCCTGTCTATGCCTTTTACTCAGATTTTCCATTTCAATATAGAATTGTATTCTAGATTTAACTATTTATGGAATTCTCCCTGTCTCCTTGTGATCAGGAGATAATTTTTTCTTTGCCATTTCTTTTCTTTTCTCTTTTTTTTGAAGAGAGGACAAGAAAAGTAAAAATGAACTCATCTCCAAACTCTTATTTTGGATGCACCAGATAGGCAATGACAGTGAAGTGAGTGATGTCATTAAATATACTGAAATGATTATGATAACTTTGTACTTAAATAGCTCCTGTCATCTGAAGAGCTCAGGATGTTTTAAAGAACTGACTAAATTCTCAAGCCCCCTCTACACACCTCCACACTGACTTCGAGTGAGGTTTGTGCACAGAAAAGATACAGCGCAATAGCATGTAAATTAAGTTGAACTTCTTTAAAGGCCTCAGCTTATCAGATGAAACATGTTTATTAAGTAATACATACTATTATGAGTGGATTATTATTTCAATTCTCTAGGCCAATATTTGTTCTTCCTCTTATCAATGACATATTTTATTTTTTCCTGTTAATGAACAAGTGTAAGCATGTCTAGCTAAACACAAGGACTCTGTTGTTTAAATAAAGTAGGACAATTGTTTTATTAATATCTAAATTTCATCTTGACAGAGTACATAGTGTTCAGATGATTCGAATGAATTGATGGAGTTGTTTTATTTACTATGTCAAAACAAGAGATGTTAATAGATTGCTTTCAGAATGTAGTTCCTTGCAAATAGTAGTTTAAGCTGTATGTTTGCACTAAGAATATTTTACTAACTTTTAAATGATATTTGTAGACATTTCAGCTGACATTTCTCAGAAGCTTTTGAATACATATAGACATCAGCATTTATATTACATCTTAAGGAGAAGGTCTCAAGAAATTATCCTGTTCAAGTTCTTTCTATTTTTAAAACTCTTTACTGAACCAGAAGGGGTGTAAGAAACAAATCTATAGGCTTCTTGGCAGTTTTAGTTTTATTGTTCATTCAACAAGCATTTATTAAGTTCCATCTCTGCCCAAGATAACTAATTCAATGCTAGGGATAAATCAGCTAAACCAAAAGTACCTCTTGATTTCAAGAAGCTTACATTCTATTCGGGCTAATGCAATATTTATCCAAATCAATACAGGGCAAGGTTAGTGTTTAGGAGTGAGTTTTCAGAGGCAAACTTCTTTGTTTTTCTTGTCATAGAATTCTAGGATTTAGGGAAAGAAGGAAGCCTTATGGTATGTTAAGCTTTTAAGTTAAAATAAAATTTCTTGATTCATTCCAAATTTTTGTATATTCGCTTCTTACACATATGTATATGTGTGTATGTATATGTGTGTGTTTGTGTATTTTTACATATGCATGCATGTAGATGTAGAAGTATATAGGAAAGGGTTTTTAAATCGACAGTTGTATATTTGTGTGTGTCCACATTCACACACACATACCCACAAACATGTATGTATACATATATATGGGAAATGAAAAATTTAAAGGTGAGGAACTATATATGTGTGCATGTGTATACACATATGTATGTATAAAATGCATGTATAAGAATAAATACACACAGGAAGGATATGTATATGCATATGAATGTGTGCATGTATATATGTGTATGTATGTGTATATATGTGTACATATATGCATATTCATGTCTATACATAAACATACACATCTTGGTTTCCTACCTTTAAAAACCTTTCTTGTGAGTAGTCTTGCTGATTAATTGGTATTAGTCATGCATATAGTCATGGCAGAGGCAGAAAAGACAGGTGCATGAACAGTGATTTTTCCAAAGCATGTGACTCTAATGAGCATACTTTTCCCCACTGGCTGTAAGTGCTGGAGACCATCACTGCTTGTCACTCTGCCTCTTCACCTTCTGATATGCCTGATGACTTTGCTTTAAAATGCACTTGCTTACTCTCTCTGATCACTCCATTCCAATTTGACTTGTTTCATACTTTTATTTTCCATTATTCTGCAGCTCTACTGAGTAGCTTCAACCTTGTTTTATAATTTTTTTCCTCTCTGATTCCTTTAAGATACCTCTCTTTAGCAACTCTAAGAATTTCAGTAATATGATAGGACTGTTCTCTATCATCTACACTTGAGCTGATTCAAAAGGGCTGTATTTAGCTTTTTAAAAAGCATAATGACTTAGTAAAAAATATGTCATGTTCCTCCTTTCACAGTTGATCAAAACCAAGAACAGGAGTGTGTTCTATTTCCTTGAAACTTTTTTTCCTCTGAAATTTGCACTTCCAGGAGTTACTGTAAGGAATCTAAAAAGAAAATACTGTATGTGTTTGAACAAGTGTGATAGATTCAGAAATAAGTAATATCATAATAACATCCCTGAGTCTCTTTTTCTTTTCCCAATAATACCTGAGGAAATTTTGTGTTTTTCCTTAAGGAGAATGAGCTAGCATTCTTCTGGCTATTACTAAAGAACAAAGTAATTGAGGCTACATGCCCAGCAATTGTCTTGCAGAACAAAAGTAATTACAGAAATAATTCTCCATGGCAATGACAGGTAGTGTTAAAAATAACAACAACAGCAACTTTTGAGTGCATGCATCTGATATGGGAATGCATGAAACAATTGTAGTTACATGTGTATATGTTATCTACTATTAGATAAAATAAGTTTTAGAACATTAAAAGTCATCTAGGCCAAACCTTCTTACCCAATGGGAAGAGGAATCTGAAGCTATAAAGGCACCTAGGATATCTGATGTACAATCCAGGTCACTCTCCACGATAGTACAGTATGCTATTTTGTCCCCAAGGATGTCCAGGCTTTATTGTACTGAATGAAACCTGTGCAGCCAAAAAAGCTAAATGGTTGAGTTTGACTGTAAGGTGACTCATCTTATCTTAAACACTCAGGATAAAACTAAGGGGAAGTTCTGCTTTGTTTCCTTTGTGTCACCCTCAAAGCAATCTTTCCTTCAAATGAAGTCAATTTAAAAACCAGACAAGTGACTGAGTAGATTTTTTTTTCTATTTTATGCATTTAGATCAACCCATCAGATAAAATAATACAACTTTAATGGATACAGATGTTTGATAGCAATGGCATCATAGTTCATGGGATCATAGAAATGATTGGTGAAAGTCACCTTTGATGTCCTAACATTCATTTCTTAATATCTATCAAAACTTTTGGATCTCATTTAGAGCTATAATCAAATGCTGACACATTAACTTATGAGAATTTTCCAAGACCATGTGTATATGTCATGTGACTTACAAATAATGTAATGTTACAATAATAGTAACTCATTTTTATATGGCACTTTATAGACATTATCTCATCTGATCCAGCCAACTTGTCCTTCTCTCTCCATATAAGAATTTCAACTTCTGTCTCTGTGACTTACACTGGTTGTCCTACAGTATCCTCCTCCCTGAAATTAATTTGCATGTGTGTGTATCCGTGCACATATATGTATGCATATATATAATTATATGTTTTAAAATATATTTAGATAGATGCATATATGTGTATAGAAAACATGTTAATTTATGTACGTATATGTGTATGTGTGTATATATGTATACACACACTTATCATATTCATATACACTCATCCATGAATCTAAGTTCTCTGTTGTACTCTTCAGTTTTGTCTGTTTCTCTGATACCTAGACAAGTGATGATAATAGCTGTGAATTAAGAAGGTTACACTGGTAATTGCATGAAGGATTGATTGGCACAAGGATGTCATTAAACAGGAAGCTATAGCAATAGTTTAAAGCTTAGGTCAGGTAGATGGCATGGTGCATTCAGTGTCAGGCTTGGAGCTCAGAAAGATTCATCTTCTTGAGTTCAAATCTGCTCAGACACTTACTAACTGACCCTGGGCAAATCATTTAACTCTGCTTGCTTCAGTTTCTTCATCTGTAAAATGATATGCAGAAGGAAATATAAATCAGTCCAGTGCATTTGCCAAGAAAACCCTAAATGGGGTCACAAAGAGTCAGGACTGAAATGACTGAACAAAAACAATATAACAATAGTTAAGGTGAGAGGAAGTGAAAGTTAGAATTACGATAGTATTAATGGGAGTGAAAATTTGGTAGTATATATGGGTGATACTTTAGGAGTAAAATTGAAAGAACTTGGTGATTGGATGTATTAAATAAGAGAAAGTGAGAACTTAGTGGTGACTAAGGAAGCAAACCAAGAAGCCTGGGAGAATTGTGAAGTCTTTAAATGAAATAGGCAGGTTAAGGTGTGGATCAAGTTTTGTGAAGACCTCCCTCCCACTTTGCAATTTGTCTTTTGTTCTTGTTTTTTACATACATAATCACTTTAATTTCTGATCTTTTACAAATGATGCCTAAGAGGTGTTCCTGAAGGCCTCTTGTAAATGTCTCAAAGGTAAAATGAAGAACAGAAACTAAATTTAGTACAATTTAGTTGGCAGGAAAAGTCAATTTTATCTAAATCACTTTCACTGCTTGCTGAATTATTTTTCTAAATCTTTTATGATTTCATTCCTTCCCTCCTCCTCAGCTGTCTTCCTCCCTCACTGCCTTTCTCTGTTTGCCATTATTCCTTCCTTCCTTGAAATACTTCTATATTGTCTGCTTCAAACAAATCACAAATGTTACCAATGGATTCCGTTCTCTCTGGTAGTGATTTCATGGTTTCAGAAAGGGTTAATAAGACCATGTCAAAGGATTGTGCTACAAATAACCTATTTATATATAGTAATAAAATAGTATTTTTCTATAAGTATGATGAAAATTTGATAATCAGGAAGAAAACTATTTTAGGTACTTGTTTTAGTTGACTGTGCAAACTCAGTATGAGTCAGCTGTGTGATATGGTTGCCAATAAAGCTAATGTGATGCAAGGCTGAATTAATAGAATCATAGTATTCAAGAAAATTATAGCCTTGCTGTACTCTGCCCTAGTCAGGTCACATATGGAATATGATGATCAGTTCTGTGTGGCACATTTTCAGAAGGACAGTGAAAACTGGGTCATATATACAAGATAAGCAACATAGTTTGGCTGTCACTGAAATGTAGCACAGGTTCTGAGACTTATATGCCTTATGCCTATTCACATTGGCAGTTATGTCCCCAGAGTGGCTAGCCATTTCTCTTCCCACCAATACCCCAGTATTCTACGTGTTTGAGGTGGGTTTCTAATGATGTAGCTCATGAGCCCCTCATTGGTGTGCTCTCCTATTTATTATCAGTTGATATCAGACAACTTTTAGAAATGGCAATCTATTAAAATAATCTAGTCAAAATAGTAGACAATAAAATATTTCCAAAGATGTTTTATACAAACTCTAAAGAAGGGAAAATGTGACCAATGAAAGGAAATCAATTTAAGGAATGACTTCCTGATAAATTAAAATGTTCAAAATTGGGAAGACTAACTCATAATATAAGAAGTTATCACTGGAGGGAGGTATTCAAGTAGAAATAGAATGACCCTCTTGAGTTCTATATATAAGATTCATTCACTGTTTCTAAAATAATTTATTAACCAGCTACTAGGTGCTGTGCTAGGATATATATATATGTATGTATGTATATATATATATATATATATATATGTATGTATGTATATATATATACATATATACAACGGCAAAAAACAGTTTTACCCATCAAATATTGTACATCGTATTAGCAAGAACAGCAAGAATATAAATAGGTAAGTGAAGAATATAAATGTGGTAAAGCAAGATGAAATATTGTTTTGTTTTGTTTTGTTTTAGGTTGGGGAAATGCTAGTAGCTAAGTACATTAGTAAATATCTTCTATTGCACTTAAGCTTAGCCTTCTGTGAGGCAGAGAGAAGAGGAATTACATTCTAGTAATAAGAGACAACTTCTACAAAGGTACAGAGACAGAAGATGGAATGATGTATATGGGGAATAGGAAGCAAGCCAGTTTGTCTGAAGTGTAATGTGTATATGAAGAAATTTAATGAAAAATAATCCTGGACAAAGTAAGCTGGAACCAGTTTGTAAATGGCTTTAAATGCCAAGTAAAAGATTCTTTTTTAATTCTAGAGGTAATTAGTAACCATTAGAGCTTCTAGAGCAGTGCAGTAAAATAACCATTACCTGTGGTTTAGGATTATTAACATGGCATTTATATGTAGGATAAATTTTGAAAGGAAGAGATGAAGGCTAGGAGACCAGTTGGAAAGTTTTTGAAATAATTTAGGAGAGAGATAAAAAAAGGCCTGGACTAGGATGTTGGCCACTGGAGTAGAAGGAAATATTTGAGTATAAGACACATTGTTGAAAGTAGAAGTGGCAATGTTTGACAATTTGTTGCATATGATGAGCAGATGGGGGACAATTGTGATAAAGGAGAGGGAAGAATAGAAAATGACTCCAATCCTGTGAATCTGGAAGTTTTCTAATTCCAGAGATGTACCAGAGTCAGTTTAAACTAGCTTACCAAAGCTAGTTATTATATTTGAAGCATGAATATCTATATTTTGAAAATTAGCAAATGCTGAAAATCAGAGATTGATATCATTTTGTTTATTTTTCAGAGGTTCCCAAAGTGGGCAATACCACTTACTGGGGAGGCACTGGAATGATCCAGAAGGGTGGTAATAACCTTGGGTAAAGTTAGGGAGCATTGAATAAAAATAAGGGGGCAGTGAAAGTATAAGAAGAGAAGAAATTTTTGAAAAACCATTCATACACATTTCAACTGTGTTAATAGAATTAAAGTCATAGTGATTACCCTTTTTTCAAAACAAACACACAAAATGTAAGTTATACCTGATCAGTCACCAAGCCCACCTAGTGGTCTTACCAAGCAAGTGCTGGCAGGCAATTGTTGGGAAGTCCAGCATGCACAGGCAGGAATATGTGCATGTAAATGACTTGTTTCCAATAACATACTATGGTATTGTGTCATCAAAATTTCAGTGCAAAAAAAATGAAAAATTTAAAACAAATTATTACATTTAACATGTATCATTTAAAAATATTTATACTTTTTTGAAATGATGCAAATTAAAAAAAAAATTAAGGGTTAAAGAAAGTAGATTTCCAAGAAGGTGCTGAGTAATTCTTTTAAAGGGGGTAGTAGGTCAAAAAAATTTGGGAACCTCTGCTCTAGTCTTACGAAAGTGATGAAAAATTCAATAACTCAGATTCAACTTAAAAGTTTGTTCTTCATACAGATTTGAGGGGGCAGTCAACAGTTACTAGCCTACCAGTTAGGTGGATACCTGGGAGAAAGATAATTAATTTTATTTTGACTGTGTTGATATTATTATTATGACTTTGGGAAATCCAGTAGAAAATGGATTTGTATTTAAAGCAAGAAGTTGAATTATATAACCTCTTCCAAATCTCACTTCTAGTAAAATCACTTCCAAAACTCAGCTTCTGAAAAACAGTATGATATAATAGGAAGTACTTTGAACCAGAAGTCACAAGACATTAATTTGAATTAATCAAAATCTCGATTTTTCATGCCTGTGTACATTTCTCATGTACCTTTTTTCTAGACATATCTTTTTTTGAGAGGGGTAGATTTCTTGTAAAAAGAGAATAATGATACCTATATTCTTATTTCAGAGTTGTTATAAAGTGCCTTGATAATTTTCAATCATTATATCAGTGTTAGTTGACCTTAGAACCTGACTACATGTAGAAATCTACATGCATTTATAAACATATGATTCTACATATGTACATGTCACACATATGTGTGTTGTATACATATTTAAATGATTATATAATAAAAACAGAACAATGTCATTATTCCCTCACCTCTATGTACATTATTTTATGGATGTTACTTCTGTCTTCCACTACAAGCAACTTCCATGGGTAGAATATGATTATGGTGCTTAGGGAGATATACGTCCCTATTTCGTTCTTTCTCATGACTATTCTTATTTCATGATTTCATCTCATTATCATATTTTATTTCAGGTGTTAATTGCTTATGTTGTCCCCCACTCATCCTTAAATTGTTTTTTTCTTTATATTCTCTTATTTACTCTCAATTAGAAAATATAACATTCACTATATCATGCTATGACAAATTGAATCTCAGATTTGTTACATTATTATTTTTAATAATAATAATATTTCATTTTATACCTTAGCTGAATCTATATAATTTTAGCCCCATTTTGCAATTTCTTTTGCATACATAGATAAAATACCAATATTTTAGCTTAAATTTAACTCCAATAATACAGAGTTTTCACACTTCTTTCAGTTTCTCTATCAGGACTGTTTATTTGATTTTTATCTATAATTTTGAATGGGAGATATTTCTATTAACGTTCTCAAAGTTCTATTCAGAAGCCTCATCATGAGAGTGATCCTGAAATCTATGCTAGGAGAAAAGAAACTCTTCTAGGTTCCAATATGCTTTAGAGTCTCCAAGTATGATTTCCACATATCTGCTCTCTGAGGACCATTCAGGATAAAATGCTTGTCGACAGCACTTTGACTATTATGTGATGAATTGTTTGGCCATGGAAACCTATGAAACAAAGCAACAAATATAAAATAGTCCTTGGTCCTCGGTGGCATACTTATTTAGTGACTGTAAAATGGTAAAAAAAAAAATGAGGTGGAAGTGTGCGTAGGGGCTAAAAAACAGATTATACCATTTTAACCTGTTTATAAACCATTTAGATCTTAGTTTTTGTAGGCTGCAAAAGAAACACATTTAAACAAGTAAAATAAGATCTAATTTTAATATGTTTGCCTCTAACAAGATATCTCTGATGAAATGTTAAGATCTTAAAATCCTCCTTAGTAGCTATAGCTTCAGAGATTTCCTTATTAAATGATCCCAATTATCATCATCAAGGGAAAGATATGCTATTCAACCCTGTTCACCATCATCAAAACAACAAGCATTTATTAAGCACTTACTGTACACCAGGCACTATACATATACACATACACATACATACATGCATGTATACACAAACATATATACACATACTTACCACTGACACATACATGAACACATACATATATGACAAATTGGATAAAACCTGTTCAGCTCTTGCCCAAACTGGATAGATTCTTGAAGTCACACTCTGGGCCTAACCTCCCACCTCCTCATTTACCCTGTGTTTGGAAAGAGAACAACTTGCTGCCAATGTCATATCCCCTTTACCAACTCTACTTCAAAATCATAGGGAACCAAAAAGTGTATAAAAAGGGAAAAACTGAGACTATTTTTCAAGTTATATCTTCTCACCTAGACCACAACTTAAAAGAAAGAAAAAAACAGAAGAAAATAAAAAAGCTTTCTCTACATTCTTTATCAATCTTCACTTCTGTTACTTCACTCTCTAAGTAAGAGGTGACCCTCATCCTTACTAAGACTAAAGCTTCTGGTTATGCCCTTGAATTTTATCTCCCATGGGAACTTAGCCTTTTGCTCATTTCTTCTCTCTCATGTTGAGTCTCTCCCTATTTACGGACTCCTTGGTTGGAAACAAACACACTCAGGTCACCTTCCTCCCACCCATGGTCAATTAAAAAATAACGAAATGCTTTCACATGACCTGACATTCCCTCAAGATATTATCCTGTACCTTCCTTCCCTCCATTTCATGGAAATAGACTTACAATCTCTTTTGTGATGTAATGGAAAGAGTGTTGATTTTAGAGTTAGAGGACCCAGGTTCAAATCCTGCCTCCTATGCTTACTGCCTGTATGATTTTAGACAAGTCACATAACAGCTCTGAGCTTTAGATTTGTCTAAAAAATGAGGGGGCGGCGGAGCCAAGATGGCGGCATAGCAGCAGCAACATATGGCAGCTCTCACATAGCCACCCCAAAATACCCATAATATAGGACTCTAAACCAATGCTAGAACTCCAAAATGCACACAAAGATACTTCCCACTAAAGTCAGCTCGGCTACCAGGAACCATATCAGCACTGCGAACCGAAACCAACCTGGCCTGAAGCCCCAGCTGTGCCCCGGGGGCGGCTGGATGGGAGGAGCGAGGAGCTGAGAAGACTCAGGTGAGCGGATTAGCGGCGGCTGTGAATGTGAATTGTGAAAGCGGGAGATAAGCAGTCCGGCCGGAAGGCCTCCAGAGCAGAAAAGCGAAAGGCAGAGGTTTTGCACCCGCCTAGGCTTTGCAGCTTCCCGCCCGCGGCCTGCAGGCAGCAGGGGGACTGAGCGACTGTTCTCAGGCCAGAGCTCTCGCGTTGAGCGGCCTGGACGGATCGCCTTCTTGGGCCTCGGTCTTGGAGTCCTCACTATCCAGTCAGCCAGAAGTATATAGGAAGAGTTCCAAGCCTCTCCCTAAGAGCTA
>CM053580.1:425243011-425259041 GCA_028627135.1 Pseudochirops cupreus | reverse complement strand
TATTATATATCTGTTAATATTAATAATCAATGAACTGCAATACAACTGTATAATTTTCACAGGGAAAATTGTGGTACATGATTCCCAAGGCATAATATTGATCCATAAGATTTAGAAACATACATTTTCTAAAAAGTCACCATACCAAATATTGATAATCTCTGAGTTGTGTCTGGGTAAACAAAGCTTTCACAATATATATTCCTAACATCTTGTGTAAATGGGTGAGATACATATCATTCTTATCATTCTATCTGCTACTGGATTTGTGTTAAAGATGATTTTGATAAGCTTCCAGAAGATAAATTTACATGATAACACATTTATTTAATCACAAACCAAATCATTTGATACAATTGTGAAATAATTTTCTGAAGATTAAATATAAAAGAATATGAATATTATAGGGATGCGTCCTGAGACTTTCTATAATAACTCCATAGAAGGAAAGGAAAATAGTGTTTTATTTTACTTCCTCTAATGATGATAGTGATTTTGATTATTATTACTAGAAATTATAATGGCATTAGATTTAATAGGGGACCTAGACTCATTCATAGATGTAGAGTAGATAAGAAAATGACAGAACTCTATAATATGTGTGGGTTGGAAATTTTAGCACCTACCAAATACTCAGAATGACACAGTGAGATGGCCGAATTACAAACCAAAAGCTCACAATCCTTCATAAACTAACAGATGAAAGAACCCATATTATAAATATGGACTTTAAATATCTTTGAGAATTCAGGAGAAAAAAACTGTTTGAAACTTAAGCATCACCATAGGGGGGGAAACAACACAACACAAAATGGTTTCCTTATTTGCCTGGACATAGCACTGACATATGCAATTTTAAAAATATTATTTTATGGTTTTATATCACCTAGATTTCTTTCTGTATGCCGTTTCTTTCCATATGCCTTCCTCTCCATAGCATTTCTTTTTTTATGACAAAGAATAGAAAAAAGGGAAAAAGGGAGTCAGTAATATTATATGTGTGTGTGTGTGTGTGTAAGTATATATATATATATGTGTGTATATATATATATATATATATAAACATATTTGATATTATATGAAAAGTTTTACATCCATGCATCCCTCAAGCTTTGAAAAAAAGTGAAGAGGGGAAAGAGTTTTATCCTATTAACTTCTTTGGTGCTTCAACATTTTAAATTTCTCTAGGATACTCCTAATTAGAGAGAGAGAGGGAGAGAGAGGGAGAGAGAGAGAGAGAGAGAGAGCCCACAAAATAAAAAAAAAATATGTGGGACAATATAAGGTACTCATCCTAATCATCTAAATTGTGACTAGAGCTGTGCTTAGAGGGTGTAAATGAACCTATAGAAAATGGCTTTATATTCTACTGCTTTCATACAACTAAATGATGACACGTCTATAACTGGAGTCATATTATCCAACTGCAAGTATTTGTAGAATATGAGATATATTTTTACAATAACAGCAGGGCAGTCATTTGGTTTTGCATCATTCTATCTGAATTCCATGGGAAAAGATGAAAATAGATCATACAGCTGCTTTTTCTGATACTGATATTTATACAGAGTAATCCCTCAACTTGAGCTCCCTAAAACTGTCCTATGTTCAAAGATCTTTTGGGGTCCCTTATCTATTCAAATATATGGCTCCCAATCTCCCATTTCCATGACTCTTCCATACCAAGTCAAAACCAGAAAATATTTAATGAAATATAATTGCAAAGTAACAGGAAAGACTTTGATTGGGTGATATGCATTGCATCATTTAAGAGACATTTACACATGGAAAGTTCACCCAAATCTCTTCTCCTTTTTGTAAGAGTTAGTTCTAACCCAATCGCTTCATTTCTTACCTAGCTGTTCTCTATTATGTCTCTGCACTAGTTCCCTCCCTTCCACTTTACCCTTTTTCAGTTTCTTTTTGTGTGTTTTTGTGTGTTTTGTGTGTTTTCTTCCCCTATTAGATTGTAATCTTTCTTGTTCATATTTACATCCACAGTGTCTGGCAACACAGTAAGTACTTAATAAATGTTTATTGATGGACAGTCTGTTGCCTATGTGATGAATGGGCAGTATCTGATTATACACATAACTTTCTTCCCTTATATTCCTGGAACATATTGAGACAACCTGATCCTAGACCAGATACTCCTGACACTCCCGCAAAAGTGTGCTATCAGTTTTGCATGCTTGGTATCTTCAGACCTTTAATTCCAATCTACAGATCAATAAGGTTGCCTTTCAATGTTTCTAGTATGCAGTAAGGCAAGTTCTGTTCCACTGAGGCATGGAGTAAAATAATGGTTTCTGGATTTAACCAATGTTATAGTCCAGGCCAAGGTTCCCCAAAAATCTAGAAGAATTTCAGAAGGTTTCTTTAATCCTTAAGGGTTATCAACATGCATTTTCTTCATCTGAATCATAATCTAGATACTCAACATAAACCCTAATTTTGTTCTAACAATCCAGTTCATATTTTGAGAAACTCTGTATATTTCGTTCTCTCCTTTCCCTTTTGGCTAACAGAGTGGAAAGCACTGACTATCACGTACCATACAAGAACACCACAACCCTTTGTTCTTCTACCACTGTTTTGACAGCTTCATATCTCTGTTCATACTAATCTGGCTACTGAATCTCTATTGTATGTGCCTTTTAAAATTCATTTTTTATAGTCCTTCTATCATATCTCCCCTTAACAAATGGAACATCTGCCCCTTTGATCTGTTATAGATTCCAATCTAGCATCCTGAAAGTCTGGCATTTTGTCTTCTCTCAGGCCTCTCTCATCACTTTCAGCTATCCATGTATTCATAGTCAGGTACCCTTTGTGAGATGTTCTTTAGTTTCTTTTCAAAACCCCATACTTCAGTGACTTCTCTGTTATGAAATCATACCCAGTCTTCTGGGACATATATTTCCTCATACTCAGTCCCCAAATGATCAATTTTAAAAAATAATCAACATTCATGTAGTAATTTATAATTTTATATATATGTATATGTATACATATATATATACATATAAGTATACATGTATATAATTTTCTTTATATACAGGTATATAAACTCATTTAGTAAATTATACTGATTATCTTTGCCTTTTGAGCTCCTACCTATCTTTTGAAGACTAACTCAACTGTTACATATACAATAAAATAAATGTTTCCTGGCCCCATACTTGGTAATGACTTTTTCAATTTCACTGAGCATTTTGTACCCTTGCAGGCATTGATGAATTATGTTTTTATCTTTGTATTTCTTATCCCATTACTAGAGTATAATCTCCTTAAGGGCAAAGATCCCTGTATTATTTAAACATTGTATCTCCCACTAGCTCTTACTTCAGCAGTTCTCAGCACACTGTTTTTCTTTATATGTGAAGTACTCTTGGTTTTATAAAAGTATTAGTTGTTAGAAGTGTTCGTATCATTCACTGAATTGAAAGAAAATTGTGCAGGGAGTCCATAAGAATTGACAATTTAAGGAACGGGTAAAAGTTCTTGTCACCTTAGGCTTTAGAACAATAAAAAGAAATACCAAAAATTTATTGTTTATACTCATCCAGCCTTGGCATGATGCAATACTTGCTTAACATCTTGGGTACCTAAGATGGTAAAGGGTCTTCAATCAATAACATATGAGTATCATTTGAAGGAACTGAACATGTTTACCTTAGAGAAAACACATGGGGGGCAAGGTATTTGTTCTTAAGTATCTCAAAGGCTATCTTGTGGAAGAGGGAATACTTTTGTTAGGTTTGGTCCCACTGGGAATACCAAGAACAACAGATAGACATAGTAAAGAGGAAAATTTAGGCTTAACATCAGGGAGAGAAGACAAACTTTTTCTTAACAATTCTAGGATCAAAAGATTGAATGGTTTAACTCAAGAAATTGTTGTGACATTTCCTATCCTTGGAGGTCTTCAAGTAGAAGTTTGAGGAACACTTGTTGATTATATTACAGTGTAGATTTCCTTCATGGATTGACATCTAGATGGCTTCTGGGGTCCCTTCCTACTCTCAAATTCTGTGATTATTACTTTAGTTATCTATAATTGAATGATGAAATTCTATAAATGGGGGAAGAAGATGAAAAGAAAATGGCTACAATGTATCCTGACATCCTTAAAGAATTAATTGCTCTCACTCTCCTTAGCATTTTGCTCCCAAGAAGTAGTTTTCACTAAAATTCATAAGTTTGTCCCTCTACAACAATACCTTTTATTCTACATATTCTAAGAAGTTTTCAAGCATTATTTCAACAATCCCCACACCTCTTTGTCAGGTCAGATGTCAAGTCCAAATAGTATTACTTTAACTCTTAAAACATTGACAAGAATCTAAGGTATACATTTAAACAAACTTCACCAAGCGTGAACAGCAAGAACATGAAATAAAATTTCAGTCTTCTGATACTTTCTTCTATGTTCAAATTAACAGTTTCTAAAACTGGGCTCAAAATGAGTGAGCAGTAGTAGATATTATAAAAAGCTAAGTATTTTGAAGTGATATAAAGGATCTCACCAAATAATATCATCCCATTAATTATCACTTGATGAAATAATTTTAATAATAATAATATGTATATGATGCTCTAAAATTTTATGAAATGCTTTGTACTATTTTTTATTTGATCATCAGAACAAATCTATGAGGGAGATAGTATCATAACTATCAATTTATATATAATTAAATGAAGGCTCAGTGATTGTAAGTTCTCCAGTCTCTGGCAATGGTACAATTGACCAGTTTTCATGGACCTTCTGATAACCAAAGATAGCTGCATAAATGTTACAAATGGGTTTTGAACTCAGATTGCCAATTCAATACCAACACTCTATGAATTTAATTACACTTCTTCTATGGTAGAATAGTGCCATTAAAAACACAAACAAACAAACAAACAAACAAAGCAACAACCTGGCGTTATTTGACATTACTTTGCCTCCAACCTCAATTCCCATGTGACACTTTGGACAGTTTATATGACATCCAAGTAGTTTATTTGCACTGAAATTTCTTTAGATAGTCTTACTATAAAATGAATCATATAGCAAAAACAAAAAACAAAAAAAAAAACACCACCACCACCACCAACAACAACACATTATTGGGATTTTATTTGGGGGAAATTAAAAAATATATGCATAGGGAATAGTCATGGTTAATCTACTACAGAATATCCTACTTTGATGTCATGAAGCTAAATGTCATGATGCTGCACTGTATAGAGCTAATGAAATCAATAGAGGAATGATCATTTCTATGACTAACATTTGTAGTTATGTAAGAACAAAAGTAATTAGACTTCTCATTCACCCTTTGGGTAATTTGCTTCAGGGGTCATGTAAAATTTTCTGGAGAGTAGGCATTTTAGCTTCTTGCATGAGACCTCTTGCCAATTTTCATAGCGCTATTGGCTGTAAAGTGCTCTTATGTACACTGCAGAACTTGGCTCACAATAAACTGGCTTCACTGCACTATGGTTCTTTAGAATAAGTCTAGGAATACAAGTTGATCTTTTCTACTCCATGTGTCCTAAGGTAGCACCAAGGAAGAAGAACAGAATAGAAAGAAACCATTAGCTAGAGGGAAATAATTCCTGGACAAATTCATGTGAACTAGTCAGAGGCAGGCAGAGTAATTCCAGAGTTCCCTGGAGGTGCTAGGTCCATCTTGGGAAGACTTGAAGATATTTGAATCTTTCTAGAAGCAAATTGAATTCGCCAGTGGCATTAAAAAAGAGTTGTGCAGAGATTTCAGACCTTGAAAAGATCCTGAAGTGTGGCTATGTGTCAGAATTGATTCTCCAGGTCTACTGTCAGAATTTCTTTATTAAAAGAAAGAAAAGTCGCACTCCACAGACATATGGTCATGTGATAGAGAATTGTAAAGATCCCTAGCAAACTGTGAATGATATGACTACCCCCAGAAATAAGAAAAGCAAACTGGTTGCCAAGACAGAAAACAAAACAAAACAAAACACCCAAAACATAATGGATTTAGAGGCAGCTCATTGTAACCATGCTTCACCTAAAAGAACCTAACAGAACAAATAGAGAGAGGTTGTTATGGATACTGTGATAGAAAAAGCACAAACATTAAGCACATTTCAGAGGAAGAAAATCAGTTGTGGTAAAGCAGATGGAGTACAGCCTCCTTTGCCCCTCTTTGCTGAAGTCAGTAAATATAACATATAAAAGATAATGGCAGAAACATAATGCTGTTGGTAACTTTATTTAGATCTAGAACTTTCTTTTTTCCCTTTAGGATCTTCTTTAAGTATTTATTACAGGGACACTAAGCAAATTTGTGAACTGAAATTCTTATAGGATAAAATCTCCAGGGAAATTTCTATACTTAATGGTCTAAGAATCTTATTCATTTTTACCTAGTATGTATTTGTATTGATACCTTAAGTGTGTGTTGAGGGGAGGCAGTGAAGTTGGTGGGGTGAAAGGAGGCAAGAGTTGTCTAAATAAATTTCTTCTTTAGGTAGTTAGCAACTGAAAGAAAAATTACAGCATTCAGGAAAGTGAGGACTCCATGTTTATATAGGTCTGAGGGGGAAAGGCTTATCAAGGTGAGAGGACAAGCAGAGACCTTGCAAGTACCAAGAAAGGAAAAAAACAAAACCATTTCTGAGAAAAGGCAAAACAGGAAAGTGAATCAAAATTTTGTCTGAGGTGAAATCTATACTTTTCGAGTCAATAAATATAATAATTTCCAGTGTTATCAGTTAGGGTCATATTTAATTAAGCCATCACTAGAATAGGATTTTGATACTGATGATCATTAATTATGCTAGCAAACAAGGATGAAGCAGTTAGACTGGTTATTTGTCTTTGACCAGTGTGTCCCTGAAACTCCTCTGCTCAACTTCCATGAAGCAGTCAAAAGAACTACATAATCACTCTCAGATTATCATAGTGCAAATCTAGGTGTTGCTAGAAGCCCTCTATGAATCCTAAATATAGTCAAAGACAGCATGGAGTAATATAATAGACCTCAAAGACCTGGGTTCAAACCCTCCCTCTCATATCTACTGGCATTACATGCTCTAGGCCACTCATTAACACTAGAAATTGCAGAAAACGTGCCAACCTTCAGTAGTAAAGGGGTGTTTCCTCACCTGGGGTTTCCTTTACCAAAATCACAGGTCTAGTTTCTCACTCCACTGATACAGTGCCGAATGGCTATAATATTTAGCTCTATATTCCTGGTAATATCATTTTTCATACCAACTCAGAGTACTTATTAAAGGATTAAGTGCTTTGCACATTTTGCCTATTAGCTAATAAATTAAGTGAGATTGGTCCCTTCCTGAAATAACAAAGCATATTTGAAAAAATTGTGAAAAGGGTAAAAAATGTGAACTATCAGCATTATTAATTGTATCATTGATGACCAAAATTATCCTCTGCATGAAAACACTCTAAACATTTCAATCTATAACCATAAAACAAATACTTCTATGTTCAAGAAGGAAAAAATGACACTCCTGCAAACATGAGCTTTCATATATCTATTAGTATATCTTTTGATCGATAGTTAATGATTCTAGTTCTGATGGATGCGCTACATAAATATCATGATACTGAGAGAACAAATGCTTGCCCACATTTGAGAAAAGATCCAAAATTAAGTTTATGTAAGGGTTAAGTGCATGCATATATGCATGGAGGTACACACATACACACACATAACAGGACTAACAATTTTGGAATATCTTTTGCAAAATATATGTTAAAACACATACTCCAAATTGGAAGTTCTGCTATAATCTATGTTGGAAGGAAGAAAGAAAGGAATAAGCATGTATTAGCCACCTATGGTATATGTTAGGTGGTGTGCTAAACACATAACAAATATTAGCTCATTTGATCTTCACAATAATCCTGGGATGAAGGTGCTAATATTATCCCCATTTTACAATTGAGAAGACTAAAGCAAAAAGAGGCTAAATGATTTGGCCAAGGTTACACTGCTGGTAGGTGTGTAAGGCTGGATTTGAACTCAGATCTTACTGATTCCCAGTGCAGTGCTCTATCTACTATGTCACAGAATTTAGATTTTATGTAATAATATATTTGTACTTCATGAATATTAAAGTGTTATATGTATGTGTGTGTATATATGTACATATATACACACACGTATATATGTATATTAGATATGTCATTATTAATTCTGTATTATGTCCTATATGAGGTAAACAAAGCACATAGATGAAACATAGAGACCCTACACTATCTGGAGACGCTAAACACACATACAACCTTTGAAAAATACATTGGCAAACAACTTTTTAACATTTCTCACCTCAATGAAACAACATTTTAATAGAAAAGTACTAAGCAACCTCTAGCAAAAGGAGGAAATAAGAGGAAAAATATTTCCCTAAAGGAATCAAGTGTTGAGGTAGACTCTGAGTATGGGGAATATGGAACGATATGCTGGTTCCATAATACAGTATCAACAGAGGACATAGGGATTAAATTATCTTTGAGAATATGGCAGTGGTATTTACATTTCATTTCAGCCTCCTCAAAAGGACACCTTCAATATTGCATCATGCTATGAAAATGATGTTGGGTTCTCAAAGTCTACATTGAGAGGCTAGCAAGCACTTCCCACCTAGAACTGGCCATAGGCAATTTTGTGGTCTGAGGCCCAGGATTTGGCAAAGTTAGCATTTAGGATTTCCTACAGAATTTTGAACACACTAAAGTCTGCCTGTAGTCATTGTGATGATATTCATTTCCTTTAATGAACATAGCAATTTTAAGTTGTTCCTTTGGCAGTTGTGAAAAACTCTAAAAACTTTGTTGAAATCACATAATGTCTTGCTGCACTCTTGACAGAATGTCATCTGGACATACGTCCTCAAAATAATATCAAACAAACAAAAATTTCAATGCCCAAGTTTCAATATGCTTGAAAGCATCTTTTGTCAATTTAATGAAAGGGTTGAAATTTTGAACTTCAGCATGGTAGACCTATTTGTTTTTCATTTTCCTATTAAAGCACAATTGATCTTTTATTCTTTTTCTAAATTTGAAAAACGAACCAGGTATCACTTCTTATTATATCTGTCTTAGGACTTTTCATTGCTCTAAAGTGACACAACAAACTCAATTATTGAGATTAATGGGAATTCCTTTCATGAGTGTGGAGAGTGGCAGTGTGGAGCTCTGCTCTAAGTGTTTGATGAGACATTTCTAACTATAACCCAAGATGAAAACCACTCTGAGTCCTGCCTCATTCTCCATCGGATCGCCCTTTTTCCCATTAGTTTTTGCTTACAGAACTAGTTTAATAGACTGAGTTCCCAAAGAGATATACATAGAGAGGTTGTATTAAAAAAGGATAGCTATAGCAGTTAGACTATAGTAGAGAAGCCATCTCAACATCATTAATTTCTTTCTTAGAAACTTCTAATTTAACTTAAATCTCTTGTCCCTTTAACCAATTTACCCATATTTAGTTTTGAGGAAGATAGAAAGTAACTGATTACACTTCCACATCTGAATAAATAAAATACTTTCAACACAGGCACTGTGGAAAGGAGATCCATCCTGCCCTACCGGAAAGTTAGAGGAGTGATGGGGGAGGACGTAGGAGAGATTAGATTGGGGGAGGGCTTATACAAGGTGATGGCTGTTTTGAGGGAGGGTGTAGGGGAAAGATGGGGAGAAAATATGTAACTCAAAATCTCATGGAAATGAATGATATAAACTTAAATAAATAAAATAAAATATAAATACTAAAAATAAAATAAAATAAAATGCTTTCAGAACTCTTGATATATGCCATTCATGAATAACTAGTTGTTAAAGTGAGTTGAATAGTCTACTCATTTAATTATCTCAATTAATTCTTTTTTGTTTGTTTGCTTCTTTGATTTCTAACACATATATTTCCGTTGGTATAGGGATCTTCCACCGGAGAAATTCCTCTTACCTGTTAGAATTCTCTGTAACTCTATGAGTATACATTACCAAGAAGCTGTCACTCTGCATTAGTAGAGAGAGTATCTTCCTCTGCGGTTCACTGGTTGCACAATCATTACCCATTATCTCACTTACTTTCTAATATTTTCAATAATTTCTATGGTTTTCTTCTATCAATTTCTCCACTTTAGATTATGTAGCACAGTGCATAATGCAGAACTCAACCAGGATCTGATCAGTGTGATGGTAAAATTACAAAAGATTCTAGATGGCATACTTACTCCTTCTAAGCAATATTGCATTCCTTTAACAGTATGACTCATGTTCAGACACTGATTGACAATGACTCAGCCTTGTTTAAAGATAATCAGATAAACTTTATGTGATTCTCAGTCTGTATGTAGACAATGTCAAAATAATTGGTTAAGATTTCTTAAAATCCAGTCCACTGGCAAGTTTCTTATTTACAGATAATGAAAAACAACTTGTTTAATTGTTTTCATTAACTTCGGTTTCTGTTTTGCTCTCATACAGATGCTGCCTTTGGCAACAAATAGGTCATACACAAATTATTCTTGTAAACAAAATTAAGTGAGAATTAAGAGAAGCCATATTTCATTGTCTATACCAACTAACTTATCTGCAATAGTATGTAACTAGGATTGGGAAAATCCATTCCTATGTTGCTTCCTGCTATTTTGGGGATTATGTATCTCAAGTTTGGATAAGTTGTCAACAAACAAATTTTTTGTATTTCTTGCAAATAAGACCACACCTTCATTGCTAGGCTCAAGTGAGATACTGGATATAAAGCACTTTACAAACTTTAAAATACTAAATAGTGTGTTGTTGCTATTGCTAATTTAATTATTATAATTATTGTTGTTAACAAGCTGTCAGCATGGCTGCTATCTGGTGATGATTTCATTCCCTGAACATGTTACTGCACTCCTGCTGAGCTCTAGCAATATTTACAGAACAATATAAGGGTGTTTTTGTAAATATTTAACAACCATATTCTCCAGTAGAAAAAAAATATGCACATACTTATAAATTGCATTTGTGTTATTAACTGTTAATTAAGTCTAGATAATTAAGAAAACAATAAATCAAGAGCTGATTTGTAACATACTGCTAATTTTGAAGATTTAAGTACTCACTGGCTGACTCACCCCTGACTGAAATGTAATTAAAAGTCATTTGGTCCAACACATTCCTTTTACAGATTAGAAAACAAAAGATGGGAATTTTCTTGCCTAAAGTGTCATGGGTAATAAGTGGCAGAAGTGGGATTAAATCCAGTGTTTAGGCAATGGGTTAGTGAGAAGAATCCCCTGTTTTGAGTCACAAGATCTGAATTCAAATCCTGACTTAGGTGTTTTATAATGAGTGCCTTTGGCAAATCACTTAGTACCTTTGAGTCTATATCCTCCATAAAAAAATGAGGAAGTTGAATTTGATAACATCAAAAGTACCTTCCAATTCTAAATCTTTCATCTTTTGCCTCAAGATAAAGAACATTTTCTACTAGAACACATTGCTGTCTTATCTTTATCTTCTGAAACTCTCCAATTAGAGCAGTATGTTGAGAATGCAGTCAATCAAATTTTCATAGAAAATGAATTCTTTGCTACCAAAGTATAATTTACATTGAAACCTATTAATTGGAAGAGGACAGATTATAAAATAGCTTTTCTAAACTTATTCTCTCATAGTCTTTCAAAAATAGTGTAGAACTCAAAGTAAAATAGCACAGAAGAGGGGAAAAAAACTTTCTGGTATCAGAGTGAAAGTTTAAATCCTACTTCTGAAATATATACCTGTATGACCTTGGATATGATCAATAAATTCCCTATCCCTCAGTTTCTCCATCTACAAAATGGGGGGGTCTGGTCTCTCAGGTCTTTTCTAGTTCTAAGTCTAGGATGCCTAAGTCTTGTTCCAATGCCTTTCAGTCAGAAAAATTTAGTGACTTTTCTCTATCAGCATTTCTCCCTGCTCATGACTGCTCTACAGAGATAAAAATTCATAGCAAAGACAGTTACATTCAGAAACACAGCTTTCCTTTTAAATTAACTTAGTAGTTGGATATTTACTTGGTATAGATAACTCACTTGTTGAAGCTAGGTGGCACAGTGAATGGAGCACCAGCCCTGGTGTCAGGAGGATCTGAGTTCAAATCCTACCTCAGACACTTAACACTTACTAGCTGTATGACCTTGGGCAAGTCACTTAACCCTAATTGCCCTGCATTTCCCCCTCCAAAAAGAAAAAAAATAAATAACAAACATAAATTTCCTTAGGTGGTATTCAACTTACTGAGTATGAATTTGTCCTTTGCCTCTGCTAAGTAGTAGATTTTTCTTGTTGTTTTTCAGTCACTTCAGTCACATCTAAATCTTTGTAAACCATTTAGGATTTTCTTGACAAAGATATGGGTGAGGTTTATCCTTTCCTTCTCCAGCACATTTTATAGATGAGGAAACTGAACCAAACAGAGTTAAATGGCTTGACTAGGCTCATACAGCTGGTATGAGTCTGAGGCAGTATTTGAATACAGGTCTTTCTGACTCCAAGTCCACACTCTATCCACCATGCTATCCAATACAAAATTTATAATGAAATCAATCACCAAGGCAAAAGAGAGAAGCTTTTTAAACTTCTTTGTTCCTGTGATTTTACTTCTTCAGAACGGGGAATTTCAGTTGCTGTAAAAACTCTCCTCAATGGTCTCTCTCCTCTAAATTCTCTGTTTATTTTACCCCCACCCCTACCTCTGCCACAACATTTGCTATAAAAGTGAATTAGGAAGCATTATGTTTACAAATGATGGCAGGTCTTCACATCTTACTGCCAGGACTTTCTCTTCACATTATATGACATGATATGATATGATATGACATGATATGATATGATATGATATGGCATGGCATGATATGGTATGGTATGGCATGGTATGGCATGGTATGATATGAGATGAGATGAGATGACATAACACAACATAATACAACACAATATAGCATAATATGACATGATGTGATGTGATGCAATACAATATGACACCATACAACAAAACACAACACAATACAACATGACACGGCATGACACGACATGACACAATATGATATAATATAATATAATAAAATAATGTAACGTAATATAACAACGTAACATAATATAGTATATTATAGTATGGTATAGTATAGTATGAGGTGCTATAATATAATGTAATATAACAATATAATGTAATATAATATATTTTAAAACAGATTTTAAATGTATTTTCCACATTCAAGGACATTTTAAACATGAGCATTTAAGGAATACTGTTTCTTCACATCAGCACTTAAATTAACATTGTTTTCTTTCCTCTGCCAGATCTTCCCGGATTCATTGTAGTATTTTAATATGGGCTGATTGCTGCAATTCAGAGCATGTACTATCAACAGTTTTGTACTATATTTGCAAATTTTGTAATATAGCAGATGATGCAGACAAATCTCATTCCATGCTCCACTCTAAATACTCCTCAAATGCATTTAATATCACATCTTATTTACAGTTTTCTGAAATAAACCTAACTAAAACACTTTTTTAATAACATATTGGTTAATGTATTAAAAAAAATAAATGAGGGGTGGCTAGGTGGCACAGTGAATAGAGCACTGCCCCTGGAGTCAGAAGGATGTGAGTTCAAATCTGGCCTCAGACACTCCACATACTTATCAGCCATGTGACTTTGGGTAAGTCAATTAAACCCAATTGCCCCCCAAAAAGCAAAACAAATAAATAAATGAGAGGCTGCTTGGCATACTGGATGGTTAACCTTAGAATCAGGAAGATATGGCTTCCAATCTTACCTCTGACACATTTAATCTGAGTTACTTAGCCTCCTAGTACCACAGCCAAGTCACTAAGATCATAAATTGCAGCAGAACAAGTTTCTACATAGGGAGGATCCTATGCCAGGGAAATCATAGATCTTATTATATATATATATATATATATATATATATACATATATATATAGATCTTTATTATATATATATATTTATATATATACATATATATATCTCTTTATTATATATACATATATTTATATATAAACATGGGTTAATTTCAATTTAAAATGAAAGAGTGATGTCATAAAAGATGTCATAGTTCATCACTATAACATTTGTGGGCTTAAAATTATTTAAAACAACACTTTGAGAATTTTCATATCTAGTAGGTGGTAAAATTACTGAATAATCCAAGAAATTTCTGCTATTTGCCATAATGTGTAAAAATGTCTCTACATTTTTTTGTACAGACTGCAACTTTTGCCAAGAACCTCCTTCTGCAACTTTTGCTGAGAGCTTCCAAGACCCAGGCTGAGGAGCTACCATGAGTGAGAGAAGGATCTCTGCTTGAGGGAGCCTGTTTTATAGTGAAGGCTTGGGAATATGGGTGTTCATTGCATTAACCATGTGTATCAACTTTGTGACCAATGTAATGACTTTGGCTTTCTGGTTCTGGGACTCATCTTTCTAGTTCTGGGACTTGGTTTTCTGGTACTTGAATAAAGGCTTTGGTTCTGCCCTCCATGTGGAGAGTTTGTTACATTTTTTGATTCACAACTATACCAGCATATTTATTATCACCATGGATGTTGTGAATATTGCATTATTGTTACAAGAGGTTAGGCCTTATTTATTCATTTAAGAGATAATAAATAAATTCTATCTTTCTTTCAGTCACTATACTAGGTCCTAGGAAAGAAAATAGAAAAATGAAATAACCTATATCCTTAATAAATTTTAATTCGGGGGGCGGGGGGGCAGAGCTAAGATGGCAGAAAGCAAGCAGTAACTTCTCTAAGCTCCCCAAGAATTTCGTCCTTAAAAGCTAAAAAGTAAATTTGAGCTTATTTAAGAGTGACAGAACCCATTGGGAGATGGAGAGTGACAGATTCCCAGCCCAGAAAAGTGCCTACCCAGGTCGGGGCAGGGAGAACAGAGCACACAGAAGTGGCACCAGCACGGACCTGAGAGCAGAGTGCAGCAGACTGAGAAGCCCCACCCAGCAGACTCACCCAGCCACAGGCTTCTGCAGCCCTCTCACAGAGGAGGTAAGGACCAACAGAACTGGTAGGAGGGAATATGGAGTGCATAGCAGGGTCAGCGGTTTTTCCTGGGGCTAGCAGCCCCCCTCTTGGATTTTTGGAGCTACATGCCCAGACTTTCAGAAGTTGGGATGGAGGAATGAAATCTAGGCGTTCTCATCCCCCTCCCTGACACACACAAAAAAATCAAATCAAGAGGTAAAAGCCCTACCTAGAGTACATTCTTGCATAAGTCTAAACAGCCCTAAGCATGGAAATCACTGAGGAAGGGGCAGGGGGGCCTAAACCCAGGTAGGTAGAGCCATCAAGCTCTAACAACAAAAGCCTAGGTGCGCTTTAGAACCACCTGGACAATCAGCAAACCACAGCCCCACCCTTCTACCACAGTGAGCCTTCCTGAGAAGCAGCCCAGAGAAACAGGTGAAAACCAGAAACAGACTACCTCCGGCCCCAGATAACTCAGGGGAAACACAGAGAATACTGGTCCTGGACTCAGTCTACATACTCAGAGGCCACAGCTCATGAAGTCAACAACTAAACCCCTATCCCCCAGCCTGAGAAACGCACCCCAGAAGCAGATATCCACTCTAAAAATACAGGATATAGGCAACCATAACGAGGAAGAAGGAAGCTGCAAAGGCTAGAACCATCAAATCATTCTATAGTAAGCAAGAACCACCAAACTCAGAAGGCAACACAGACTCTACACACACACTGGAGACCACAGAAGGAAATGTGAATTGGTCTCCAGCCCAAAAAGGATTCTTGGAGAATTTCTTGGAGAATCTTAAGACAGATTTTAAAAATGAAATTGGAGAGGTAGAAGATAAATTTAAATCTACAGTGACCAAATTGGAAAAAAATTTCACAGAAGAAAACAAAGCTTTAAAAAATAAGATTGGAGAACTAGGACAGGAGGTCCAAAATCTAACCAGAGAAAATACCTCCATAAAAATGGAGCACCAAAA
>CM053580.1:425224544-425242511 GCA_028627135.1 Pseudochirops cupreus | reverse complement strand
ATGACAAAACAGGAAAATGACAAATGCTGGAGAGGATGTGGAAAAATTGGAACACTAATGCATTGTTGGTGGAGTTGTGAATTGATACAACCATTCTGGAGAGCAATCTGGAACTATGCCCAAAGGGCTATAAATAACTGCATACCCTTTGACCCAGCAATACCAATGTTGGGATTATATCCCAAAGAGATCACAGAAGTGGGAAAAGGTCCCATATGTACAAAAATATTTATTGCAGCTCTCTTTGTGGTTGCAAAAAACTGGAAATATAGGGGATGCCCATGAATTGGGGAATGGCTGAACAAGCTATGGTATATGAATGTAATGGAAGACTATTGTGCTGTAAGAAATGGGAAGGAGAGGACTTCATAATTACCTGGAGAGGCTTATATGGACTGATGCTAAGTGAGAAGAGCAGAATGAGGCAAAACCTGTACACTATCACAGACACATCGTACATATGGTGACTAACCTTGATAAACTGGACCATCCTCAATAACACACAGCTAAAGACAATTCTACAAGCCTTGGGATGGAAGGAGATTTCCAAACTCAGAGAAAGATACAGAAAGACTACAGTTTAAATGGAGACTGATGCAAAACATGCTATCGTTCTCTTTCATGTTTGTTTTTTTTTTCTTTTCCCAGTGATCACTCGTTGGTTACAACCCTTCTATATGACCAAACTATTGTACAATGTGAAAGTATTTGCAGATCCTATACATGATCGAACACAACCCATGGGGGGGGGAAAGAGGGGGGAAAATCTGAAAGTCAAGTGAATATGGAACTGAATCTTGTAAATTAAAATAAACAAACAAGTCAAAAAAAAAGAAGCTTTGGCTGTGTTCCTATACATGTACACTTTTTTTAAAATAAAAGGCACATTCTCTAAAAAAAAAAAATTTGAATTCTATTTGGGGAAATGGAAAGGAGGAAGAAAGAATGAGAGAGAGAGGGAGAGAGAGAAAAAAAGAGATAGAGAGACTTAGAAGGAGACAGAGACACAGAGACAGAAACATAGAGAGGGAGGGAGACAGAGAAAGAGATGGAGAGAGACAGAGAGACAGATAATTGAGAACGTATATACCAGGTAATTTTGGTAGGGTCCTGGAAATTGGGGAGGTGATAAAGATAAGCCTCTCTTACAGGAGGTGTCATGAGCTGAATTTTAAAAGAAGCTAGCATTCTAAGAAGTAAAAGTGATGAAGGAACATATTCTTGGGATAGGAGATAGCTCAAATTCATAGAAAAAAGAAATGGAATGGTTTGTGCTTAAGACATAAGAAGTCAAGTTTGGCTGGTACAGAAAGTACGAGAAATAGAGTATTTAAAAGGTGAAGGTTATATTTCATCCTATTAGCAATTTGGAACTTCTTAAGTAAGAGTATGTATGACATGGTCAGTTCTGTGACTTAAAAATATCATTTAGCAAGATATGTATAGAATGAACTGGGGAGGTAGGAACTCTCTAAGAGAGATAGCAGGGACAACAATGAGAATGTTATTACAAAAGTTGAAGAGAGAATCACTGAAGGCCTGAATTAGTGTGTTGAGGATTTGAGCAGAGAAAATGGAACAAATGCAAGAAATTTTGTGGGGATACAGTAAACTAGACTCTGAACCTGACTGCAAAAGAGAATGAGGGAGAAGGAAAAGTCCAGGATGATCTAAGGTTGCAAAAGTTGATTATTCAAGAAATAACTATATACTCAACAGAAGTAGAGAACTTAGGGAGCAGGAAGAGTTTAGGTATTATTTTTGGATATGTTGAGTTTGAGATACTTATAAGTTATTTAGTTGGAGTTGTCTAAAAAGTAGATGGTTATATAGTACTGGAATTCAGGAGAAAAAATTAGGCTGGTATAAAGATCTATGTTACCTTCATAAATAACTCCCATACAGTGAAAGCTGAAGTGAAATGCTGTTGGAGTTAGCAAGATTCACAGAGGAATAAAAGGATATCACCATAAAGAACAACAAAGACAGTGTTGTGTTCAAAGAATTATGAAGTAGGCCAGTGCAGTGAGGTTATAGAGTATATGGAGTAGAGTGAAGTGGGACAAAGACTAGAAAGGCAGGAAGAAGACAGACTGTTAAGTGATTTATATGCTAAAACATGACTTTATATTTGATACTGGAGGAAAAAAAGTAGCCACTGGATTTTATGGTATTTGCAGGTGGCATGGTTAGATTTTTACTTTTGAAAAATTGTTCTGGCAGGCAAAATGAGGATGGAGTAGAGATGAGGAAAGGGCACTGGTTAGATGGATATAGCAGTGGTCCAAGTGAGGGTTGATGATGAGGATCTGAAGTAGGGTGGTTTTCATGTAAGTAGAGAGAATGAGACTTTTAGGATGCATATTGCGAAGTGAAAACAAATCAGGATTTGGCAGTAGTTAATATATGTAGGATGAGTGTGATTGAGAAGTTAAGCATAACACTGGCATTTGGAACCTATGTGATTTTGAGAATGATGATATGCTTGAGTATAATAATGAAGTTGGGAAGAGGATAGGGTATTTTTTGGGAAAAGGATAATGGGCTTTGTTTTGGACAAATTGAGTATCTGATGTCTATGGAACATCCAGTTAGTAATGTCCCAAAAGTAGATGATGTTGTATAAGTATAGTTAAAGTGAGAGATTATGATTGGGTAAATAGATGTGAGAATCTGCATATATATGATAGCTGCACAGGGATAAATAGAGATGATAATCAAATCCATGAAAGTTCTTAGGATTATTAAATGAGATAGAATAGAGAGGGAGAAAGGACCAGGACTAAACCTTTGTTCATATCCTTTGATAGTGGTCATGATATTTATGACGATCCAGTGACACAGAGGACAATAGCAAACAAAGATTTTCAGATTGAGAGATTTTATTTTTATTTGTGTGTCTTTGCTTGTGTTGTGAGATAAGAATAATAGAAGAAAAGGGACAGAAGGAGGAAGGAGATCTGAGTGGAAGATAGCATGGATTTGAACTGATTCATCAAGAATGTGAGGTAGGTAAAGAGGAGTCTTCCCAGCAAAAGGGTGAAGATCCTGGAAAGAACTATTAGGGAAGGGGTGTAGGAAATGAAAGTCATAATGAGGATGAATCACAGAGTTAGGTGTCATAAGTAACAGGGAAAGATGAAATGATAAGATTACAATCAGATAATTTTTTGAAAAATTCATTTTAAGAACATGGAAATAGAAGACAAGAGTGATAGAAAGAATAAGATGATGACGATGTGTATAGCTGGGGTGGAATGTAGAAGTAGGTCATGGGAACTTAATAGATTGAGAAAATGAACATCTTTTCCTTTTTCCCTAATCTTCTTTGGAAATAGATCAAGTGGTGGTAGTTTAATAACTCCTTGGGCATAATGCCAAGTTGCTGTCCAAAATGGTTGGATCATTTTGCAATTCCACCAACAATGAATTAGTGTCCTATTTTTTTTTCCATATCCTCTCCAACATTTGTCACTTTCCCCTTCTATCATTTTAGCCAATTTGGTAGGTGTAAAATTATATCTTAAGTTTGTTTTAAGCTGGATTTGTGTAATCAATATACTTTAAGTAATTTTATATGATTATAAATTATTTTGATTTTTTCATTGGAAAACTGCCTATTCATATCCTTTGATCATTTGTCAATTGGGGAATGATGTATATTCTTATAGATTTGACAAAGTTATTTATATACTTTTAGATTTGAGATCTTTATCTGATAAACTGTCTATAACTTTCCCCCCCAATTTTTTTTGTTTTCCTTCAAATATTAACTGTATTCATTTTATTTGTACAAACCTTTTTAAATTTAATGTAATAAAAATTATCCATTTTATTTCTAATTTTTCTCTTTATTTCTTGTTTATTCATAATTTTTCACCTATTTCTGAGTCTAATAAGTAATATCTTCCATGTTTTTCTAATTTTCTTGTAAGATCTCTCTTCATACCTAGGTTGTTTATCAATTTTGACCTTCTCTTGGTAAATGATATGAAATATTGGTTGATATGCAATTTCTATCATACTGCTTTCTAATTTTCCCAATAATATTTTTATTAAATAATGAATTCTTATCCACAAGTCCTATATTTACACTTGTCAAATATGAGGTTATTATGTTTATCTGCTGATGTAAATTGTGTGCCTACTTTAGTTAAGAGGGCATCAATAGATGTATTGAAGTCCCTTTGCGGATAGGCAAAAGTTTAGGGCTGGGATATTATGAAATAGGGACTGAATTAATTGAGGAAGAAAGAAGAGTAACTTGGAAGTTCAATTAATGAGTCATAAGGATATGTATTGATTAAAAAAGTGGATATCATGAGTCTAAAGGGAGGAGATAAAAGGAGGAGGTAGATGTGAGTGATGAAAGCGTCCATAAGTTTCACTGAGATGCAAAGAAAATTCTGACTCCCTCAATAAAACCACTGAGTCAGGGTCATAAAAGAAAAAGAAATCATTACTGGAAAAGCTGTTCAGAGAAGCTATGCCACCAGAAATGATGTATCTTTCACTGACAGCTAAAAGATGGAGGAGATACAAAAGGATTAAGGATCAGTATGAAATATGGGGTAAAACTTATGGGGTAAACTTTCCAGAGAGTACAGTGGAAGGGTTGGTCACATCTGGACTGGTCATTTACTGGATAAGGTTAAGGGAGATGGAAAAAAGAGAACAAGTCACTGGGGATGGGAAACAGTATTTGTACATCTATGGCTGGGGTTCAGAATCACTGATATTAGGACAGTCTAAAGGATGCACTGTGTTAACTATGAAGGAATAAGTACAAGCTGAGTGTTAGTGATTGGAGAAAAATTCAGAAAGAGAAGTAGATGATTACTATATGAGGTTTTCCCCTGAAGTCTAACCATGTGGCAAGTGCTGATCTTTTGTATTATGAGATCCCAGGAAAATTGCCTTATGTCAAGATGGAACAGGCAGCACTATACCTGAGGGAGTGTACGAGTGAAGTCAGTAAGCAAGAGAAAGCCATACTTGTTTGTTATTATAGAGAAGGATCTGGGAGTTGAAAGAAGTTAGCCAGCAAGTATGAAGGAAAGAGGAGAATCTTGTCCTGGGGCAATGGAGGCTGCCAGAAGATGGAAAGAAGTTGCAAGGTCTTTTTCCTATGGGTCCTTGAGTCCATGCTAGAGAAGGGCCTGGGCGTTGAAGGTAATACATTCAGTTTCCATTCTTTATTCTTTCACATTTTCCCATTTTGCTTAGAAGTCAAAAACTATCTTTCACAATTTAAGACTTTTTTCCACTTCTAGTTGTTTTCCATGATGGAAAAAATTAAGGCAACAGTTCAATAAAAACATAGAGTACTTCTCTTGACAAGGGAAGCTACTTAAAGACAAAATCTTCAGGAGGATACTATAATTAATTGAACAAATACCTAGAAAATTCTCATAGTATATACATATTGAGAGACTTAGTTTTGAGTACTGGCTCTGAGAATTAACTGCTTGACCTCAGGCAAGTCACAAACATTCTGAATTTCAGTTTTTCATTGGTAAAAGGGGAAATGATTATGCCTTTTTTGCTAGTTTGTTTTCATGGAAAAATCAGATACTATATGTGAAACCATCTTGTAAAATAGTAGAGCACATTGTCTCTCTACATTTTTTGCCTTTCCACATTCAATCTTGATTTATGAATTCATTAACATGCATCTCCCCCATCTCCCTAATAATAGACATATTTCTTGAGAGCAGGGACTATTATTTTTGATCTTGTAATTCTAGCAACTAGCCCAGTACCCTTCTACATACTCAATACTTAATAAATGTTTTGATTAACAAATTAAATTTGTTTAATGTTTTAATTAATATAGCAATTCATTAATAAATTAATTAACCTCAAAATAAATAGTAGTACTAACTAATCACATTGCTAATGGCACTTTCTACTTTCAAGTAGTAATAAAACATGACCACAACAAAATAGTATGTCATGTTATTTTAAGTAATATAAAAGAAACAACTCCATTGTAATATAATCAATCTGTGATTGGCATTTAAGAGCTAAATTGAACCCTGATGCCTCATGCCTTTCACCTGAATTATAGTTTAGCAAAAATTCTCAACAGCTTCCCAAAGGAACAAAAAAAGGAACTCAAAATTATTGGGTGGTCATTTTACATATGGATAAAGAGATAAAGAGAATTCTTTAAAAAGTGATTAAAGAGTAATCTAGGTGGCACACTGAATAGCCTGTGAAGCCTGGAGTCAGGAAGACTCATCTTCCTAAATTCAAATCTGGCCTTAGTCACTTTCTAGCTAAGTAACCCTGGACAAGTCATTTAACTCTGTTCAGTTTCCTCATTTGTAAAATAAGCAGAAGAAGGAAATGGCAAACCATTCCAGTATCTTTGCCAAAGAAACTCCAAATGGGGTCATAAAGAGTTGGGCATTACTGAAACAACTCAACAACAACAAAGTGATCTCCATTAGATTAAACTATCTTTTCCTTACTTTTGCAGAGATCATTACATTCCTCTGTAAGGGTTACCAAAAACAAACAAATCCAAAACAAGCAGTTTCATGTGAGGATTATTCCAAGGTATTTTATTGTCTCTTCCAATTGCAGCCTATAAAAGAAAACATTGGCAGTCCCAGATATGATAGACTATTCTACTGATACTTTATTCACATTTAAGGAATATATTTAAAGCACCATGAGCAATATAAAAAGCATCATAAAAACTTTTCCCCCACCTTCTAAAGCAGTAGGAACCAAATGAATCAGTTTCAGAATAAGTATAAAAGAGGGAAAAATAAATTTCACAGTTATTAGACTCAGAATTATAATTATTTTTTGTCCACATGAGAAGCCTTCTATGTTTTCTTCAGGGAATATGTCACATTCTTCACTTTGAATTTATGAGTAATATTTTCTATTCTATTAATTTTTAAGAATTTTCCTTCTCATATGCTCTGCATTATAGCCAAGTAATCCTGCTTGGTCATCCTAATACAGTATTTTGCTTCTTTCATCCACCTATATGTAATTGTACAGCTAGTCTTCAGCATCTGAAATAAAATTACCTTCACCTCTTACAACCCTCAATTTCCTTTAAAACATAGGTCAAGGACGATTTTTTAAACAAAACATTCCTGATTCTTTCTAAGAGTTATATTGCTCTCTCACACGTGATGTTAGTTTTCTACTTATTTGTATATTTGTAGAGGGATAGTGTATCCTCCCAGCAAAATATAAGCTCTTTAAAGACAGGAACATAAAAAACATTCAGGGCCTATCATAGTCAATTTGTAACCCTTTAAGAATAGCTTATTAAGTTGAGTGTTTTTTAAAAAGCATTTAAAATTTCAGAAAAATTACAGATTGAAAGCATTTAATTTCTTTCAAGTCAATAATGGATAAATCATAGAAGAAAAATAAGTACTTAGAATTGTATAATAGAGATTTTAATTACAAATGTTAGCAGTACTTTAAAAAACACTGGTAATATTATAATTTTATAATATATAATTGCATTGGCAAAAAAATTCCCTCAAAGTGATTACTTATAGCATTTGCTTATGTTACTTTTTGTACTGAAAATGAAAGTGTTTTCTTGAGAAAAATATTCAAGCTTTAGAGAAATACTCATGTACTTGAGAATTACTCTAAAATAAATAATTCTCTTTTAAAATTACAAAAAATCCCTAATAGTAATGTTATATCCACTTCGAAGAGGAAAGTTATTTTTGGAAGGGCATTTTAATAGTGAGATTTGAAAAAGAAAAATGTGTAGTATAATGAAAAAAATTACTAGGCTTGGGTGGGCAAAGACATTAGGAACTGTCTATAGGGCCAATTTTGTGTGATCTTGAGAAAGTCACTTAGCCTCTTAGATCTTAACTTCTTTATGGAAAGGTTGAACAATGATGGAAGTGCTACACATAATCTCTGAAGTTTCATACAGCTTCCATAATCTTTAAGGACTTCAGTTTTCTTTCCAAAACTAATACAATCTACTTTGCCAAGAAGCCATTCTAGCTCCTTTGATAATGATCCTTCTCCTCATATCTAATCTTCACAACAAACTACATTTGATATTTTTAAGTCCACCTTATTTACTCCTCAATTTATTTTATTCTTATTTTAAACCATCATTTAATAATAATGAGCTTCAGCTTATGTTTAGAATTTTCAAAATTGTAAGACATTGATAATTCTAAGTTATTGGTCACAATTTTTTGAGATGTTATTTTTTTAGTTGAGAAAAAATATCTTTCCTTTTCATTAAATCTATGGAAACTAAAGCCAATTCTGCAAGTAAATACTCACACACACACATCGTATTTGTGTATATGCACAGCAGAAAAAGGGTAAGTCCTAAATTCAGGAAGGTTTGCGGTTAAGGTATGGCTTTAAAGACAGCTAGGGGTTGTAGTGGATAAAGTTGATGACTTAGAGTAAGAAGGACCTGATTTGAATTTTGCATCAGACATGTACTAAAGTCTTGACACTTGGCAAGTCACTGCAGGCTTCAGTTACCTCATCTACAAAGGTAAGACAATAATATCTATCTTATAGGGTCATTTTAAGGATTAAATGAGATAATATGTGCAAAATCGTACACCTTTAAGTGTTCTACAAATTATTATTATTACTATCTCTGAAATATGCTGGCTCTCTGACCATGAGCATTATCTAATGAGTAGACTTTCTAAAAATGTAAGTTACAGAGGACTTAAAGATTTGCATAAGTGGAGTAAGTAAATCCTGACACTGATTTGAACACAGGTCGGAACCTCTTCTCCCCTCTTCAAAAATTTTAAAAAGCTGTCCCCAGTAAGTCCTAGTTTGTTATTTTAAAGTTATTTTTTATGAACTAATCTATTGTTGGCACAAAAAAATTCAAATTTCCTTTGAAACATGAGGTTTCGTTATCCATGAGTATAGACAACTGTTGATTTCTGAAATAACCAAACTCTATGAAAATATGTAAAACAAAAGTATGTATTAAATCCTTTTATTATCCAGTGATTTGTATACTAAAATTAAACATATGCTTCATGGAGAAAAATAGAGCTAGAAGGGAGTTTAGAGGTCATATAATCCAGCATCTCACTCCTGATTTTGCAGATAACACTGAAGTCCAGAGAAAGTAAATGATCTGATCAAGATCACAGAGTTGATAAAAAGTAATGAAGTCACAATTCAAACCCACATCCTCTGGCTGCAGATGCAACACTCTTTCTTAAAGATCATGCAGCTTCTTTGATATTTTGGTTTTTATCAGCAGTTTATTTTGGAGGAAAAAAAAAACGGTGAAAGTGAATTAATCATTTCTGCCTCCCTATCTCTCTGTCTCTGTCTCTCCATCTTTCTGTCTGTCTGTCTCTCCATCTCTCTGTCTCTATCTCTCTCTGTTTCTCTAACACACACACATATTAAAAATTAATTTCTAACTAGTGCTCTGATATATTTATCTGAGGTGCCGGGAACAAAAGGGGCAAAATGATATGTGGAAGAGATCTTTAAAATCTGTTATGTTTTAAGTAATATATAATGAAATTTATCCCTGTCATATAAATTTCATTATCACATTTTCCATAGTGAATTAGTTTATGTGCAAAGTGTACCCTTTACACTGGGTTTGTAAATTCAATTATATTTCCCATTTCCTTAAATGCCTGCTTTTCATATTTTTCCCCTCCAATCCATCCTTTGTACTGCTTCTGAAAATCTTCTAAAAGCATTGTTCTGTTCATGTTGCCAAAATGTTTTATTAAATTTTTTCCTGGCTCTCCATAATCTCCAAAATAAAATTCAAACTCCTTTGTAAGTCCTTCAAAATTTGACCTGAGTATATACTTCTCACCTTACATCCTGTCATCCTACACTGCTGCCAACTTGTCAACCTGAAGACTTGCTACAATTTCCTATCTCTTTTCTCTGCCTCTCATGTTCTTTCTTGCTCTGCCTGTCGAACTTCTCCTCATCTTTCAAGTTCAAGTTGTAATCCTGTCCTTCATGGAAGCATCTCTGGTTATTTCAAATAGACATTATTTCTCATTTCTCTTAATGGACTTATAGTATTGTACCTTTCATAATTTCACATTATGCTTTGTTCTATAGTTTTGTTTTACTTTATATGCCTCATTTCTCCTGCTTAGGAAATAAGTTCCATGAGGTCATGAACCCAAACTTTTACTTCTCTGAATATCTCTTTTTGCAAAATGTCTTGAACAGAGGAGTAACTCAATGAATATTTGTTAAATCATTGTTTTGCATCTTGACAGTATATTTTCAATTGTTGTGCCACCTGACACTTCTTTGTTTCTTCATCATAAACAAGTAGTAAATGATATGTAAATTAGTTTTTTGGACATTCCTGTAGAAGAGTATACTAGTAATTTCATTTAGATTTAAAAATTTGCCATACACAAAGCTATTATTAGTCAAAGAACATAACTGTTGGCATACATGTAATTATTTATATATGTGCATATATTTATGTATTATAGATTTACATATGTGCTTACACATATTTCAATGTGAATACTACAGAAGCTAGAATGACACTTTAAAGAGAAATATGTTCAGATGTGCTTTTCAATGGCTAAAACTGCATTTTATTTGCTTCTTTTACATCACTAATTATAAGTCATTTCACAATCTTAAAGTAAAGATTTACATGAGAGAGCTTGCATTTATGCATAAATTATCTCTATTCTTAAATGATTTGAAATGTCCATTAAAATTGCTGAGATGAGAGAACAATACGAACTTCAGTGCAAAATTGGCATTAGTGTGCTACTAAAGCACCAGGAAAAAAAATCTACTTTTATTTGGAAAACTTTTCAAAATATGAAGAATTTGAAAGTATTAGCTACACACACACACACACACACACACACACACACACACACACACATGTATATGTGTGTATAGTGTGTATGTGTGTAGACATAGATATAATAATACACAAATATGCACACATGCATATATATATATATATACATATATATGTGTGTATATATATATATATATATATATATATATATATATATATATATACACATTAGTAATTGCCTTGGATACACATACAGTACATTAGAGCTAATGGAACATGTAGACCCTGAGCTGATAATTGACTAATGGCTATATACTATATTCCAAATGAATTGGAAAATGAATTATGGAAGAGTTAAAAGCAAGAACTTTTGATTCTACAAATTCTTTTTTGTTATTCAGTCATTCAATAGTACCCAACTCTGCGTAAGCCCATATGGGCTTTTCTTGGCAAAAAATACCAGTGTCATTTGCCATTTCTTTATTCATTCTGCAATTTCTATCCTTTCATAATCATCCTGTGTCCAGAGCAATTCCTCTATGGAAATCCAATATGTAAAATGAAACCAAAAGCGTGTATAACACCCTCACAACCAGACTTCAACAGAAAGAAGACTGGGTTTGAGAATGAAAAGATTAGGCTCCAATCCTGGCTTTGCCACTTATTAGTTATGTGGCTTGGGACATATAACCTAGCCTTTATCTACCTATGTTCTCCTATGTATAATGGGGACATAGAGGTCATGACCATGTTGTTCACCTAATGAAAGTCTACTTTTGAGCATGTGCAGACATTCTGTAATAAGTTTTGGTCTAGTAACTATTTGGTGAAGAGGAGCCATTTTGATAGCTTATGGAACAGAAATTGAGGTGCATTCAAGAGTCACTAAGCGGACAAAATGGATATTTTTTCTGCATCTTTCTTTCCTGGCTGGCATTTGAGGAGGAAGAACTACCGTGGTTATCCAGTTGAGGCACCACCTCAACCCTCCCTCATCCAGAATCTGTGTGAAGCCAAAGGTGCATGGTTCTTCTGTTCTTTATGTCTCTGTTGTATATCTTTTTTTCCTACTTCTAGGTGAAGGAGATCGAAAACTGCTATACTTTGTGAGCTTAGGAAGGTCTGGATAAAAAGTGATCTCAAAGTCTGGGAACTGGAGGCCATGCTGAGTTTTACTAGAAGCCAGATAGAGAGGACCAAAGATCTAAGAAAACAGCAAGTTCCAGCCTAGCACTAGCAATGAGCTATAGAATTATCCATAATTCAGCTATGTTACATTTTGAAATAAAATTGGTAGAGAGGAATGCTAAATAGAAACAACTTTAAATCTAAGGCCACTCTCCCAAGGGGCTGGTGCTCCTTCCAGACTTAGAGAGAAAATGCCAGGATTTGTTCTATATTTCAGGAAATAATCCTATGTAAAAGTCAGTTGATGTTGATTGGTTCAATGAAATTGAAGCACTAAATCATTAGCAGTTAGTGGGGGTTGAGTGGGGGGATACACTGGAACAGGGGTTTAAGCCTCAGCATTAGGGGAAAAAATATCATTCTTTCAAGATATCCTAGAGCTTGAAGGGGAAGATTTAGCCTGCTTTGCCATGGGACAAAAAAACATTGCTTATAAAATATGGGGATTAACCTAGACAAATTCTAAGATTACTCTCAGTTATAAAACTTTACAATTCTTAAAGAATGAATCCTCAGTAACTAAATAAAATATATTTACCTTAAACAGATACTATACCCTAAAAGCCAAAGAAAATGACGCAACTACTATACTATACTTTAATGTATAAAAATACCTCTAAGATTCTGATGCTTCTAGGCAGAACTGGTACTAGTGAACTGTAGTGGCAAGGGAACTTATTTAAATCAGGTGCTCCACATTCTAGTTGTAGCTATGCTATAAACATACATAACTTCACACAAGTGATTGAACTTATTTGGGTTTCAACTGATTCATCTGTAAAATTAAGAGGTTAAACTATGTGGTATTTGAGTGCCTATCCAGCTCTTAAGACTTGTAATTTAGATGGAAACCAAAGTGGATTATGGAATGATTTCAATGTTTTTTTTAAATATCTCCTTCCCTAGCTATGTAGAAGATGTGAAATAATTTGCTAAGTAGATTTTTGGAAAATGGTGTCTTCTGTACTACAAGAAACTTGCCCTAGAGACCTACTCAATATTGTACTCTTGTTTCTGTGATGTCATAAACTTGATCTTGAACTTGTAAATTGAAACTTATCTTTCGAGATATTGCCACAGATGACCCAGAGGACCAAGAATGTCTTTAAACCATCTCCCAGATGGAGTAGAATTCTTTGGTTAGTGCTATTTTTCACTCAAATGATTATTATTTGGAAAAGAGCTTCCAAATATTTTCTGTTTCAGTTGAGCAGTAAACAAGAGAAAGGAGATATATAATAAGGGAGATCAGAGAGTAGGTAGATTAAAAAAAACACTTAATATTAGATTGAATTAGCAAATCAAGTTATAAAATCTTCCATTTTGGAATTATGGGTGAGAATTTCCTTTCTATTGTTTGTAGTAATATCATTTAAAGAGACATTCAAAAACTCAAACAACTGCCTGCACATAATACGTGGTGATCCTTGTTAAAAATTCAAATAAATGGAAACAAAGCAAATTATGAAAAAATACAATAAAAAATTCAAAGATGGAAGGGTCCTCAGAATTCCATTAGATTTGAAAGGAGAATTCATGACATCCCCAGAAATATGATCCTCATTCCACAGTTTCTCTTCTAAATGCTAACCATTTCTATTTTCTAAGCAAAAACAACTAGAAGGCCAGATTTGTAAGTATTGCTAGAATGAAGACAATATTTGGTTCTAGACCTAGGTCTACAAATTAACTTGCTCAATGACCTTGAGAAAGTTATTTAACATATATGTGCTATAGTTTCCCCAACGATAAAATGGGACTAACAGTTCTTGTGCTACTAACCTTGTTGGACATGGAAAAGGTCAAATGAGATAACACATATGACAATGATATCGAAAGCTAACATCCGTTTTCTGGCTCTAGTATTAACGAGCTCTGTGGTCTTTTAACCTTTTTGGAATTAAATGATTTCTAAAGTCTCCTCCAATTCCAAAAAATTCTAATGCTTCTATTACATTAAATATGTCTTAATGGACCAGGGGGAATTAGTTAGTTTTTAAAAAATTCCTTCCAACTCTGCAGTTCTCTTTCTGTAACTTTAATGAAAATTATGACAAAATTTCAAAGATAAAAGGGGCCTTGAATACCATATAGACCAACCAATACCTAAACAAACAAACTCCTTTATAAAGCAGTCACCCAGGCTTTCATCAAAAACGTTTAGTGAGTAAGAGACAACTATCTCCAGAGGAAGTCTATTCCATTTGTAAATGGCTCTAATGTTTTAAATACATGTCCCCTTTCTTTAAGACTACATTTAGGGGTGGCTAGATGGTGCAGTGAATAGAGCACTGGCCCTGGAGTCAGGAGGACCTGAGTTCAAATTCTACCTCAGACACTTAACATTTACTGGCCATGTGACCTTGGGCAAGTCATTTAACCCCAGTTGCCCTGCCTTCTGCCCTCCAAGAAAGCAAAAAAAAAAAAGGGCCACATTTGCTTTTTTGCCACTTTTTTAATATCCCTTAAGAGTCTGAAGGAAGAAAAGATTACTCTGAACTTAAGCTTCCAATTGAACTCCATTTGTAAACTGAAACTAACATTTCTTAACAGTAAATTCAGAATAAACTGCCCCTTATCCTTCTCCCTCACCCCACTCTGTTGACTCTCCACATACTTCAAAATCTAGTAGTAGCACCTAGATCACATGTAAGAACCAAACTCTTAAAGTTAAAAAAAAATGTGCTAAATAGAAGGTTGATAAAAAAATATTTCAATGAGTAAATATAACTGCTATATTTGAGAAACATATCACAAGTCTCAGTGAGAAATTTAATATTGGCATTTATTATTGCCATCAATGCTGATTATTAGTAGAGAATGAACATATGTGTCCAATATGCATAAATTTTTGTTCATGTTCACGTTTGAATGAGTAAATGTATTACAACATAAGTAAAGTAAAAAACAAAAACTTTATTCCCTAGATTTCTGAATATTATCAAAGTAAAAGTTTACATATACTAGAATCACTGTGTGCTACTTGAAACCTTTTAAAAAGCTTTATATAATCTAACAATAAGCCTTAAATTAGTAATCACTGTAAAAATTGTCATGTATTTCTTTCCAAAGAAATAAAATGTTTCTGGACAAATGGGCATTCTTCAGGTGTAATTCTGAGTTTTTCAGTATTATTTTACTTCCCTGAGTCTCAGTTTCCTTAATCTGCAGAGGAACAGATTATTTTAAATGAAACCAGGAAAAAATGAAAATGTAAATAAGAAGTAGTAAGCTTTAGTCTTTTATGAGCCCACATGCTTCAATAAGCAGATCTTCTAACACTGTCTCTTGAGTGTTTAGATAACATCTGGCAATTGCTGTTCATGAGTCTTATTACACAACATCTTCTTGCCTCTGTTTATTCTAGGGAAATAGTATGTGATCAGAGTAAGGAAATATATTATTCTGTCAGTGTCAGTTGTGCCTTAGTTTTATGGGTGGATATAATGCATCAACTTTTTTTTTTCTTTTAAATTTCATTGAGTCTGTTTGTTACTTAGATCTTAATTCTCAATCAATCCTCTCCTCTCCATGGGAGCTTCTCTCATCATAAAGAAAAAATTGAAAAACCCCAACCCACATTTTTACTACATCTGACAGCGCATGCAACTTTCCACACCAGTAGTCCTTTATCTATTTTCTAAGAGGAGGAAAAAATCAGTGTCTTATGTATAGTAATTATATGCATACTTTCCACTGAATCTAAATGTTAGTGCAAAGTTTTTGCCACTCCTGCTTTATTTTCTGAGGAAATTATTTTGATAAATGTATCTTCTCATTGACAAAGTCTTTTGGATCGTGGTGGCCACAATAATACTTTAATGTAGTGAGAATTTAAAATACATAAGAATGGATTGATAAATGTTTATATTTATTATGATAATGATTATCATTTTAATTATTCTTGTCTATACTACAATTTGTTTTGCAATAAAATCAATCGATAACGATTATTTGATTTTGCAAGATTGATTTGTTCTCTCACCACCTCTTTTTTTAGATGCAGCCACCCTTCTGATGGCTGGTGCAGTAAATTCAAACCTGTTCTATCCTATTCTGTCTCCCCTTTTCTTCTATCACCCCTTTTGTGGTGGAGTAGGAAAAGAATTGGATTTAGGGGTATGAGACCTTGTTTTGAGCTACTTGTTGGTTATATAAAAATGTGGAAGTCATATAAATCACTTTAATTCTGGGCCTCACTTTCTTATCTATACAATAAGGCAATTTGACTAGATGTTCTACAAGGTCCATCCCAAATCCAAATTAGTCACTCTATAACCCTTGATATCTTCCTCTCATTTTAGCAATCTTCCAGTATCCACTTAACTTTCTCCTGAAGATATCATCTCTCTTAGTTTCTCTGGGTTATACTTTCCCTCATACCACCTAATACACAGGGCCAAGAGAAGGAATTTACATATCTATGTTCCTCATTGCAAATTTCATATATTTCCTCTTTCATATTCACTGAGAAACCATCCCTTCTCTTTTAAAATTCACTCCATCTTGAATAGATTCTTGTTCCCATTATCCAACAGCAGTTTTCTTTCTCTTCTGTGTGTTTTCTATTCCTTGTTCACTGTATTACATTCTTCCCTATCCTATTGCTCAACTTCTTCAATTACTATGACTACTGTTCACTAGCATACCCCAACAAAACACCAGAGTAATCATAATCTAGTCCAAGCCTATACAACATGCAGCCCATGGGTTGTTTGCAGCATTTCAAAGGATTTTGAATAACCCAAGAAAATTATAGAGGAAAACATCCTTTATAGATTGTACGTCCAAGTTATGCAGGTCTGATCTAGACAGTCCTCCCTCAAAAAAAAAATTGTTCTTGGTGCTAGAATTTCTAATCTTAGTTCTAGCTTAAGACTCCTTCATTAGAGAATTTTTTTACAGGTTTAAAATATCACATACATCAAGCAACATAAAGTCTAATCCACATACAGCTCCATTTACCTTGAAGGGAAGGATCATTTCTATATGTACTTTCTATGGAATTTTACACAAATGGAATTGCCCTTATTCTTCAAACGTTTTCCTGCTTTGGTTTCTATGATAATATACTATTCTACTTTTCCTTCTACATCTTATCCACTCCTGTTTCTTTTATTCTTCCTTCTCTTCTTTCTTAAACTTGCATGTTGCCCAAAGTTCATCTTGGGCCTCTGATATTATCTCATTATGTTGTACACATTGGGAAATAAATACAGAGAGCTTCAGTTCTGATGTCTGTGCAACTTATTTCTCAATATATATTTTAGGTCTCTCTCCTTACCCACTTTGTATTCCCATTTATATATTGACATATCTATGCCAGTGTTTAATAATTTCTACAAGTGGTCAGTAAATATTTATTCAACAAATGAATGTCATACTATTGCATAAAGTGAAATATCTAACATCAAATTTGTCCTACTTCTTTGAAGTAACAATACTAGCTATTATGTCCTTCTCTGGTTTCATGGATCATACCTTCTCTTTATCGATCTATCACTTCAAATTCTCCTTTTCTATCTTTATTGGATCCACACCTGTTCTATATACTATAATGGAGCTAATTCCTCAAAGGCATGTCTTTGTTCTATATGTCTTTTGATACCGTACTCCTTTTTGACAATGTCATTTAGTCAAATGCCTTGGAATATCATTTCTACAAAGATATATCTCCAAATGCACTACGAGAGCTTTAAACCTTAATATGTTCAAAAGCAAGCTATATTCTTTTCACTGCATTATTTCTGGCTGTGGTAATGCCATTAACTTTCTTCCTTTTTGGGTAATCTTTGAAACTTCTTTCTTCTAAAATTTAAATAGCCATTCATTTAGAAAGTCCTGGCAGTTCAGCACTTGAGACATTTCTCATCTTCTCCTCCTCCTCAATATTCCCATGAATATCACTATATGTTTCATATCTTCATTTCAACCTGCTTGAATTATCACAATAATTTTCTTTTTTTTTT
>CM053580.1:425197840-425224044 GCA_028627135.1 Pseudochirops cupreus | reverse complement strand
ATATATATATATATGTATGTATGTATGTATGTATGTATGTATGTAAGTATACATACACATATGTCTATATAGGAAGGTATATATATGCATATGAATACATATGTGAGTGTGTGTATATATGTGTACATAGACAGAGGGCACAGGATGAATTTAATAGGAAGGGATGGTATTTTAAAAGGTGAAATTGAGAGGTTGGAGGGAAATAGAATGAGAGGAGACAGGGAGAGACAGAATGGAGTTAATCATCTCATATAGAAGAGGCAAAGGAAAGTTGTTACAATGGAGGGGAAGAACAGGAAGGCAAAAAGGGAATGGGTCAACCTTACTCTTATTGAATTTGGCTTAGCAAAGGAACGACATACACTCCAAATTGGGTATCTTGCCCTACAGGAGAGTAGGGGGGATGTGAATGAAAGGTGGGATGATAGAGAGGATGGCAGGGTGGGGGAGAGGGTTGTTAGGAGCATACACTTCTGTAAAGGGACAGGGAAAAATCAGAGAATTGAACAAGGGGGTTGGGGCGGATTAGGAAGGAGGGAAATATAGTCAGTCTTTCACTATATATCCATTGTGGAGATGTTCTCTGTAACTACACATGTACAGCCTGTATTGAATTGCTTGTCTTTCCAGTGAGAGTGGGTGATGAGAGAGCAAAGGAAAGAATCTAGAATTTAAGTTCTATGATCAAATGTTAAAACTTATTTACATGCAACTGGGAATTAAGATATACAGGCACTGGAGTAAGGAGATCCATCTCACTCTACTGGAAAGTCAGTGGGGTGATGGGGGAGGATATAGGAGAGAGCAGATTGGGGCAGGAGGTATACAGTGTGATCGCTGTTTTGGGGTGGTGGGCAGGGGAAAGATGGGGAGAAAATTTGTAACTCAAAATCTTGTGGAAACGAATGATGTAAATTAAAAATAAGCAAAAGTTAACAAAAGAAAGAATGCCTACTTCTCAGTTTCTCCAATAACTAGCTCTGACAGGCAATTCCTTACTTTCCCCATGTACACTTAGAAAATAAAGCCTTCTTGATAGGGGGCAACTTTGAGATTTTAGATATAGCCCTGAGTGATTGAGTCAGTCTGTAAGAATGATTCAGAAATGGATTGCTGAAGTGTTAGAATATTTAGGACATCTTAGTAAAGAAAGACAAATACAGTTTTCTCATTTTTTTCTGAGTTACATTAAAAAGAAAAGATGGAACTGTAGGCTCCAAAGTATCAGGGATTTGGTACCCAAAATTTGAAGAAATGCAACCACAAAAAATAAATGAAATTTACTTCTTCCCTTCATTTTTTCCTCTTACAATCTTCTCTTCCTTCCATTTCTCTTATTTTACAAACACACACACACACACACATACACGTGCACATGTACACATTTTCTTAAAATTCTAAAAATTGAAGAATACATAGCATGTATAAATAAAAATATACACATGTTTATATTACTTTACAAACTGGAGAGAAGGAAAAAAAATTATCTTTATACTATTATTGTCCTTGCCTCTGGGATTAAAATAAACAGATTTCAAGGGCCTTAAGTGCCTGATCCATTTGAGAGATTTAAGTAGTAAGTCTAGTTGGGAGGGGGGGAAGCTTGAAAAATTATAATTGTAAAGAAAAAAGATATGGGATGATTAAGAAACATAAATTGATCTTGAAGTCTTCACTTCTTTTTGTTGTGGAAATACTAATTGCTGCCAGGAAAGCCATTCTTTTTCCTCCAGTCAAGTAAAAGGTATTTTGCTGTGAGATATTGGCCTTAGATTATTTCATTTAATTGTTGACATTTTCTGAATATCAAAGCAGACACATCCATTTAGTTCATTTTGTTTATCTGCATTTTACTTGTGATTTATTTTGTATAAAAGAAGGCAATTGAGAAGGAAAATTTCTGGCCAAATATTGAAAGCAAAATGAAATGCTGAATAAATATACTTAGATAATGCAGACAAAGTTCAAGATTTTGCTTCAATTCTTTAAAGATTTGACTTTTTGTTTTCATTTTACTTTTATTTTATGGATACGAACATAGTAGTAACCTCTTAGCTAATAGGTGTACTTGTACTCTCCATCTCTAGAATTCATCTTTCATATTGTTAGCAGATTCACCTTTCTTATTCACCTTATGTTTTTCTAATGTCCCAAACCAGTTAATGGTTCCCCATTACATTATGAGAAAAATTACAACTCTTTAGCTTAATATTCAAAGCCCTCAATCAAGAAACATCACCCTAATTTCCTCACTTTTTTCTACTCCACACTACTCCACAGTAGCTAACTATATTTTCAGGTGGGATGTGGACAGGGCTGGGAAGTGGGATGAGTAAAAGAAATTCCCTGGACTTTTACAATGACCAAAAAGTTATTGCTTAGGGGAAGAAGTACAATAATGATTATATCTGTTGCAAAATTTGAATGTGGCAGGTGAGAAAAATAAAGGACCACATAGGATATTCCTATTCACATCCTCCAACAACCATGAGGCAAAGTCTCAACTTTTCTAACTTAGTTATGACAATCCATATAGTCCAAGCTACAAACTGCAATTCACTAACCTCCACATTGGCTCCTCCTCTCTCCTCTTCTTTCATGCCTGCACTAAAGCTGTTCCTAATCTCTGTATTATCATTCCCACCTCCTCCTCTGTCTCTGCTTAATAAAATCCTACACATTTTTTAAATGCCAAAAGTCATCTCCCCCAGGAATCTAGAACAGATTCTTCCCACTCACTTATGATTCTTTTTTATTCTAAGTATTATCTTGGTTTAAAGCTCTAACCACTTTTCATTTTTTACTTCCATCAGTTGTGTATAAATTTCACTGTTTCTAGATTGTAAGGTCCATGAAGGCAGTGGCAACTTCTTGTTTCACCTTTTCATCTCTCCCAGTCCCTGGAATAGGGTCGTATATTTATTTGGTGCTTTGTAAATCATTGTCAAATCCTTTGGGTTGAAATGGGAAACTATTTCATGGTATCCTCTTAGGATTATGGCATATAGAGCTAGGAAGGACATTAGAAGTTATTTCATCCAATGCACTGACTTCTTGAGAGCCACATATATGAGCAGTCACCAATTTGTGCTAAGTAGATTATTTTAGAAAGTACTAGAAAAATCTGGCTTCATCCTCTGGGGAGTAAAGTCAGGCAAGTGAGTTTTTTTTTTGTTTGTTTTTTAAATAAAGAAACACCATTGTTCTGTGGATTTGCCAGAAAGGTTATAAAATCCTTGTCTGAGACATTGACCACTTCAGATCAATTTAGCAGACATTTATTAAGTGACTCTGTGCTATCACATATAATACAACTTATCAGATATATAACCCAGATAAGAAAAAAAGAACTTACACATGGGCAAAATGAAGGACAGGGCTTTGAGAGCCCCAAAGAAGAAATTATTCTGGCAGCCAAAGAACTCTTGCAGAAAAGCCACACATTCTCAAGATAGTCTATTTTGCTGCTCTAAAAACAATTGAATGAACTGGCTAGCAGGGTGTCATGTTGAGAATAACTAGCAATGAGGGAATGTCCTTTATAGTTTTGCTCCATGTTATTTCTTCCACACAGCTAGGATATGCATGCAGGCTAAATTCTTTCATTCGCTTATTTATTTTAGTTATCTATGTATTTATTCATTCATTCATTCATTTATTTAAATATTTATTTTCACTCAAGGTCAGGTTTATGACATCAGAACTTTAATCAATAAATCAAATAAACAAAAATTAAGCATTTATTAAATTCTTGCTATTTACCAGGCCCACTGCTACATTCTGGAATGTAATGATGAAAATAGAACTGTCCTGATCAGTTATGTCCTATTAGGAGAGGCAACATATATGTATATAAATCAATATATAAATTATTTCTAAAAATAAATACAATGTTGTTTGGGGGGAGAAGGCATGAGAAGCTGGGGGATCAAAGAAGTTTTCATAAGGAAGATATATAATACATATACATACCTCCACACAACACACTCATATATGTATGCATATATGTGATATACAAATACACATATACACACGCGTATATACATAAACACACATATATACATGTATGTGTATATATCCTAACAACTTAGTATCTACTTAAAAATAATACACATTCATTGAAAGGAAAAATAAAAGATGTTTATTTCATTCTTAGATGACTACAATTATTTACTAATGTAAAAATGATGCCTCGAACACAGCATAACTTCTCAAACCTTGGCATCGTATTGAATACCACTGCTCTTATTTCCCATTTCAAATTGGTTTTCTGAAAGTTATATTATTTTTATCTTAACTGTCAAACATTAAACATTGAATATATACGATGTTGCAAAAGAGAAGGAGTGAAAAGTCGCTGGTCTATTTGAAAGTGTGTAGTAGTCAGTCTTTATGATCCCGTTTGGGGTTTTCTTGGCAAAGATACTGAAATGGTTTTCCATTTTCTTCTCCAGCTCATTTTATACATGAGAAAACTGGCAAATAGGGTAAAGTGACTTGTTCAGGGTCACGTAGCTGAGACCAGATTTTTAAATTCAGTTGTTCGAAACTCCAGGCGCAGAACTGTATTTACTGTGCCACTTAGCTAAATGGAAGTAGACAAAAACCTATTTCAAACATTAGAGAAAAATCATAGCGAAAACTGATGTTTAAACTGAGCTACCTTGAACTAGTAGTTCGTGTAGTATTCTACAGATGTTGAATATCACTTCATTTTTTTCAAAAATGTAAGATATCCCAAGGTGCCCCATAAGTTCTTTTAGGTACCTTGGGTGCCACCTGTGAACAAAAAGAGAACTTTTTGCATAGTGCATTATTTTTGAATTGTATAAATATATGCCACTTTTTACCCATCAGTAAGTTAATAATGTTTATGTATAATGCATGTGTGCAGAACACTCAACCAAACTAAATTTAATCTTAATAGTATTCAGTTCATTCAAAAGATTTCCAGGCACATAGTAGGTAATCAATGAAAGCTAGATAAATTGAATTAAATTGACTTGAATAAAACTGAACTGGGTTGTAGAAGAGGAAGAATTTTTAAGGTTATTTAATTCAACCTTATTATTTAACAAATGAGACAAATGAGCTTCAGAAAGGTTTAGTCAATGGTGTAAGGTTAAACAGCTTTGTAAGTAGTAGAGCTTGAATGAGAAGATGTAGTATTCATTCTTGGTCTAGCGATTTTTACCAGTTTACCTTACCTTTTGTTTACATTAGGTTTACGTTACAAAAGGTTTATATTACCTTTTGTTTTTGTCAGTTTTAGTTCAGTTAAACTCAAGGGTTTGCTAAGTGTTTACTATGTGTCTAACATTGTTCCAGCATTTGTACAGGTAACAAGAAGTGCCACATCAGTGGTAGCAAACTCAATATATTTACTTAGAAAATAACAAATGAACATTTTTTTGCATTGTTTTTCTTATTTATTTCATTAAGTGTGTCCCAATTATACTTTAATCTCATTCAGGCACAGTCAAGAGTTTTGGAGCTATCACAGGAAGGAGTTTGACACTTCTGCTCTGTGTCATAGAGAAAATAGTACATTAGAGCTTCAAATGTTGGAGCGGACATAAGACAAAGGAACACAGAACAATTATAAAACAATATTTCATATGATCAGGTGGCAAAATGTATCAGACAAGTAAGTTCCTCTAAAGAGAAGTCCATGAGGGCTTGAGTTCTCAGAGAATGTCACAGGGAGATGGTAGAAAACCTCAAATGGATCTAGAAGTATCGATAGAAATTGGAAAGATGGAGAGAGAAAGGACTGCAGGAAGAAAATATCTGGTTATGAAGTCATCTATCTATCTATCTATCTATCAATCTAATCTATCTATCTATATTTGCTGAAAAGAGGTTTAGAGGAGAGTGTGATTGGAGGAATGAAAACATACCACTACTATTAGAAAAAATGACAAAGATGAGGGCAGTAGCATCATCATAACATGCAAAGAATAACATCAAAAATCTGTTCTTTTTTATTTTGCATTGTAATTCAGAGGTGGAAGGAGGAGAAGCACAGAGATGGGGAAGGCTAAACATAGAGGGAAAAAGAGGGAGGGAAAAAGAGGGGGAGAAAGAGAAGAAGAAGAAGAGGAAGAAGAAGAAGAAGAAGAAGAAGAAGAAGAAGAAGAAGAAGAAGAAGAAGAAGAAGAAGAAGAAGAAGAAGAAGAAGAAGAAAGAAAGAAGAAAGAAGAAGAAGAAGAAGAAGAGGAAGAGGAAGAGGAGGAGGAGGAGGAAAAAGAAATGCCATTTCACTTGGAGGGCACTGTGTAATAGAGAGTTACTTTCTTTTCTGCTCTTCTAACATTCTCACAGATTCTCTGGTTACTGAACATTTATCTTTATTTATAATTATCTCTGGTTCTACATTCTACTTGTATCCTTCATATCAAGGCTTATTTCAAATGTAATTGTGCAACTTTGGTCTATTTCCAATTGTTCTCATATTGTCTTTATCTTTTAATCATCATCATTCTTGCTATTACTACAGAGGCAAACATAAGATGTGTCTGGCTCTCAAAGTTGGCATTTATCTCTAAACTGTCTTATATAAGTTATTAAAATATATTTTCTTCATTCAACAAGACAAAATATTAACTTATTTCCACAAAAATCATAAAGACTATCCTGTAAGCATCTATCTCCTTAAACAAAGAGAAGCAAAAAATTTCCCTGAGTAATTTAGGTGAAATTTAATAAAATTTAATCAACACTGTGTTATAGATAACTGTGACTACATCTACACAAACCAAACAGAATGTAACATAACATAATTATCTATGGGAACTGATAAATGCTGAAAGTCATTTTTGATAAAAGTATATACAACAACGACTTCCATTTGGTAGAAGGAAGAATACAAGCATTTATTAAACACCTACTATGGACCAAGCATTGTGCTAATTTAGTGCTTTTCAAATATTATCTCATTTGATCATCAGAACAACCCTGGGAGGAAAGTATTAATGATATCCTTATTTTGCAGATTAAAAAACTTAGAGAACAGAGGTTAAGTGATTTGTCAAAGGTCACATAGCTAGTAGATGGACCTTTCATTTTGATCTTCCAAGTTTCTTTAGCTAAAAGATTGTTTTACCCCATTCTTGCTGGTTCTGCTATTCTAGGATTTGTTTGGGGGAGTTTGTTATGGTTTATGGTTGTTTGGAGGTGAATATGGAATAGTTACAGTGATTGACTGCTTATTCCACCATCCTGGATCCCAGAAGTAATTTCTCATGATCCCTGTTCTTATCCTATCAATACCTAAGTGTTGTCAAACCCCTACTCTGTATCTTTCCCACCTTTTATCTCTTACTTAATGATAGAATAGAGCTTAAGAATGCAGTGCCACGAGGCTGATGGGATTCACTACATATCTATGTTATGTAATTTAAAACAGGCCTCGTTTCAGCAGTACAATCCTAGTAAAAGGAAGGATTGTGGAATAAGATTAGAAAGGTAGGTAGGACATGGGCTATATGAAGATTTTAAATGCAAGCTATGAAGTTTGCATTGTATTTTATAAGGCAATAAAGGAAAAAAAAACCACTAAAGGTTTTTGAGCAGGGGCATTTGACATAAAAATAGAATAATGTGGTGGAAGTAGTGTTATATTTGGAATCAGAGGTGCTTAATCTGAATCTTGCCTCTGCATGAGATATCTCGAGTAAAACACTTAAAATCTGAGTTTTAATTTTCTTGCCTGAAAAATAAATGGGTTGGCTAGATGACCACTAAGGATGCTTCTACATATAAATATTTTTTAATGATATAGTCATATAGTCAAATGATTAGGAACATAATTGTGGCTTCTATATAAAGGTTAAATTAGAAAAGGGAGAAACTAGAGAGAGGAAGATTAATTGAAAAGCTACTATAGTGAGTTGAGCAGTAGAAATGGAGTCAAGACTGTCTTGGTTCAAATTCCCCTTCAGACACCAGATGTATGTCCCTGTGCAAATCACTGAACCTCTTTGGGTCATAGATTCTTCATCTATAAAATGAGGGAATTCAACTTTAGTATCTCTAAGGTCTCTTTCACCTCTAAAGCTATGATGGTGTGAGGCCTAATCTAAAAAGACGTTCATATCAATGAAGAGAAGGTGATGGATGCTAAACTCACAGAGCAGGTAAAATGGGCATTGTTTGGCAACTAATCTGATGTGGAGGATAAAGGAGAAAGAAGGGCAAAAGAGGATCATATGGTTTTGACCCTGACTGACCTGAAAAGTGGCATCCACAAAAATAGGGAAGTTGGGGACACAATTATGTTTAGGAAAATAATGATGGACACTGAAGACAGCCAAATATTTGATAATTTTCCTTTCTTTTTGTTTTGGATTTTTTTGTCTGTTTTTACTTTGGTATGAACATATAGTTAATTTTATTTCTCTTCAAGATGAAAGAACAGCTTACATATAAACTTACAAAGTACTGGAGATGCACAGCATTTCACAATCATAGAAGGATTAGGCTTAATTAAAATAGATGAAATAACCAATCTGTGGCATTCTAAATCAGTCATTTCACCTATTGTAATGACTTCTGCAGCTAAGCAGCCTTTTAATTTGACCACAAATATCAATAGTAAAGATAACTGAACTAATCTCATCTATCATTCAATTGATGGCTGAACACATACATACCCTGACATTTGCGGTGATCTCCAGTCATCTTGATCTATATCTTGCCACTGGACATAGATGACTCAGGAGAAGAAAGTGAGGCTGGTGACTTTACATAGCCCTCCCTCACTTAAATCCAAATCACTTGTAAATCATGGTATCACCTTCCTTATGTCATGGTCTTCTTTGAGAACAAAGGACAAACAACATAAGAACATAAGAACAAAATAACCACACACTTAATATGTACATATAATCTCTTATTAAACTATTCTAATTTGTTTGGTATTTAAACTCAACAAGTCCAATTTAAATGCGGTGGAGCAAAGTGTTCATTTTTTTGTGAGGTGTATTTTGTGGGAATTGTGTATTAAGTATTTTAACTGAACCATACAATGTGATATAATGAGAATGACACTGGAATAGAAATATGTTTCGGTATATATTCTATAAATGCCTCATAGGTTGGATATTGTGTCTTGAGAAAAGTGAAATTATTCCTCATATTATGAAAGTCAAATTTGAGATTTCAGTAGCACAGTTGTAAACTGGAACAGGGCACACGTGTTTATGCTGTCCTTAACCAAAAACAAAAAATAAACAAACAACAACAACAAAAAACATCATTTATGGAATATCAGAGCATAGTCTATGTAAGTGACTATGTGAATAAGACTAACACAGTGACTTGGCAAGGCAAAAACATGTAGAATATTTACTGCTTTGACTGCCTTTCACTGCTTTTGGTTAGAGTTCATAAGAATACATCAAAGTGCCATACATATTTGACACAACACTACATTTAGATGATGAATTCGAGAAGCAAAAAGTTTTAAAGAAGAGATTTCTTTGGATTGGAAAAATCTTTTAATGTTAACATTAATTAGGTACAAATTAAATTTTAAAATTTTCCTTTTTAATGGCTATTTGATGTACCAAGATATAGTGATTCTTTCAGATAGTTTCCTGAATTATCAAATGGAATATTTCTATATATTACTTTCAGTAAAATATACAGAATAGGACTAATTGTTTTTTTTTTCTCAATTTTTAAGATCCTGACTTTAAGGACCTTGGAGTTTTGAAACCATTACCAGGTTGGTATACTAGATATTTCATGATATCCCAAGGTCTTTATTTTTATTTTAGAAAATAATTCTGGGTTGTTATTGAAGTTCCCTTTTTTGTTTCTTTGGTATTTTATTTAGTGTGTGAGTTTGAAATGGGCGGACCTGAAGGAATTGTGGAATCTATACAAATTATGAAGGAAGGAAAAGCTTCTGCCACTGAGGCAGTTGACTGTAAATGGTACATTCGAGCCCCACCAAGATCCAAGGTCAGTCTTCCATCCCACTACTGATTGGGCAGTCAGTTTACAAAGTGGCTTTACTATCAACTCTATATCATATGTTCCTTTGAAAAAGAAGGGGCGGGGAGTGAGTGCTTTTACAATTCCCCTTCTAGTTTGAACTTGTAAATTATTTTATTTCTCCTTTGGGAAGAAATTTGTCATCTCTCAGTTGTAAAAACCATATCCTCTTTATGGACCGATAATGTACCAAAGTGATAATTTTGTAATGTAGATAATAGCTTATAAAATAGCCTTACTTATTCAGCTCAGAATAAGTAAAAAGTTCAGAAATCCATTATGGTCCTAATTATTTTGCTCTTTATTGTTAGAGTTTTATCAGAGTTAAGTACATTTCAGTTGAATATAATTTGACCTAAACTAATTTATTGAATTGAAAATGTTAATGTAACCATGCTTATTTATTTATGACACTGCTGTAATTTCAGGGAAAATTCATAGGATACATAATTTTAAGTCATTGTTGATAAAACAGCTTTCTTTTTTTTCTTTTCCATTACTTATTCAATTTTTCTCATTTAAAAATAGAACAAAACTATAGCTACATGTCTGTAATTATTTAGATTTTTGATTGGTGGTAGTATTTGATTATGTTACACCTCAACACTTTTTTAACAATAATTCCTAGTACTGATGTAGTGATTATTTTGGAAATACAATTTCATAACTATATGGGTCTATTATCTATATATCATCTCTCTACCTAGTATTGGGTTTTTGTATGTGTGTGTATGTGTAGAGGAGAAGATATTACATGCTCCATTATTTACATATGTGGCCAATTAACCCAACAAACATTATTTAATGTCAGTATACGCAAGTCAGTAGAACCAATGGTAGGAAAATAAACATTTTTTTAAAGTATCAAGTATGCAGCAGCTCTATGTGACAGATGGGGATATAGCAAAGAGCTTAATGTTAAGGGAGAAAATTAGACAAATAACAAATAACTCTGAGGCACATAAGAGTAAGATAAAGGCAAAAGATAAATTCAAGTATATTATCATTACAAACCCAATATGTGGGAGTCAGAGGAAGTATCCTGAAGGATATTATATTATTGTTGGGCCTTTAGTTGTGTCTTGAAGCAACAAAGGTGATTAAAAACAAACAAAAAAAAGTGGGGGAGGGGAGAAAAAGAAGTCTAAGCCCAGAAGCCTATTAAAAGTCAAAGAAATGGGGCTGCTAGGTGGCACAGTGAATAGAGCACCGGCCCTGGAGTCAGGAGGACCTGAGTTCAAATCCAGCCTCAGACACTTAACACACACACACACACACACAAAAACCTAGCCATGTGACCTTGGGCAAGTCACTTAACCCCAATTGACCCTCCAAAAAGCAAAAAAAAAAAAATTAAAAAATTTTTAAAATGTCAAAGAAATGAGGGCAAACAGGCTCCAACAATATGGGACAAAAATGTAGTCCAGTTTGGCTAAGAAAATAGACCACATGAAGTGAAACAGTATGAAATAAATGTGGACTTCAGAGGTCTTTGAGTGCCAGTCTGAATTTACAGGAGGTTACACTGAATGTTTTGAAATAGACAAGTGTCATGCACCATGTAAATATCTTAGGAATATTAATCAGATAACTGTCTGACTTATGGATTGAAGAAAGAATAGCGTAAAGGTAGGAAGACAAATTAAGCATCTGTTCTAATAGTGTAGTCAAGAAGAGGTGAGTGCCTGAACTATACTAATTGTAGTGAGAGCAGAGAAAAGGAAGTTACAAGACATATTGCTGAAATGGAAATGAAAAGGATTTGTAATGTTAGTGACAAGGTGTAGTTGAAGGCGACTCTAAGGTTGAGCCTAGGATATTGCAGTGCTGGTGGTATTGCCACTAACCAAAGTATAACATTTAGGGAAAGGGGCAGGCTGGGGAGGGGGAGGGGTTACAAGGTCATACATTTAGCTAGCATATATCTATTGGGCAGTTAGAGATATTTCAAAGACAGCCTGAGAGTAGGGATGTACACACATACAATTCATCATCATCATCATCATCATCATCATCATCATCGTCATCTTCAACTATTCCAATATCTCAGTAAATTAAGAAACAAGGTTATCTGTTAAGAACAAAGTGGGAAGGGAAGAGCTAGCGACTGGAGACTAGAGAAAGATGGGATGGGGTGGAAGGGATGTTTTAATGTGCTGTGGAGAGTATGATCTGGTAAGGATTGTGTAAAAGTATCATTTGGTAGCACTGAGTATCCAAGTGATGTTAGATAGTGTGCATTTGGAGTGGATGCATCAGTTCAATTTTTTTTTAATCCTATCCAATAACCATAATTGACTCCCAGTGCTCTCTCCTGGACTGCTTTCTCCCTCTATACTATCTCACTTGATGATCTCTTCATCTCATAGGGGTTCAATTATTGTCTCTATACAAATAATTCCCAAGTTTATATATCAAGCCCCAGTGATTACATTGGGGCATCTCAAATTGGTTATCCTGTAGGTATCTCAACTTAAACATGTCAAAAATAGAACTAATTTTCTTTCACCAAAATTTTCTCCTATCCAACTTCTCTTTTATGGTTAAGGGAATATCCATACTCCCAGTCAGCTAGGTTCACAACCTTGACATCATATTGACTTTACCTCTCTCTACCTCAGTTTACTTAACTGTAAAATGGGGATAACAACACCACCTTCCTAGTAGAGTAGTTATGAGGATCAAATGAGATAATATTGATAAAGTCGTAATACAGTGTCTGGAATATAATAGGGACTATACTCTACTTCTGTCCTTATTCTCACTGATTCCACATATCTAATGCATTTCAAATCTTGTCACTCTTATCTTCACAACATTTCTCATATACATTTCTTTCTCTCCACTCTCACCACTTCACCCTAATCCTGTTCCTATTGCTTGGACTATTGAAATATACCCCCTACTATAGTCTATCCTCCACTCTGCTACCAAGGTGAATATTCTAAAGCATAAATCAAGCATGTTACATATCCCTCAAATGTCCCAAACTCACTCAATGAGCTCCAGTGGTTCCCTAATATCTAAAGGCTTATAATATAACCTCCCCCCCCCCAATTTAAAGTTATTCATAATCTGTTGCCTTCCAATCTTTTCAGTTTTCTTACATTTTACTCACTTCCATGTGCTATATTCCAAAAGCACTGGTCTACTAGGAATTCCTCAAAAATGACATTTAATCTTCTGTCTCCTTATTTTTACACTAGCTATCGCCCCATAACTGGAATTCTCTGACTCTTCAACTTCAGTTCTTAGTTTATTTGATTTCCTTTAAAAATCAGATCAAATTATCCATATTTCAGGATACTTTCCTTATTCCCTACAGCTGTAAATGTCTCTGCCTCTCTTAGTGACTTACTGCTACTCAGTATATGTATGTATGTGTGTATGCATGTGTGCATGCATGCATGTGTATACATATATAATTATATGCATATATATTTAATATACTTATATGTATACACACATACATAAAGGGAGGACAAAAAAAAGAGGTATGCCAACTTCTGTCTACATGACTAGGAACATTCTTACCTCACATTCACCCTTAGGTATCTTCAGCTTCATCTTGATACACACACACACACATACACACACATACACACACACACACACACACACACACACACACTCACACACGTGTATCCTCAGAGTAGATGTAAGGCATTAAGAGAGAAGTCATTTGTAACTGCAAATACATACACACACATACACACAAACAAGCATATGCATACATATGTATATTTGCATATATATATATGTATACACACACACACACACACACAAAATGTAAACAACTAAATAGATACTATAGAAATAGATATTCTATCTATCTACCCATCTATATTGTATCTACCTAGCTATCTACATGTTGTCTCCCCCATTAGAAAGTATACTACTTGAGGATAGGAATTATATTTTTTTTTGTTTTTGTTTTTGGAGGGCAATTGAGGTTAAGTGACTTGCCCAAGGTCACACGGCTAGTAAGTGTGTCAAGTGTCTGAGGTCGGATTTGAACTAAGGTTCTCCTGACTCTAGGGCTGGTGCTCTATTCATTGTGCCATCGAGCCACCCCAGGAATTATATTTTTATAGAGATAATTTGTACCCCCACATGCTTCGTAGAGTGCCTATCACACAGTAAGTAAATAATAAATTATGTTGACTTGATTTTACTATATGTGAATATACAAGTACTTAAATGATGGTTGACTTATATTTTTATTAAATATGAATATATATACATCATATTTAGAAAGTAAAGATAGAATTAACTGACTTGCCCAAATTTATGCAATTAGGACAGCAGGGATAATTTATCCAATAATCTAGTAAGCATTTATTAAGCATGAACAATGTACTAGAGACCATGCAAAGCACTGGGTATACAATTAATAAAAAAGATAGACAGTTCCTGCTCTCAAGAAATTTAAAATCTAATGGAGGAACACAATACACAAAAGGAAGAAGAAAAGGAAGATGGTAGGGTGGGAGGGCATTACAAGCATCTTGTTCTGTGGAACTAAAACAAGGAAGAGCTGAAAATGTAAAGTAGAATGAGCTGAGCATCCACTTTTCGCCCTCTATAAAGAAAGGCATCAGGAGGAGTTCGGTTCTCCATCCTCTAGCCCTTCAATCAAAGGATAGAGGAGACTGACAGAAGTATCAATCAAGGGTTGAGTTAGCAAATGATGAGTCTTACCTGAGAGGGGCATCTTATTACCAAGAGTTGAAATGAGGAAGAACAACAAGCAAAGTTGATTAGAACTTTTTTCAATATTTTATTTATTAGTTCAGAATCATATTAGAGCTATACTAGAGTTGAAAGGATACCTCCAGTTGTACAGGGAAATTCAATACAGATTTTTTAACTTGTTTTTTTTTTCTTTCCCATTAAAGTCAGGACTCTGAGATGCATGAAAAATAGGAAACTGAGCACAGATACAACAGTCTCTGACTGCGAGTATCTTTGCCAACAGGTGGACAAAAGTTCCAAGGATCACTTACTATGCCATTATCTTGACATTAGGAGGTCACTTTGGTAGACAACCTAAATTCTTTACATGACACTGGGTCTAACATGAATGAACAAATAAATCAATAAAATTCATGAAGTGTGTCCTATGTGTCTACTTTCATTAATTACTGTAAATATACATTCAAGAAGGAGATATTCCTTGCCCTGAAGGTGTTGCTATTACATCAGAATACTCAAGTATAGTCTTTAAAGTTCTCTCATATACTCCAGAGTGCTGAGGAAATGATTTTTCCTAAACACTGGAGAATCAGAGAATTTCAGGATATACAAAAAGAGGTTTATCTATTTCTTTAAAGGACCTTTTAGCTCAAAATTATATAAGACTTGGTGCTGATCATGCCTTGAATTATAACCATTGTAAAACAACCATGTACAAGGAAAATGTATGTAGAAGCAATTTCATTCTAAATCCCTGTCAAGGGAGGATTTTTTAAAAGGACATTTTCCTAGAAAACAGCAGGAGTCCTCCTCCCTGCTTGTCATCATAATGAGCTTTTGCTGTCAAACAGTTTTCCAGAGAGGGTGTAAACCCACAACCCTTCCCTCAAACTAGTAAATAGACTGTCTTTTGTGTAATCTCAGGGCAGTAAAATGGAATGTACCTGTCTGTTATACTATTTGGCATTCCATGACCCAAAAGGAAAGTTAGTTGCATAGCTGGACAAAGATGACTGTATTATGACAGACTTTTTTTTCTGTGTAATTAAAAGTTAGAGGATTCAAAATGGCACCAAATAACTATGGAGCAAACCATGAGCTAGAGTTCGCCAGGATGGGCTTTCAATGCTTCTAAGATTGCTTTTAAGAGTAGAATATTCCGAGGTACAGAGATTAATGCTGAAAAAACTTTAGTTTTACTTTTCATTTTGTAATACAGTAGGTCACAATTAATGCTGGAAAACTAAGTGGTAAGGAAACTGTACTACTTAATAAGTGGAGTATCATTATTACTAATCATTAGGAAATAAGGATTAGCTAAATATGGCAATGTATTTTCTGTGACAAGTCATATAAATACATATGTGTATATGCACACACATATATAGACACATTGTACACATGTTAACACATATGTCTGTATATCCATGTATGAATATACACATAGGCACATAGTCTTTATTTTGCATATTAAGATTGTATATGATAAATTCACATTCTGGGGAAGATTTCATTCTCCTTTAAAAGAAAAGAGGAAAATACAAATTATGTCCAAGAATATGAAAATAAAGTAATTACTTTAATATAACAAGATTTTGGCAGAATCAAACCTTAAACATGTAATTATTTCTCAAATGATGTTTATCAGTTTTTTAGTTTTCTATGTACAAAATCTGAATCTGCTGCAACATCTGAATTAAAATTATGAAATTAATTTAAAAATTAATAGATCCAATGCTTCAATAATTGAATGATTTTTCATTTCTTTAGTCTGGGTACTGACTTTATCAATGTAGGTTGCAAACCCTCCCTCTTAGTAGATGATCTTCATAGGTTAATTTGATCCTAAAATTTTCATTACCTTCTGCTTCTTAGTGACAAAAAGCGAAGTCTGAACTGGATACTAGGAAGTCCTTGCATATAAAATTCTATGAGAATTTGTAGCAGGATATACCTAAGATACTTGATGGTCCTTGGATGGTAGACATAGAGTTTATTGCCAAAATTTCTCACAGTTTTCCATCTTGGTAGAACCTGCCAGAGCTTGTGCTCTGGTGTTATGATTTTAATGGAGGTGAATCAGGGATTTTTTTTCCCCTCTGTTGCACTTCTACTTTATCCTGATGAAATTTTTTCCCTCCTATAATTCTGCAGTCCAATGATTGTACTGTATATTTTATGAGTCACTTAGAATGAATTTGAATCCCTATATACATCAAAATTTCATTATAAAGCTCTCTGCCATTGTGAGAACCTTGGCACAGTACAAGTCCTCATTGTTTCCTATATTTCTATGCCTTTTCAAGATTGATATGATCATTCTGAATTCTACCCTTGACAGGGCAGTAGTTTTGACATTTTCTAAAAATATTAAAATGTCTCTGTATATGATTCCTACTGTGGGAAAATTGAGGATGTGGCATGACATGGCCTGATTCTATAATAAATGGAAGCAGGGATCTTCTTTTTCATTGTCTTCAAAAATAGTGTTTTACATCTGACATAGTCTATAAGCGCAGACTCAAAGACACTTGTCCAAATGATAATATGAATATTTGATAGGTTCTGGTATATTTAATTTTTGTTGTTGTGGAGTTGTTTCAGTCATGTCTGGCTCTTCATAACCCAATTTGGGGTTTTCTTGACAAAGAGACTGGAGTGGTTTGACATTTCCTTCTCCAGCTCATTTTACAGCTGAGGGAACTGAGGAAAATGGGATTAGGTAGCTTGCTGGTGGTCAAACAACTATTAAGTATCTGAGGCTGAATTTGAACTGAAGAAGATGAGTTTACTGGATTGTAAGCCTAGTGCTCTATCCACTGTGACACCTAGTTATCCCCATATTTAATTTTAATTTACGTTAAATTGGCTGGGACAATTATCAGATAACTATCCTAAATAATCACTGTTATCTATTTATCATCCTGCAGGGAGGGAAAAACAATAAGAGAAGCTGAAAATATGTTCCTATTTTTGAATGTACTGCTTGGTAAATTAATGTCTACTTTTATTTGCTTTGTACGTTTTAAAAAAATGATTCTCGGCTCTCCACACTATAGTTTGATTATTAAGTCAGATATTGCTGGATATCATTTAAATGTTCTGAAGCTCTTCGTGATCTGCTTAATCAATCATGTTGTCAGTTCAAACCTTTGGTGATTGATTAAAACGAAGAGCTCATCAAAAGTGATTCACTGCACAGAGATTATAATCAGACTCTTTTACTGAAGTTAAATATTATTCACAATTTATCATCATCCCTTTTCTTCAATATGAATGCAAGAAAGCTTTCTGTTATTCTCAAATTTAAGTTGTTTTTGTAAAATACCCTGTAGCAGGTATTTCTTCCTTTATTGTTATGCTCCATCCTTTAAAGTGACATGAAAATTATTAAAATCATAATGTAATAATAGAGACAAATTATATATGGCACAGCTGTGTAGAAGTTTTATAATTTCTATTGCTTATAGCACTAGGCATCTGCAGAAATATAGCAGATTTCAGTAAGCAATAAAATAAAATAAAATAAAACAACTCATACCCTGCTAGTTTGCTGCATGATTTTTTCAAATGACTGAACATCAGCATTTAAAATTATTTCAATAAGCCCAACAGGAAGAAAATATAGAAAAAAAGGCAGAAACAAGCTATTCATTGTCCCTCTGCAATCAAGTCCTTTAAAAAAATTAAGAACAACCTTTAAATAAAGAATGCATGTAAACATAAGTAGTTAAATTTAAAACAATATAAATAAATCAGCAAAGATAGAAAATACAGAAATTTCTATAGTAAAACAAAATGAATACTAGGATTACATTCTATATGTTCTCATCCCATCTATTTTGGAACTACCCTTGTAAAGAATGATCTTAGGCTTATAGAATTTCAGGGAATTCATTTACTGCCGAGGAATACATTTTCCTTTTTTTTAATAAATCCCTCTTACATTGTAATATTTATTGTGCTTGAGCTCTTTTGAGGTAATGGAAACCATATGTCATTTTTTTCTTAAGGTTGCGACATTTCTTGACATAGGTAATGCAGAACTTGTTCATCAAACATTTCATTTCAATAAGAATGTACAGCAAATGTTCTATTAATGACAATTTGGGTAAATCCCTGGGATATGTGAGGTGGTAGAGAGAGAGCAAGTCTAATGTCAGAAAGACTAGGTTCAAATCTTTTCTCTGACACATACTCGCTGTTTGACCCTGGCACATCATTTAAGCCCTCAGTGCCTTGGGTAAATCTCTGGGACTCTAAATTACGGTGCAAAATCAAAGATCTGCAGATCAAAGGGATATTAAAAGATATCTAGTCTAACTCCCTCATTTTAGATGAGGAAATGGAAACCCAGAGAAGTAAAGTCAGTTGTCTAAAGTTATTGCCTCAGTTCCTCATTTAATCTTCTTCATGTAGACTTTACTTTTGAATTGTAAGCCATTGAAAATACTTACGGGAAAATAGAACACATTTTATGTTAGTTTCAGATTTCGTTGGTTGCTTTGTACAATATTGCATTAAAAACTGATTGGTTGTTTTGTGACATTCTGTACATGAATGCATTTTTAGCAGACATGGTAATCATCAAGAGATCATAAATTAATCCTAGTGCATCTTCTTGTAACATTTTAAGATCTAAATATAACTTTGGCCCATCATATGTTGTTCAGGCATTTTTCAGTTGTGTATGATTCTGTGTCCTCATCGGAGGTTTTTTTGGCTTGCCATTTCCTTCACCAGCTCATTTTACAGATGAAGAAACTGAGGCAAACGGGTTTAAGTAACTTGCTTAGACACTAGTAAGTGCTGAGGCTAGATTTGAACTCAGGAAGATGAGTTTTCCTGATTTCAGGTCTGGTACTCTATCCACTATGCCATCTGGCTGTTCCTGCCTTACACAGAGAATATTTAATAGTGCTATGCAAAAAATTCATAGATTTTTGATGTGGTTAAAGGAATGGAAGGTTGTTTTTGTTTATTTTGGATTTTTAAACAAAATATTAAAACTTTTTTTTCCTTTGTAAACAGCAGACTATATAGGAGATACCAATAAAATTTGTCTTGGGTTTAACATTCCTTGAGATCATAATACCTTGAAGCCAATTAGACTCTCTAGATTTTAAGTTGCATAGATAGGAAAAGAGCTAAATAATTTTATGTATGCTAACAGGAGACTACTAAACCCAAGTGGATCACTAGCAGATTAATAAGTCATTTGATAAATTAAAATAAAGTCACTAAAATTCAAATTGGTCTGGTCATTATTAAGTAACAATTCTGAGGGCAAGATTCAGAACTCTACATCTATGGAACTTAATTCATATTCCACTTCCAGGGATTTGGAAATCATGTATTAACCTCAACTTTGATTTTTTTTTCATTTTTAAAGAGTTGTGACAATGTATGCTATAATAAAACAAAATTCAATCTTGACTAATCTTTCTATAAGACATTTTTAATTACATAAGAAAGAAAGATATGTATTTGCGAAAATTGACTTTCACTTATATTTCTTCATCCCTTAACAAAATATGGAGTGGTTTACTGGTCATATCATCACAATTTGTTATAAAAAACACACATCTATGAATTTTAATTTACTTCCCATATTTTTTTTTCCTGCAACACATAAAAGTATTAGGGTGTTTTGGGTTTTTTTTACAATTTTTTTTCTTCTTTTCTTTTTTTGCTTTTTTTCTTTTGGAAGGGGGAGGGTAGGACAATTGGGGTGAAATGACTTGCCCAAGGTCACATGGCTAGTTTTTGTGTTATGTGTCTGAGGCCAGATTTGAACTGACTCCAGAGCCAGTGCTCTCTTCACTGCACCACCTAGCTGCCCCAAAAGTATTAGTTTTATTTATGGTGCATTTTTATTCCAAGTATTTGGTTTTAAGCACTATTACATATAATCTCTTATATAGTTTAATGAAAATCTATTACCATGTATATGATTACATAAAAGACTGCAGAAAATGATTCATCCTTTGGGGATAGAATTTACAACAAATACCTGAACTTTTCTTTGTATATTCAAAAAATTTAACATGCTATACAATGAATAAACTGGGTCCTGAGGGGGAAAAAAGTTCCTTGTGTCAGATTGGCATCTTATGAAACTCCAGGAGAAATTAGTGTAGTAAGGTAGATTCTTATAGAATTATACCACAGATAAGAATCCAATCTGCATTTGGCATTTTAATATAGAATCATTATTAGACGACAATATCAGTCAGTATTAGACTAAGGGAAGATGTTTCCTGATATATGGTAAATTGATTAATGCAAGTAAAAAAGAAAAAGGAATGGGTAAATACATTTAGGCAATGCCCATATGCCTAATGGCAGAATTGTTCCAGAACCATTCCAACCGTTACCTTTATTGAAATTGATTGGTTGTGGTTCTGACACAGTGCTGCAGGCAGAATGGCAATGTTTGCAAATCTCTTAATTGTAACAGCAGGTTAGTAAACTTTGACTGATGGGATTAATCAGAAGTTACAGGCCGAATGTCCCTACACTTGATCTGCTGTTGCTTATGTATGCATATCATTATTTGTTTGTTTTTTTAAAGAGTTCCTTGCTTTATTATTTAAAATCATAGGATGTCATGAATCTTTAAAAATCATTTACTATAATTCAAAGATTATTTAGTACAACTCCTCTAATTTTACAATAAATAATGTATACATATATAAATTCCTCTCCTGGTTTCCTGTTGGACTCCTTAGTATATCAATAACTTCCCATTTTCTTCTCACTTTGGTGATAAATGAGGGTAGTGGAAATTTAACAAAGGTGATTTAGCAAATAAGTAAACATATTCATTGTAAAGTACGCTTCAAATATCAAGTGACTCATATGTTTACAATATTAATAACACTAACTAGGAAATAGCTTTAGAATAAATAAGTGACAAGCCTTAGAAGACATCTGGATTTAAGGATTCTAATAGGGGGAAAAATGTCAGGAGGCTGCTTTGAAACAAATTCTGGATCTTGTGAATTGTTCCTCATGCCATTACAAAACCCAATTAAAATGAACAGACTTAAAAATAAATGAAGAGAAAATTCTGTTTATTGAAACATGATATTTTGATTTATGGGAATTATTTGACTTTTTTTCAGATTTATTTACGATTCTTGGACTATGAGATGCAAAATTCAAATGAATGCAAAAGGAATTTTGTGGCCGTCTATGATGGGAGCAGCTCAGTAGAGGATTTGAAAGCTAAGTTTTGTAGTACTGTGGCTAATGATGTGATGCTGCGCACAGGTCTTGGGGTAATCCGCATGTGGGCAGATGAGGGCAGTCGAAATAGCCGATTCCAGATGCTCTTCACATCTTTCCAAGAACGTAAGATTCTCTCAACTTCATTGTCTGTCCTTCAAGTATGTCATATAATGCAAGCCTCATAAGTTGTTAATGGTGTTTTCTTTATGCTGTTTGAGCACAGCAGGGTATTCTGCAATAAGTTGTTAAAACCAATGAGTTCTCTTACTCTCTTCATTTGTGCTATTTTGGCAGATGACAATCAAATATGTTTAAATTGTTTATATTAGACATGGTGTTGTGTTTTTGCTTAAGATAGCTCACATCTTTCAATGGGGAAATGATGACTCGTTTACCTTCTGAATTAGCTCTTTTCTACAAGTGATACAGTGGTTTCTGATGAAGTTTAAGTTAATCTTTGTTTTCTAACCTAGATAAAAATGTTATTTGTACAATTGGTTTTAGTAATTTTATGTTTAATTATATTCATTTAGGACTATCATTATCATGCCTTAATTAGAAGATAGAGAGATTTCTTAAAAGGACAACAAAAGACAAAATATCTAATAACGTATTAAATTGCAAAGCCAGTGAGATCCACATTTGTGCATGGAGAGTAAATAGGGAAGGAATTTATTTTGGCATTTTTCTTTAAAAAATTAGAACTAGTGCTAGTAGATTTGTTTGGAACATTCTTTAGAACCAATGCTCAGCAAAAGAGGGAAGTTTGACAAATATAAACACAAGGTCAGACCTTGGAATATTGAAACAGATAATCTTGGATTTTAGAAGGGTAAGGGAAAAAAACAACAAAACCAAAAAAAAATATGTCTTGGCTTATTATTAATAGGGCATGCCATGTTTGTTTGTTTTTAGAAATAATATTAAGAGACTGGAATCTATAATTGTTCATCTATATATATTTTATCAAACATTTTAAATATACTCATACTACCCAGATTTTTAAAGTCATCATCATCATAATCACCATTTGTATAGTACTTTATGGTTTGCGAAATATTTTACAAGTATTATCTCTTTTTTATTGTCACATCAACCTTGGGAGGTAGTTGCCATTACTATCTACATTTTAAAATAAAGAAACGGAGGCAGACAGAGTTTAAGTGCCTTGCCCATGGTCACACAGCTATATTTCTCAGTATATTTCTGAGTCCAGATTTGAACCTGGATCTTCCTGACTCTAGGCTGTATTCTATATTCATTAGGTATGCAGCAGCTTCCAACTTTTCAGTAACTGAAGATCTGATGTGTGTCTCCTATATTTCTATCTAACTCATTGACTAAAAATGTGAAATATAGCATATCCCCATTTGTATAGATCATTTGACTCATGATTTGGTCTCATTTGGTCTCATGATTTTTCTTGATGCTTCACAAGTTTTGTGATTTCATCAGTGTTGGGGTGTATTTCAACAATGAACATTACATCCCCTTTAAGACTTAGTCAACTGTCTTCATGGATTATATATAGACAAAATAATAAATTTCATGTATCTTCATGATGATGAGCCTTTCCATACTTAGCTGGAGTATTTCTTCTCTAAAAAGTCATACAACCTGTCATTGTAACAATTTCTTAATACTTTTCTAACTTAATAGGATCTTCCACAGCTTACGTTTCCACTGATAAAACTTTGAAATGTCCCAGGTTATCATGATTACACATAACAATAGGAATTCACTTAAGTATTATCAGTGGAAGGTCATTGCAAATATCATTAAGAATTGTATGCAGCATACATATAATAAAAACTTATAGAGGTAAGTTTTTATCTGGTCCAATATGAGGAAGAGAGGGAGGGAAAGAGAGAAGGAGGAAGGAAGGAAGGAAGGAAGAAAGGAAGGAAGGAAGGAAGGAAGGAAGAAAGGAAGGAAGGAAGGAAGGAAGGAAAGAAGGAAGGAAGGAAGGAAAGAAGGAAGGAAGGAAGGAAGGAAGGAAGGAAGGAAGGAAGGAAGGAAGGAAAAGAAAGACATTTATTAAGCATCTGCTTTTAGCCAAGCACTTTGCAAAATGCTAGGGAGAGAAATGAGTACAAAAACGAGGACAGCCCCTGTCCTCAAGAAGCTTACTTTGTGAGAGGTGAAGACAAAAAAAAATATATGGAAGTGGGGATTAAGACATGAGATTTTGGAAGTTAAAGTTATAGAAATGATGAATGGAATCATAAGCGAGTAGATTAAAACAACATTTTGCATAACGATGGTGATGTTGATTTGATTATAGTTCTAGAATAGGCAAAGGAAGGAAGACGGTAGGGATCACCATGCATGTGCCTGTAGCAACATGGCAGCCAAGGAACAAAATAAAATACATCTGGAGCCTTTTGAGACATAGTGAAACATGTGAGATAGTCACCAATGAGGACAATACACTTTAAGAAAAAGTTTCCAAACATGAAAGGATCAAAACCTCCAGAGCATGATGTCTGATCCTGGTACATAGCACCTTAGGTGTCATGGACCTCTTCAGGAGTCAGGTGAAGCTTATGAATCTTTTCTTGGATTAATATTGTGAAATGCATAACATATATAGGATTAATGGACCCCAGGTAAAGAACCCTTAGTCTACAGGTCAGTAAATAGGATGGTGAAGGGTCACACGATTATACTTCTTGAAGATTAATAGAAGAAACCAGAAATTCTACCTAGACAAGATGATACCTGTCTTCAAGTATTTAAAGGCTTGTCTTGCAGAAAAAAGAATAACACTCTCCTGTTTGTCCCCAGAAAATACAATGATGAGCAAAGGGTAGAAGTTTTAGAGAGGCATATTATAGCTCAACTTAATTCTACTTATAAAATGAAATAAGTGGCCTTGAAAAATCAGTGAATTGTTTGTTGCTGGAAATTTACAAGTAACATCTGAATTTTTCAGAGATGTGGAAGGTCTTATCCCTGACTTCATCCACATGATCTTTAATGACCTTTCTACCACTGATCCCATAATTTTATGATTCATGAGTCTTGTTGATACAAATAAAATGGAGATTGCATCAGATTATATAGCATTTAAATATTTCTTTTTATCTGGGCTTCAAAAGATAAAAGGTCAATGTATTGGATTAAAAACTTTCTGAACCCTGACTAAGTAGAAATATTCATTTTTGGAAAGTTGTCAGGAGAAAATATTCTTATTTGACCTTACAACAGGTCAGTGATTTCTTCTGGAAAAAACAGTGCAAAAGGCAACCAACCCTCTATGTTCATGAATGGCTGATGAACTGTCACTCTCTTCTGAGTGATGAGCATCACCCAAGTACATTCTTCCAATGTATCTCAACCTATAAATTTACTTATCAACTGTAAGCTAAAAACCTAAACACATATTTTGTTGTTTCTGTCAAAAATCCCCTCTGTGTCATGTTATCTATACATTTTTACAGAGATGAATTTTCTACAGTCATAAGAAATGTGCTGACTCCTGCTACTACATACCTAAGATCAAAGTCACTCTAAGATGAAACACTTTGGCTGCAGAGTGTTAAGTCTTTAATCAAAACTTGGAAATAATCAGATCATCCAGACAGGGGATTGAATTTGCAAATCCTTCAGATATGCATCATTCTGAAAGCCAGAAAGGAGAAGGAAAAATAAACAGGGGACCATTTTGAAATGGGCAGCATGAATTCTTTATCAGGAACTTCAGATGTAAAAACCAGGGACTTCTTTTCATCAGTTGGCACAGGTAGCATTTCAGTTTTCTGGATGGTGCCATCTTTCTGAATGTTAGCAGCTTAGTAAATATTGTATATTACTGAATTTCCTTGCAAGACAGGCAAGTGAATAAGAATAGTCAAGTAGACTTTTGGCTAGAAAGACAGATTACAACATTAGAAATGAGTGATCAGTTTCTATCTGACACAGATATTAGAAAAGTGCCCTTGTCATTTTAGCAACTCCTATATATTCAGCAAATACTCTCCCCAGCTGAATGTCAAATAAGTCTGTGAGGGAGTTATTTAGTAGTAGTAGTTGTAGCCGTAGTCATAGTTGTACTCATAATCTTAATCGTTGTAGTAGTAGTAGTAGCAGTAGTAGTAGTAGTAGTAGTAGTAGTAGTAGTAGTAGTAGTAGTAGCAGTAGTAGTAGTAGTAGTAGTGCAGTAGTAGTAGTAGTAGTAGGAATAGTAGTAGTAGTAGTAGTAGTAGTAGTAGTGTAGTAGTAGTAGTAGTAGTGTAGCAGTAGTAGTAGTAGTGTAGCAGTAGTAGTAGTAG
>CM053580.1:425164308-425197340 GCA_028627135.1 Pseudochirops cupreus | reverse complement strand
AAGTAGTAATATCTCAATATGTCTTAAAGTTGCTTTGGGTTTCAGACTTGGAATCTTAGTGTTAGAATTAGTCTTAGAGTTAGTTCAGTTCAATCTTTTCATTTTACCATTTTTATTTATTTGTTTGTTTTTAGTTTTTAACATTCTTTTCCACAAGATTTTGAGTTACAATTTTTTCTCCCCATATTTCCCCTACCCCCAACCACAAAATAGCAAGCCGACTGAATACTCTTTCACACAATCTGTTCTCTCTTATATCCTTCCCCCAAACTCCCCTAACTTTCTAGTAGGGCGAGATGGATTTCTATACCCCAGTGCCTATATATCTTATTTTCCAGTTGCATGTTAAAAAAATTTTTTTTAAACATTTGTTTTTAAAACTTAAAGTTCTAGATTTTTTTTTCCCTTCTTCCCTCCTCACCCGCCCCCACTGGGAAGATAAGCAATTCAATTTAGGATGTACATGTGTAGTTACCCTAATCACTTCCATAGTAGTTATATTATGAAAGACTAACTATATTTCCCTCCATCCTATCCTGCCCCCCTACTTACTCTATTATTTCCTTTGGCCCTATCCCTTTTCAAAAGTGTTTGCTTCTAACTACCCACTCCCCCAATCTTCCTTCCCTTCTATCAACCCCCCTCTTATCTCTCCCCCCCCCCACTTTACTGTAGGGTAAGATATCCAGTTGAGTGCATATGTTACTCCCTCCTTAAGCCAAATTAAATGAGAATAAGGTTGTTCCATTCCCTTTCATCTTCCTTCCCTTCCTGTCCATTGTAACAGTTTTCTCTTGCCTCTTTTATATGAGATCATTTACTCTATTCTATCTCTCTCTTCTCCTTCTCCAAATAAATTCCTCTCTCACATCTTAATTTTATTTTTTAGATATAATCCCTTCTTATTCAACTCATCCTGTGCCCTATGTCTATATATACATAAATATACATATATATTTATATACACATACATCCAATATATATATATATATATGTATGTATGTATATATGTATACATATATACACATATATATTCATTTCAACTATTCTCATACTGAGAAAAGTCTTATGAGTTACAATTATCATTTTTCCATGTAGGAATACAAATATTCAACTTTAATAAGTTCCCTATGATTTCTATTTCCTGTTTACCTTCTCATACTTCTCTTGCTTCTTGTATTTGAAAGTCACATTTTCAGTTCAGCTCTGGTTTTTTCATCAAGAATGCTTGAAAATCCTCTATTTTATTCAATGACCATATTTCCCCCTGTAGCATTATACTCACTTTTTCTGGGTAGGAGAGTCTTGATATAGTCCTAGTTCCTTTGACCTCTGGAATATCATATTCCAGGCCCTTTAATCCCTTAACATAGAAGCTTCTAGGTCTTGTGTTATGCTGATTATGTTTCCATAATACCCAAATTACTTCTTTCCACCTGCTTGCAATATTTTCTTCTGGACTTGGGAATTCTGAAATTTGGGTATAATATTCCTAGGAGTTTTCTTTTTGGGATCTTTTAAAGAAACGATCAGTGAATTCTGTCACTGTCTATTTTGCCCTCTGGTTCTAGAATATTAGGGCAATTTTGCTTGATAATTTCTTAAAAGATGGTGTCTAGGCTCTTTTTTTGATCATGGCTTACAGAGGTAGTACAGTAATTTTTAAATTCTCTCTCATGGATCTATTTTCCAAGTTAGTGGTTTTTCCAGTGAGATATTTCACATTGCCTTGTATTTTTTCATTTTTTTGAATGTTTTATAGTATCTTGATTTCTCACAAAGTTATTAGCTTCCAATTGTTCCAATCTAATTTTGATGGAGTTATTCTCTTCAGTGAGTTTTTTAAATCCTTTTTCCATCTGCAAATTCAGCTTTTTAAAGTGTTCTTGCACTCATTGGCTTTTTGGGCCTCTTTTGCCACTTGAATTAGTATATTTTTAAGGTGTCATTTTCCTCAGTGTATTTTTGGGTCTCCCTTAGCAGGCTGTTGACTTGCTTTTCATTACTTGTTTGCATCATTCTCATTTTTCTTCCCAATTTTTCCTCTAATTCTCTTATTTTATTTTCAAAATCCTTCTTGAGCTCCTCCATGGCCTGTAAGTAATTCATGTTTTTCTTTGATACTTTTGATGAAGGAGTTCTGACTTCACTCTCTTCCTCCCACTCCATGCTTTGAACCTTTTTGTCCCCAAAAAAGGATTCTATGGTCTGTTTGTGCTTCCTCTGCTTGCTCATATTGCCAGCCAATTACTTGACTTTTGAGCTCTTTGCCATGGTAGAACTCTGATTCCAGAATGGAGAGAGCTTTGTCCCAAATCAGTGGGGTTTTCACAGCTGCCAAAGCTATTTGGAAGGCACCCTTACTACAGACCCCACTAGCTCTGGCTCACTGATCATACATCCCAGGACCACCATTCAAGACCATAATCCAGATACAAGCAGGTTAAAGCAAGAACAATTACCCTCTGAATGGTTGCTTGGTTCCCCTATGATCTGCAGGCCATGAACTCTGGAAGCAGACATGTGGCAGCAACTACAGGCACCAAGCCTCTGCTGCTTCTTGCTCTGGGGGTAGGGGCTGGACTGTGCTCTTCTTTCCTGCTTTCCCTGTTCCAACAGAGTTCCAAACTGAACTTTTACTTTGTCTTTGGTGTTCATTGGTGGAGAATTCTAGAAACTGCCACAGCTGCTTGTGATTCACTCTCCTGAAGTCTGCTCTGTCCACTGCTGGTTGGGGCTGCCCTGGGCCTGGAACTGTGGCTTATGGGGGACTGTGCTTGGCTCCCAGCTCAGTGTGATAGACCCTTCCTATCTGCCTGCCAGGCTTCCTTCAGTGGGAGATTTCTCTCTGTCACTTTGTGGGTTCTGTAGCTCTAAAGTTTATATAGAGTCATTTTTTTACATGTATTGGAAGTGATTGGAGCAGGAACTCATGTTAATTTTGTGCTTCTATTCCACCATCTTGCCCCCCCCCCCTTTTCATGTTATTATTTAAAAAACAAATAACTACTCAGGAAGGCAAAATTCCATAGCCAAAATTAGAGCCAATGTCTCTGAAAGTCTTGTCTACTATTCTTCCTCTCATATAATAATGCCTCTTTTATGAAGTCTCTTTTTCCACCTTAAAAACAGAACTATGAAATGCCCCTGCTTTGTATGACAAATATGATTTTAACTTCTCTATTCCAAACTTCATTGTGGTCTAGGAATTGTCACTGTCTTTAGCAAATAGTATGATGTAATCAGCTACTGACCCTATTAGAACTAATCTCTCATTGTTTGTTTCCATTTCTGTGAAGATTATACCAGTAAGTGAATCTCTAATCACTTCACTCCATTTTATATTCAAAGAATTTAGGACTATGGGAAAGAAAACATGAGCATTGAATTTAATTTTTAAATCTTGCAAAATCATATGATGCTAGCTAGATGGAAAAGTAGATAGTGTTAGACTTTTCAGTCAGGAAGAATCAAGCTCAAATTTTGCCTCAGACACTTAACTGGTTTTGTGACTCTGAGCAAGTAATTTTATATGTCTGCCTTAATTTCCTTATCAATAAAAAAGAAATAATACTAACCTCCCAGGATTTTTGATAGGATCACATAATCAAAAGTGATTTTTCAAACCACTTTTCAAACCTTAAGATGCCAAATAAATCCTAATTAATAGTAATAACAGTAATAATTATTAGTATAATAAAATGAGAATACCTAAATTTACAAAAGCTCAAAGAAGAAACTGGAAATGTATTGCTGAGGGATAATGCTAAAGCTTACTACAAAGGCAATCAATTATAACTTCCTCATTTTCACTGGAATCATTTTTTACCTTTTTTATGGAATGTATGTCTCATTTAAAAATAAAATTTACCGATTTGGAAATACGCTCAAATCCAATAATCAAAGAATGCTAAGGACACATGAAAAATGAATGTCTATCACTGTTACCTGTGTGGCTTTGGACAAATAATCCACCCCTACTATGCCTCAGTTTCGTTATATACAAATGAGGGGGTTGGAGTGGATGGCCTTGAAGGTTTGTTCCAACTCTCAATCTATGATGTTATGATGATTATACGTTCCTTACTCATTCAGAGGAGGCTTGAAAAATTTCTCCACTGAACTGTTCCTATAAATATTATAGGTGCCATCTCCCCAGTATGCTAATTTTCAATTCTCCCATCTTTTATTCTGACAATGATCATTGTCTTGATTTATGACAGATAAACACCACCTACATCTGCTGCTAAGAAATTTGGTTCAGACTTCTCATATCTATTTATGTTACACCTGCAAAGTGAAATGGCAGACTAACGAGGAGTTTTAGAATTAGGAGCTCACATTTATGTGGCAGTTATTTATTTTTTCATAGATTGCTTGTAGAACAAGTTTGGTTTTTACTATTTTGTGGATGATGAAACTGAGACTCATATAATTTAGTTGAATTCAATAATAACGAAATATTTGTGAAGTTTCTACTCTGTGAATGACATGTTGCTAAGCAATGATGTCACAAAGAAAAGTTTATAGTGTCAGACCATTTCTAGAGGATTGTTTTGGAGTTTGGGAATTATGTTTTAGCAGGGGAACTCTAATGATGAAGAACTTTGATTCTGTGTTACATGAGGATTAATCTTGGGATGTTTAGTCTGGAGAAGAGAAGACTCCAAGGGACATGATAACTATCTTCAAGTACTTGAAAAGCTCTCATTTGGAAAAAAGGTTGTACTTTTTCTCTTTGGTCCCAGAGGGCAGAATCAGGATCAGTGAGTAGAAGTTGAAAAGAGGATGATGTAGGCTGGATACAATTTTAAAAAACAAGGAACAACAAAAACCTTCCAACTAGAACAGTACAAAAGGGAAATAAGCAGGGTAGAGAGACAGTGGTTTATTCTCCTCTGGAGATTTTCCATCATGGGAGGAAGGTGAACACTTATTCCTTGCATTAAAGGGGGAGTTCATTTTTGGTTATGATTTAGATAAAGTGGTCACTGCATTTCTGTTAAACTCTGAAATTCTGAGGGAAACTCTGAAATGTGATTTAGGCCCTGTTGTTGAAGAAAACTTATATTCTGCTGATAGTTCCAAATAGAACCAAACGATAGAGGACAGAGGGCTGAACATATAAATTCCTGATTTTTGATGAATAACTCTTAGTAACTTCATCAAATTGCTTCCAATAACCTCTGCACATTTTAAAATAATCAACAAACTCTAAACTGTATACCATACTCAGAAATATAATAAGGCCAAAGGAAAAGGCAAATAGTTATCTGACCAATTGAGTTATAAAAAAATTCGGTTCCTTGATCTGTTCCTATAAATATCACTGTTGCTATTTATCTTGGATTTCTAAATTTCTGACACAAATACTCCCTTCTGAGCCCTGTGTCCTTCTGTTAATGAATACTATTTTGGCTTTTCATATACTTTGGCTCTATTAATGTTTAATCAATTAACTCTCGGTTATTTGGTTCAGTCCAGTCATGGTCATAGGAGATATTAAAAAGAAGAAAATGTACCTTTAATTTTGACTTATGTAGTATTTTTAAATAGGAAATTTTTGTGTAATATTTTATTATTTTAGATAGATCAGTATTTAGATTGATTTTCAAATTTTATGATTCATTTTCATTCTCCGAGTACACAAGAACCAATGATAGAGAGACAGCATATTCTGACAACTAAGAAATATAATTATCTGAGGAAAGCAAATCTGTGTTGGATATCACATGATATGGATAATCCACTGAGCCATACCTGCATGAGACAAATGGTGCTTTGAATCCAAGGAGCTACCATGTTGGAGGGAAGGGTTTGCTTTCTCCTTTAAGACTGCTTATACATTTTCCCTCTGTAGGTACCATGATCCTACCCCTTGCCTCCTGATTCTCTGATGGTATTCTTTAGGGGACAAGCCTCTTGCTACTAACATGTACTACTACAATGGTGGGACTCTCCTATGTTTCAGTTTACCTACTCGTGTGTATGGTAAACTTGCTTTGGCATTCAGTTAATTAGGAATCAATGAACTTTCACTTTTGCATATCTGATTATATAAAAGAAGTTATTTCCTAAAGAAGGCCTGAAGGTTACATAAAAAGTTCCAATGACTCAGAAAAATCAAATGCCGGCAAGCAAGAAAAGTTACATGGTTCTTGATGCAGCTTTTTTTATTTTGTTTTTTTGTATTTTTTTTGCATTTTATTTTGTTAATCATTAAAAATTAATAATACACACCTAGAATATATAGGTGTTGCTCTCTTTTATGTGAAGACAACTAAATGATGCAGTGGATAAAATATTGGGCCAGGATCCTCTGAGTTCAGATTCAGCCTCAGATATTCACTATGTGACTCTGGGCAAGCACATGAACTTTGTCTCCCTCACTTTTCTCAACTATAAAATTGGGGTGATAATAATATCACCTACCTTCTAAGGTTGGTGTAAGGATCAAAAGAAATACCATATGTAGCATTTAGTATAGTACCTGGAACATAGTAGGGAACTGCTTAATAAATGCTGGTTTCCTTCCTTACTATTAATAAGAATAAACCATTTCTCTAGTAACAAGAGATGAAAGAGTATTTTCTGAAACACATAGAGCAAATTAAATCATCTGTTCATACCATTCTCTGATCTGCTAAGGAGAATCTCTAATTAGGGATGATAAACATGAAATATAATTTACCATTACCTTCGTGCCTATCTGTTCCTCCTTTTCATTCATTCCTTCTTCCTAGAGTGAACCCATGAATAAAAGCTATCCCACATATTATATAAAGTAACATCTTAATTGTTTGAGGATCTATTATTGTCCAATTTGAGATTATCTTGGGACCTACCCTTCTATAATTAAAGTAGCTTTATCCATTTCACCTTTATTTCAGCTTAGAAATCTAGGGAGGCAAACATCAAGGCCTTCCATGCCACATAACAGTTGGGAAATGGTTTAAAACAGTGGTCCTAAACTCAAAGAGAAATTGATTTTTGTGGGCTGAATATTGACTTAGAAAATCATATATTTACATTATGCCTTTTGTCTTTCCATTCATTTTGTTATATATTTTCCACTTACTTTTTAATCTTTTTATGGCTCACTCAGAAGTTTGTCATTGGGGTTCAACAGCACTGTAAAACTATTGGCTAAATTTGTTTATTTTTATAAGAATCCAGTATCTTATACTCCTACCATCTTCTCCAATTGAAAAACTTTATAAAAAATTTAAACATGAACTCTCATAATATATACACACATACATACAGATATATACACGTATGAATGTATGTGTGTGTATATATGTACATATGTGTGTATGTGTGTATATTCCTATATGTATATATAATTAGTAAAGATTTTATTTTTATAAACTAAATAGGGCACTCAGTCTTTTTTCCTATGGTTGCCAGAGAGAATAAAAGTCACAGTTCTCCCACAACCAGGGAACTATGAACTCATTGGTTGGAAGGAAGGACTTCCTTTCTTGCTCGCCCCCTTACTTTGTCTCTTTGACCCTGAGAATCAGGTTAGGGTGCAACAAAATCAAACTCCACATTAGCCATGTCCAAAAATATGTTTCATTATGCATTTGGAGTATATCACCTGTCTGGCTAAAGGCTGGTGGCATTTAACTGCTCATTAAATTGAAAGTTTGGGACAATCAGTGAATTTCATTTTTTTTCTTTGTTGTCGTTCAATCATGTCTGACTATTCATAACCCCATAGGGTTTTTTTAGTAAAGATACTGAAGTAATTTTCTATTTCCATCTTCAGTGGATTAAGACAAATACAGGTTAAGTGACTTGCCCACGATCACCCAACTGATAAGTGTCTGAGGACAGATTTGGACTCTGGTCTTCCTTATTCCAGGCCCAACTCTCTATCCACTGAGCCAACCAGATGCCTCCCATTTTTTTCTATATGACTCCAAATAACCAATGATTGATTATGTATATAATGATGATCAGATAGATAGATAGACAGATAGATAGATGGATGGATGGATGGACAGATGTATATGCCGATACAGTGACAACAGAGAAAAGCATACATGCACAGTATCAGTATAAAAGTAAAACTATGGCTAGGTTGCAGCTAAAGATGTTATGAGAGTTTTAGAGCAACTAGGGAGTAGGTTGTTGTCCCAGCAATGTTCCAATACAATGTCTTCAGTAGTGTAGTGCCTCTTCACCAAAATAAATCTCATACATAGTCATTCATTTGGTATAGAATTTTCTCTTAGGATACAAACTATCAAATCAAGTATTTCAAATTTGGCTTGGAATATTAAATAGGAGATTTGTCTTCAACTTTTGATTATGTAAATTTATTTTATTATTATTTTTATTCTTTAAAAATGACATTGAATGACTACATTTGATGGAAATCATTCAGAGTTCACATAACCATAATTCAAAGATTGGGCAGTTTTTGTTGTAGTTTTTATAAAGGGTGCTCTTCCAATAGGTAGCTGGGTTGTACAGTGGATAGAGGTCTAGGCCTTAAGTCAAGATCTGAGTTCAGATCTAGGCTCAGTCACTTACTAGCTGATTGTTCATAGGCAAGTCACATAATCTCTGTTTGCCTCAATTATAAGATGAGGACAGTTATAATTCCTACCTCCCAAATATGATATGAAGATCAAATGGGATAATTTTTGTAAAGTTCTTAGCACAGTGACTGGCACATAGTAGATACGTAATATGTGGTTATTCCCTTCTCTAATGTCATGATCCAAAGCTTAGTTAATTCTTGTTGCCTCAATCTGAAATAGGATTTCCTTAGAGTTTCTAATACTTCTTTTTTGTTAATTTTATGTAGTCATTAATGGATTTTTATAAACATCTCATGTTTAGACTTAGAGGGGATAATAAAGTCAACCATTTCAACAGTTCATGTTTTAGATGAGGAACTGAGTCCCAGATGGTTAAGTGATTCATCAAGATCAGAAAGGTAGGCTGGCTCCAAATTCATAGTGACTTGAATCCTTGTCTCTAGTGGTAGTTCAGGGCACCACCTACACATAAAGCCAAGGACAAGTGAACTAAAGCAAAATATGCCCCCTAACCTGATTCTCAGGGTCAAAGAGAAAAAGGAAGGGGGAAAGCAAGAAAGGAAGTCCTCCCTTCCAACCAATGAGTTCATAGCTCGCTGGTTGTGGGTGAACTGTGACTTTTATTCTCTCTGGCAACCATAGGAAAAAAAGACAGAGTGCCCCATTCAGTTTATAAAAATAAAATCTTTACTAATTATACATTCAATATAAGATGTCCTCTCTCAGAAGGAGGATAACTCCATGTTAGATAATCTGGGCATTCTTCAAAATTCCCATTATACTCGATGACCAACAAACTTTTATACAGAACATGTTCTTTTTTCACAGTGTGGTCTTCCGCGGTGCTTAGTGACTTTTTAGATAATATTAGCTACTCTGCTGGAGTTACTGATGTTTCTTTTCCTCTTTCATCTGATCATTCATTGCAGTCTTTTTTTTTTAAACAAAATTAGGTCTGTCACCTGTCTCTTGAAACCCCTCTTCACAACCTTTCCAGAGTGAACTATATTCCCAACTGGCAATAACAAGTATGGTATCATCCTCCAACATAGTTGGAGGAGTTGTTAACCTTTCTTATGGTATTTTAACATCAAATCTATTTTATGAAATTAAATCCAGCGTTACCCAAACAGCAGATATGCTCTACAAGCAAATAAGAGAAATACACACTACTTCCAAAAAGTGATATCCATCTGATCCTAATGACCAAAGGATTTTGCAGTATGATTTTCATTAATGACAATAGAAAGAACGACTAACTGCACATTCCTTACTAATACTGTCAGCAAAATCATCAGAAGTTGAAAAAAATGAGAATGATGAAGACAAGAGACTTTTAAATGGTAGACAATTCTGATTACTTCTGCCTTCTTTGTAGCTTATGAAGCAAAACCCAGTTACCAAAGTAAAAATAACAGTTTATATAGTGGCTTTATATAGCGTCACATTTATATAGATCTTAAAGATTGGCAGAGCATTTTGTGTACATTATCTTATTTTATCTGCATGATAGACTTGTGTGATATCTGCAATTAATATTTTCATTTTATAGATGAGGAAAATTAATCTCAGAAAGGACAGGTAACTCATCTTAGATCACTGAACTAGTGAGGAGAGAATTCAACTCAGGTATTACTGACTCAAAGTCCAATAATCTAGCCCATAGTGACATATTTCCTATCTTAGAATGCAAAGGGAGCTTGAATGTCATTTTTGGTATAAAGCAATTGAGTTTTTATTAACAGTCAAAGGAATTTTCCTGAATAGAAACCTTTGTTCTATATTAGGACCAAGATAGTTTGTGATCATCTAGAAAGAAATAACACTATTAGTAGTAGTTAGCATGGGTTGATTAAGAACAAGCCACGTCATCTGCCCTCCTTTTATGACAAGATTAATTGAAGTATTTGACAAAGTATTTCCTGACATCCATTTGCACAAAATGCATGACTTTAAAACAAGTTGAACTGGCTATAGTTGTCATAATTTATGGATAATATGAACCTTGGGATAGGTCTATGGTGAAGAGCAAAAGAGGCTTGGACTCTGTCATGTCCAACATTTTTATCAGTAACTTCAATAAAAATATAAATGTAATATGTATTACATAGATCTGAATAATCATGAAAAGATAGCTAATGTATTTGTTGATAAAACAGAGTTCAAAAAAGCTTTCAAACAAGGAATGGTGAGCTGAAGCTAGGAAAGTGATAATTTTTGCTTCTTCCTAGTAAAATTCATATGTGGATTTTTTTTTGTCAAATTGTTTTAGAAAGCACATTAGTGATCTTAGAACACCAAGAAGAGAAAATTCCAAATGGTAAGAAGGCTGAAAAAAGTATTCATGCTTAATAAAGATTTACTGGGGGGAAAAAAATCTAGTCTTGACAGAAGCATCGTAAGAGACCATAACCATCTATATATATTTGAAATATTAAACGTAAAAGAGATCAGACTTGCTGTATTTTATCTCAGAAAGGCAGAACTAGAAAAGATAGTTGAAAGTCAAAAGGAGACAGATTTCAAGTGAAAGTAGGAGGAACATTTATATAGTTACCTGCTACCATATGGCTTTCTTGGGGCTCCCTCCCACAAGTTCATAATGCTCTCCTCTTCTAGGAATTACTTTGTAAATATACTTATTTACAGAGCATATGTGTTTTTGTACAACTCCCCTCAGAGTTATTTCCCCATCTACCATTATAATGGGGGGCCAGATCATGAGAAGGTGGCTAACTTCTACTTCCCTTAGGGTGTTATGGGAATCTGAAGATCTTCCCTGCCCATAGGGCCTTTGATAGGCTTAAGTGACTCAGAGAACCTTCCCTTATTTGAAAATATATTCTGCCCCCTAATAGGCTGAATGTCATCACATGGAGCCTGTGGCAGGAAGCTTGTTTTTCAGGAATGCCCACACCTTATTACTTTGTGATTGGGCAGTGGGTCAAGAGGGCTGTGACATTCTCTGATCCAGGAGGAGGCTATATATACTCCCTGATGTGAGGTTTTGCTTTGAGGCTCACTTTGGAAAGAATTGTGTGATTTGGCCAGATGAGACTCTGGGCAGCTCCCTCCCAACGCCCCCCTTCCCGGGTTTGAAAACCCAGATGTTGGTGCTTCCCACTCTGGTAACTAACTATGTATGGATGTAATGGTAGGATGACTGGAAGCCCATCTGCTGATCTGTTTCTTTGTCTGTTTGTATTCTTTGAAGTTCAGGGTGTTGACTTTTCCTCCTGAACTAAGTAAATGATATATGTTTGATTGATTAAAGTAAGATTGTTGACCCATTTTGAGTTGCCTTCCTTTAGAAAAGCTGATCTAAGAACCTGTGCTAGCAGCCATCCTGGGTAGGCTAGGGTGCTTGCTGCTACACAGGGTTTTGGAGAGAATGGATTTCTATTACTTTTACGTGTGAGCCTCTTCCAGCTGTGGCTTCCCAATCAATTATATGCCCATAGCCTCAATTAGCTTTTAGCACAGGTATTTACTAATATGGCATTGTAAGCCCCAAACCAGGGGCACAATCTCTCCTTACACACACAGGTTTTCTGAGGATGGTGGATTCAAATTTAAAGTGCAATATAAGAGACATATTCATCTGAAGAATAGATGAAGCCACAGGTTATACTTATAACTCTTCATTACTAGAAGACTTTTCTCAAGCCCTTAGCTAGCAGTCTTCTCTGTAACGAGTCCTGCTCTTTGAAGCTGCTTCTTTTCTCAAGTGTGTTTATGTTTATCCTCTGAATGCATTTTGTGTTACTGGGCCCTCCTCTCTATTTCATGTTCAGTCAAAGGAGGGGTGTAGAAAGGTGAGAAATGTAATTTCCACTGGCTTGTTCCCACATCTACTCCTTTTTACGAATTTCTTATGTAGGCAAAAGTTCCTGCTTAATACACTCCTGGTCCATTGCTGAAGTCAACTCACCACAAAACTGTCATTTTATGTGTTATTGTATATCTATATTAGATGTAGTTAGGTGGGCAGTTGATATAGCACTGGCCCCAGAGTCAAGACAGACCTAAATTCAAATCTAGTATCTAGCTGTGTGACTCTAAGCAAGTCATTTAACCTCTGCCTCAGTTTCTTCATCTGAATAATGGGGTTTATGATAGCACCTAAATCCCAGGGTTGTTGTGAGGATTAAATGAGGTAATAATTGAAAGTGCTTAGGCACAATGGGTGGCCCATAGTGAGCTCTATATAAATGTTAGTTATTGTCATTATTATGATATATATTAGATATTTAGGTAACCCAAGAAGTGTGACTTGATCTTGTCAACCGGCCACAAAATGAGTCCTTTTTGGTGTTACTCATCTTTCATCTGAAAGTCAAAATTCTATGATTCTTTCAAATACATTGAGGACTTAAACAAATGTTGGGATGAAATAATAAGAGAATTCCTTAATGGTTTACTTAGTTGATTAAGATGGGGGGAAAACTCAGCTAAGAACATGCTGGTGAATGTTTAATAATAGTCTGTCTATAAAAATGTACGCAACACACACTTTTAAGTTTAATCTGCATTATTAATATTTTTCCATCACTTTCTTAAATCTAAGCAATCAACAAAGCAATATACCAAGCCCAGATTTGTAGCATTTTCTCATTTCCAAGATGTAAATTCACACACTGAAAATATAGCCTGACTCCAGCCTTAGCACTCTGTTCACTTTACTATCTTGGATCCTCATTATAAATATTTGTTTGTTTTAATAAGATTGAAATGATTTGCTTGTCCAAAAGTAGGGTAGTCTGTCTTTGGAGTTTTCTATCATAGGAATTCCTTAAGCCAAGCTGATCCTTACCTCCACTATCATAGTTTCAAATATCATCATTTTCCAAATGACTTTGTTTGTATATATATATGTATACGTGTATGGGTATGTATCTGTATCTGTATGTATATGTGTGTATATATGTGTGTAGGTACGTATACACATATATGCATATACTCAGATGTATGTATAGTCATGTGTCGATATATTGTATATATCTATATGTATATACACATACAAAACACATGTATTTATGTGTGTGCATATATACATATATATATATATATATATATTTAGATACATATATTACTTTAATTTTCTCCTGAGTTTTTCAGTCTAGCTGAATCAAACTGTCTTTTAGAAATTTCCCACTGGATGTCCCATCTACATTTAGCCAAACTCATTATCTCCCTTCTTTATCCCCTCCCAGGCTATGCCTCTTCCTAAAGTTCTGCTTTGCTTAAAAAAGAAAATACGTTTAGTAACATTTATAACCTCAGAATCTTGAACCTTAATGCAGGTTTTCATCACCTCTCCCTTTGACTATTTCAATCACTTCCTAATTGATGTCCCAGGATCAAATCCCTCTCTTTTTAAATCCATTTTAGATACATCTCCAATAATGATCTTCCTGAAGTCATGTTTGGCAATACTATTCCCTTACTCAAAAAAGAAATAGTGATTCCCCTTTAAAAAGAATGTATCTGAAGCACTTAATACTCTTGATGTAGTTGTGACCTTTCTAGGGTTCTTATACAGTATCCCTCATTTTTTTCCGTGTATAGTCTAGCCCAGGGGTGAAGAACTTTTAGCCTTGAGGCCACACCTGGCTCTCTAGGTCCTCAGGTGTGGCCCTTTCACTGAATTCAAACTTCACAGAACAAATTCCCTTAATAAAAAGATTTATTCTGTAAAACTTGGACTGAGTCAATAGGCCACAGTCAAGGGACTAGAAGGTTGGAGGTGACCTCAAGTTTGCAGGCTCCCCACCCCTGGTCTAGCCAAGAAGACTTGCTGTTCTTGCTGTTCTTCATAAAAAAATAATCCATCTCCCAATGCTGTGTCTTTGTGTGAACTATGTCTCCTGCCTAGAGTGTTCTTCCTTCTAATCTCTGCCTCTTAGAAATTGTACCTTCCTACAAAATTGAGATCAAGTGTCATTTTCTACATCAGATCTATTTAGATCCATCCTTACTGGTGTCTCCTAGAGATTTATTTGTGCATATTTTGCATTTTCTTTTAAACTTTCTAAATGTTGCACCCACACTCCTCAAGTGGAAGGTAGAGCTCCTTGAATACAAGGATTTATGGTTGGTTTTTATTTGTTTCTTTTTATTTTGTTTTGTTTTGTTTTGTTTTGTTTTGTTTTTTAAGGCAGCCAGGTAGCACTGAAACTAAAGGCAGGAAGACCTAAATTCAAACTCTTCTTTAAACCCTTCCTAACTATGTAACCCTGGACTGTGTTAACCATCATCTGTGTAATTTCCTCCTGTGTAAAATAAGCTGAATGATATGCTTACCACCCAATATTTATATGATTTTATACTGGAAATAAAATATGAGATAATATTTATAAATCATGCTACAGATTTTAAAATTACTGTTATTTAAAATTTAATATTATTTAAAATTACTATTATTTTTTCCAATCTCTTTATCCCTATACCATGGCCCACTTTTCAGTCTTCTTTAAAAAAAAGAAGAGCTAAATGCGTCATCATAAATAAAAGGCTATTAAAAAAAAAAAAGGTGGCTTCGCTTTAAAGAATACACTGGTCCCATGCACAGCAAAACTCTGAGTGGATAATGCTTCTTCTGGTTCAGGGCTTGTTAATTTGAATGCCAAGACGTTCTCTTGTCTCCATTTTATTCACTCAAACCAAGTTTCAGTGTCCCCTTCTGTAACCCAAAAGGTATAGAGAATCCACTTCACCTGGGAAGGGCTGCCTGAAGGGAAATATTCATATACTAAAAGTAATGTCAGGCACAACATCAGCATGGTAAAGTCTTCAGTTATCCATGAAACATAAAACAAACATAAAATGCAATCATCTACATGGTAGGGGCTACTGCCAAATGGAATACCCTCATTCCTATGTGGCTTATAGTCCAATGTGTGCTATAGCCTAGGGACATCCCCTGTGAAATTCTATCAATATCACAGAACCTTCTCAAACCCAAACAATGTACACAGACCTTACCATTGCCCAACATATCCCCAGAATTTACCAGAACATCTGGTTCATAGTAGGTATCTAATAAATGCTTGTTGGTTGACTGATGCAATGTATAAATATTTTTAGTGATTTTATAGAGCAGATTCATTCTTTGAAGTATGTGTTGATCTAGATAAACTCTAAAGTCTTTTCCAACTCTGCAAGTCTTAAATATAAAGATATATTTCAGGGACTATGTAGATCTTGTTTCTCAAAAGAACAAATTTGATTTTTTTTCCCCCTCAGCATGCAATTCATTGAAGAGAGACAAAGAGATAGACAGAAACAAAGCAACAAAGGCAGAGGAAGCTTAACATGCAGAAGGAAGTAATCTCTGACAACCAAAATTATAGAAAACAATAAAAATAACATTTCACTGATATTTGTATGCGTAGAAGCAGTGTCACCATTTACTGGTTTGTGTGTCTGAAGAAGATTTAAGGATTTTTTTTTTTTTGTATAGGGTACATTGGCAGTGCTTTGAAAACTGAAGTAAGTCATCACGGTTTACTTCCTCTAATTTGTCATTTTTGAATAGAAAAATGTAATTGATGATACAACCATGCTGCCCCAGCTTGAATTTTGGTAGTTTGGATAAGTTCTATCCAATATAACACGGCATGTATTCTGTCATGACTGACTTCATCTTTTTTGTCCCCTGCTTCTGTATTTATTTAAAGAAAAATTACCTTGTGCACGAAATGACAATAAAAAATGGTTAAAAGGGAGTAGATATCTAAGATAAGTAGGGGCATAATAAGGGAGTTTCTAATTGTCCTTGATGAATTCAAATCATGTAACCTAGATATATCTTCTAGTACTAAAAGAAATAAATATCTTCAATTTGTTTTATTTGAAAGACTGTAAAACTAAGAAAGGTGCTATAGCCCAGAGAAGAGCAAATATCCTCTTCAATTAAAATGGGGAGGAAAAGAACATTCTAAAAAATTATAAGGCAGTGAACTTGAATTTATTTCCATGGAAAATTCTAGAAAAAAAGTATTTAAAATATGACTATTGAACAACTAGAAAAGGAAATTGATTATAAAAAGTATAGCAGATCACACTAGACGACACTAATTTTCTCTTTTTGTTAGGGTTTCTATACTTTTGATAGACTAGATCAGGGAAATAATACAAATTTATTTCAACTCCATTTTAAGCAAGGATTCGAGAAAGTATTTCATATTGTTAATTTTAAGAAGATGGAGAGATGTGGCATAGAAAATAACAAGATGAGATGGATTTAGAAATCAATAACTACTTATAAGGAATAGTTTTTAGTAATTAGATGAGAGCTTGGTAAAAAGTTTCTGGCAAAATTCTATAGGAGTCTGTATTTTGTCCCATAATATTTAACATATCCAGTGATATAGATAAAGTCATGACTGACAAGATTTTTAAAATGGTTTCGACTTTTATTCCAGATGCGACTAAGTACGATAATGAATCCTTACAAAAATAGTTATTAATTATTTTGCATAGTGATAATAACAAAGAATTCTAACCTGAGAAATTGTTCATTATTCCTCATTTGTAATTTCCTTAGGCATGGTATAGGTAACATCAATAAACACAAACTCAGGTGTTCCCACTGGCTTTATTGTCTTGATTACAGTTGATCAAATCAAAAGTAAAAAAGTTTATCAGGGAGGTCGCTTTATTTTGGATTGATTTTCTTTGGCTCTTTTTTTTTTTAAATTGGGAGATGGTGATTATAAGTTGGCAACCCAAAAGGTTAATGAAAATATTTTATTATGCCTGCAGATGTAGTCTAAATAATCAGAGGCTAGATGTTGATGTCTAAAAGATATAGTAGAGAGGATTCTCACAATGAATAAATAGGTTGGAGAAATAGATTTTCAAGGTTCCATCTATCTTTAAAAGTCTTTGTAAATCATATGACTGTCTTTTTTGCAAAACCTCACAGAATGTCACTAAACCAAATTCTCCTTCCTATTTTCTAACTAAAAAAGCCTTTTTAATTGAGGTAAATCTTGTTTCTAACACTTGTGAAGAGAAAATACAAGAAGCAATTACTCACTGCAGTCTTATTTTTCAATAATTTTATGGAATCTAGAGGGGCAGGTGTGTGTGTTTTGTATTACTTGAATGTTTGTGTGTGTTCACATGCATACACCCATATGTACAAAGCAAGTTTTGTATATACGTGTATGTACACTCATATATACATACCTATACACATACATTTGTGGACGACAAAATTGTGTTTTCTGTGTGTTTGCAGTGCTGTCTTTGGGGGATAGTATATATTAATCTATATGCTTGTTATACTTCAGGGCTGTCAACAACATAAGACATAACACTTTGATATTGTAAAGGAAAGAAATGGTTATCCTAAAATTTTAGTCTTTGGACTAGAAAGAAAAAAACATTGTCATATGTTGGGTTTCTTTGTTCATTTACATTGAACTCTAGTTTGAATTAATTTCATATTGTTCCCCTGAGAGATAATGTATTTTTGCAAAGCAGAAGAAAAGCAGTTGAACAGTGAAACCCAGTCCTTTAAAAAATGGCTCTGTCTATACTAACAAAGAAATGCGGAGATGGATAAATCGGCAATGAAAATATGCACTGGGACATTTGCCCAGGGTCTAACAATAATCAAGCAAAAGACCCAAAGGAAATTTAATATCCTCTACATTCCAGTTTGGGACTTGTCTCGATGAACAAAATGAATAGACCATAACACAGCTGATTCAATGCAGCCAAATGGATGGTATAGAGAACTTATATCCATCACTAAGAGGTCTGAGTGAAGAGATCAGCCGGGCTGCAGTTCATTTACTTCATGAAGATAGAGATGGCTTCTATCTAAGGAATATGGCTGGGATATTCTGGTGTTTATGTTCTTTCCACCTGATAGTTTATAACGTAGTATTAGATGGTAGACTAATATCAGTACATTGGTATATTGGTAAATCTGAGAGGGATCAGAGAGATTTCTTGTGCCTTGAATTACTTTTTAAAAACAGTTTATAAGATTAAAACAAATATCACGCCCAAAATTATAGACTAACAGGCACATATTGGTGGATGGTGAGCTTTGCCAAGGAAATGTTGATATTTAATGAGTAGATAAAGAAGATATCATGCAGATGAATAAATAATAATCATGGGACCTATCCACAGTGGCATCAAGACAGGCAAGAATTTTATAAGTAAAACATACTTGTCATTATTCTTTTAATGTCATTTATGTCCAAGTGGGAAAGATGCAGGTAAATCTTTTTAGCCATGGCAGAGAAATAAATGTTCGGGGGAGGGTGGTGATTCTGATGGCTAAATTATTTCTCTGAAAGTTCACTAAGCTGAAAGCTGCTTATCCCCATCCAATAATCCCTCCTTTCCTATTAGAAAGATGCTCTTAAAAGGGAATTTGTTAGCTGTGTCGTGAAAATGTGTAGCATACTGACTACTCTTTTCTACAAAAATTAATGAATTCTATATTTTATAATATTTGGTCAACTCTTCTCTGACATTTGTCCAGGTATTGTGTTATTGCATGCTATTAAGAAAACATGTTATTCCTTTACAATTCAATTATACCTATATTCAAACATTTAAATGAATTAAAAATTGTTGCATTTCCACATTTAACCTGTGCATTCATATCCTGTCTGTAGAAAACTTGTATTTTCAAGTCTTGGGGCCATCTATCTATGCAGTAAAGAAATTATGATTAACTTATTGTTGCTTTGCAGGCTTTCAGCATTCAACAGAGAGAAGGTGTCAATGATCAATAATAGCCAATAAAATGTAAGCTTCTTTAGGGCAGGGATTATTGCAGATATTAAATGAAATTCTGGGAAAATTTTTCCAGTTGTTATTTGAATAGCATATATAAATGTTCTGTTTTGTGAAATGCTGTAGAACTGTGTTGACCCTCAGAAAATATGAAGGATTTATCAATTAAATAGATATTATCTTTTATAGTAAAATGTCTATGATGCATAAAATTAAATATCTTAATTAATGTATTAGAGTTATTAAATCCATGTGTATTAATCTTTAGATAATTAACTCATGGTATCAGAATAAATATTATCAACATATGAAGAATAAAGTATGCCCTGTTGAAGGTTTGTCCCATAAGACTGAATATTTAAGCCAATTTTCACATTCCTCCAACGAACTCTTAATCTGAGTGTCAGTGTTGGAGAATGATTACATTAAATATCACCAGATGCAGTTAGGATGTAATGGAGAAATCCATGAACTTGGACACAGGAAGGCCTGAATTCAAACCTTGTCTCAAACAAATTCTGGCTCTGTGACCCTAGCTAAAGCATTAAGCCTCTCATAATCTCAGTTTCTCACCAATAAAATAGAAATAATAATAGTACATCCTTTGCAGGGATTTTTTGAAGACTAAATAATATAACATGATTATATGATGATTGCTTAATAATAACCATATTTCCTTCCTTATCTTTCACATACAATTTCTTATTCTTACTGTAATACTGATACATGCTTTTCCAGTCATAATGAATGATACCTTTCATATTATTTCTTCTGTGAAAATCATTATTGACTAATACGAGGCCATAGCCTTATACCTACAATGCGTATTCTCATTCTCCATTGAGTCAACTGCAGTTTTGATGCTGTATAGCTTCATCAAGTGCTTCCTATCCCTTTTGAAATGCTTATTAAACTAACCTCAGGAGAATACAACAGTTTACCTAGTTGCTAGTAATGCTTTTAACGAAGACTCTAACCTGTCCTTGTGGACCAAATGGAAAAATGTGAGGGCAATATTAATATAGTTAGGTAGATTTGGGACTAGTTGAGGGATTGATATGAAAGAATATTCATTAATAGGTCAATATCAAAATAGATAAAGTCTCTGTTGGAGTACCCAAGGAAATGTCCTTGTCCATACGTTACCAATTGTATCAATGGCTTTGATTAGGGCAAAGACAGTATATGCACGTGAGAAGTAAATAAAACAAAGCTGTAATGGTGAAATAATCTATTCGATGATAGAGTCCTGGTCTAGAAAACTCTGAAAGGTCAGGAAAATTGGATAAATTAAAATAAAATTGGATTTAATAGGGATAAATTTGGGTTTAAAGAATCAGCTTCAAAAGTCTAAGATGGAGAAATAATGAGTAGATAGTGGTTTATCTAAAAAAGAGATTTAGGTATCTTAACGGAATACAAGCTCAATATTAGGCAACAATTTGTTTAAACAGCCAAGAAAGCTAGTGGCTTGAGGCTTAAGAGCACTATAGTGTCTAGAATGTAGGGGGAGATATTTGTCACGATATATCATAATCTAGTAATATATGACTTGAAAACTATGTTGTTTTGGGTACCTAAGAAGAATCTTGTAAATGTGGAAATTATTCAGAGAAAGGCAAACAAGATAGTGAACATTTCTTGAGGTCATGCCATGTAAAGATTAATTGAAGAGAGTGGAGATGACTAGGGTATATAGGAGAATAAAAAAGAGTGACATGATAGCTTTCTTCATGAATATTTATCTCCTTCATAATCCCTACCCATACTGAATAAAAATAATAATAAAAAAGAAATTTTTCATAAGGCATATACACAGTCAAGAAAAAAAGAAAATCCCCACATTGGTCTTGTCCAAAAATGGATGTATTCTACAATTAACTATATTCTCTCTTTTGAAGATGAGAGGCTTTTTTTTTTTCTTCAGGCATCTGGAATTGTAGTTTATCATTGCATTAATCAGAGATTTAAAATCTTTTGAACTTGTTTTTTCCTCTATAATATTATCACTGTATAAGCTTTATTCACTTCTTAGTTTCATTATTTTGTAAGGGCAAGTTAGAATATCTTTAGAAACTGGCTATCAACGTAAAACGACTAATGACCATGATATATGAACGTGTGAAGGAACTAGATGTCTTTCTCTAAAAAGTGGTATAATTAGGAAAGTCTGTCTGGCTATCTTAAAGTAGATGAGGAGCTTTTCAATCAGAATTAGATTAGTTCCTGTTGTCCTCTTGCACAAAAAAGGCAAAAAATTCAGAGTAATGGATTTAGTATATTAATAAAAACATCGTAAACTTAGAGCTATTCAATAGTAGACAGGACAACTTCAAAGTGAAGTAAGCTCTTTATCACTGGAGGTTTTCAAATGGTTGCTAGATGACCATTTGTCTAGGATGTTGTATAGAGGATTCCTATAAGGTTGGACTTTTATGTCTAATTTTGAGAGTTTGTATTTCTGTGATTCCTCATTCAGGAAGGTGCACACACACGTGTGTGTGTGTGTGTGTGTGTGTGTGTGTGTGTGTGTGTGTGTGTGTGTAACTGAATGAGAGAAAAAAGAAGAGGCAGAGAGAGAAAATCTCAGGGTCTCTAAGATCACCAAGAAAAGCTCCAAATAAGCTAATGTCTTGTTAGTGCTTTCCTAGTTTTATGTTCTATTCTATAGAGTCCACCATATTCTGAAGGGGTGAAAGTGATCTTCCTTTTTGGCTACTGCATACTTACCCCAAATAGTGGTGCTGTATCTCATCTCTTCTTACAATTTTGTTTGTTTGTTTTAATCCTAGGTAGAATTTTTAGCAGGATTTCTAAGTTATATAGTACGTCTGCATGGCCTGATACTTAATATCTCATATTTTTGTCTTCTTACTGCTAAGGACCTGAAAGTCAGGTACTTTTTCAAGCAGCTAAGGACTATCACTATCAAGGATGGAAAAGAGAGGTGTCTTCTGACAATCCCTATCATTATTTTCTCCAGAGCAAGTCTTCAGTCATTCCCACTTTTCCCAGATAGCCCCAAAGGACAAAGTCAATAATCATGAGTCTCTGAGGCCACATTTATGACATCAACACATTCTTCATTCCTTTAAGGAAGAAATCTTTGCTTTCATTTCCTTATGTAGTAAGAATTCAATATTACCACAGTTGCTTAAATTTTATTTTCAGTTTTTGTGTCTCTTAAGGTGTTTTTTTTTAATTAAGTTTGTGTTTCTATTCTGTTCAAAGTACATAATAATTTCTAAAAATAAATAACATTGGAGATTTCTGTAGCAGAATTATTGCCCATGGATACCATAGTAAGGATCCTAACAATACCTATCCTGTATATGCTTAAATAATCAAAGGAAAATGTAAAAATAATTTCAAACCTCCCTTTTTTCTTTGTTGTTTACTAAAGTAATACTCTTTTTATTTTCTTTTTAAAGAACAGGGATTTGTAGGCAAGCGTGCTATTCATCCTCCAACCTACAGCTGAGTAAGAATTTGGTCCACAACAGAGAGGATTAAAACATTATTTCTCTTCAACTGGTGTTAGTCTGATCCCTATAATAAAGATTTTGACTAGATGAGGCTTCAATATCAAAAGAAGACTTAGGAGGAGAGCTAGGTTCCCCAGCCCCAATTATTTTAAAGGTCATCATTGAGAAGGCATATGAGAGCAGCAGGGGCTAGTGGATAAAGGGCTTGCTTTAGAAACTCTGATACAACATGGCAACTTATTGAAACTTTCAATACTTTAAGCAATTCTCTAAGAACACACATTTCCAAGAAGATACTAATTCTATATGGATAGTGGCAATTTCATCAACTATTCCCAGGTGATTCTCTGAATCAATGAAATTACAAATCCAAACCTTGTCCTTAATATTTGGATGACACTAAATCTGTTCTGTTTGCCACAAATTAGGCAAAATTAGGACCAATGGAAAAAAAATGTTGAAAAGATAGGAAAGTTTAGGGTGAATAGTGGGAAAGGAGAAATGCAATGATTAAAGCTGCTCAAATGTGGAATAGGACATCATAGGAGATCATCATACATCCAGAGTTCAAAGAGACCATACAGACCATCAAGTCCTTCACTTTACAGAAAAGGAGACTGAGACCTAGAGAAGTAAGATAACTAGATTAGGGTTATACAGGTAATAATTAATGTCTTCTTTAACCATTAAAAGCCTTAAATAAGAGGCTGGAAATGTATTTGGGATGTTGTCTATTGCATGGTTAATTAAGTAACTTGAACTCTTTCTGTGGCTCTAAATCCAATATTGATTTCACTACATCATGTGGTATATATAGTGCTTAAAGCCATGTAGGTATCATAGTGAAAAGAGTTCTGGGCCTGGAATCAGTAAGACTTGCATTCAGTTTTCTTATCTGTAAAATGGAGATAATAATAGCACCTTTAAAGTATAAACCTTTGAAGTGCTATACATGTTCACTATTATTATTATCATTGTTGCTATGTTACCTCTCTCTGAAAAGATATCAACTGGAAATTATATAGGCTATTTATTATTCTGCTTCTTATGGCATTGAAATGATATCTGTCATCAGGGACTATAGGGATATAAAGGAACTTCTTATCTAGAATTCTAATCTGCGAAGGATTGGTGTGGGAATTTATTGAAAGCTGTTTGCAAATGTATTTGCCCCTGAAATTACCTTATGGTACATGGGATCACTGAGCAGTATAGGATAAGGATTGGAAAATAGTCTGGAGGAAGGAGTTCCAGGTCCCATTCTCTTCTATTTCATTCACTGTCTTTTCTTCTATGAAAGCCATTGTGGAACTTTCCCTCTGCCATTTCTCATGGCATTCTGAATTACCTGATATTTCAATATTTCCCTTATCCTTGTTTAGATCCTTAGTCAAATAATTAAATTTTTCATATATTCAACCTCTTTTTTACCACAAGTAGTTGAATGCTTCATTTTGCTATTATGTTTAATATTTGTCGATAAAATATTCTTCACTTCTGGATTACAATAGATTTGTATCTTTGTGCCAGCAAATGATTACAAGTCAAGCTCCAGCCCTGGAGAAAAAGATAGCTTAATCAGAAAAAACATCAAGAAGTGCACTTTTCTCTGAGAAACAGAGACTAACAATATCTTCCTCTTTTTCTTTTCCTACAAATAAGAGTGAGTCATCATAAAATCAAAGAACTTCATGCTGAGGGTCCTAAGTAGATTATTGACTCTTTCTCTGCCCAAGCTTGCTTCCATGCTTACAGGTGAACTCCTAAGATAGATAGGATGACAATTTAGCATTTAAAGCATAAACTCAAATTCTTTGAGCTCTCAAATAGATCAGTTTTTATTATCACAGACTGACTTTCTCATAGGGTATAATCTGTCATTGTGTTGCTTCTGATGATATCATTATCAATTTAAAGTCTCTTTGTGAACCATACATGCAAATTTAGCTTTGGGCATTGTTTTTTTTTTTTATGAATTAGTAGTAATTCTGGAAGTAATACTGGGGAGGGGGGAAGGAACACGAAGACAAGCAATTATGATTACTATCACAGCATAGGCTTTTAAGCAAATAGATCATTCTTTTATGGAGGGGTCTGCTTTCCAACCTCTTTCTTCCAAATTGGGTGACATATAGCATTATTTTGGGTTTATGTATTTTTAACATATTAATTATCATTATCTCTGGGCCTATTAATCCATCTAAACTTATTCTTCTCTTGAAAGAAATCACTTGAAATGTTACTGAAAAAGGGAGAATAATTAATTTTGCTCTCCTTAAATATAGAACCACAGGGGACATTTTCCCTGCTAATTTGAATTAACTGAAACATTAGGTCCTCCAGTGGATGGCTGTCCTAGGTTCAAGATATTTTGTGAGTCTATCCTCTGTGGCTCATGTCAGTCATCATTACAGCTCCAGTTTATAAACAATACAAATATAGTTTTTAGCCATGGAGGGGTGGGAGTGCAACTAGTAATTACTAGGCATGTGTTAAGAACCTACTATGTAAAAATACAGAGATATTGCCATACTATCATTTTCCCTTCCTACATTCCTACCCCCCCACACACACACACACTTTGCAATAAATGAAGTTTCACTTAGTCCCTAATAGGAGGGAAGACATTCTCTTTCTTCCATTATAGAGTAGCCATACATCTAGATATGTCAATGAGAAAGCAGAAAAGGAAGGTACTAGACTCTCCATGCCCATATAAAGTGGTGAAGAATTATTTTGGACTCCTTTCCAGGTTTACAGATAGTTGGTTCTCCACAAAGGGGAAAACTTAAGTTGATTGTGTTGTTTTTTTTCTTTTCCAAAGTGGAGAGTAATGCTATGTTATTCCTTTAAACTTTTCTAATTTGATTTAAAGAGACGTTACTTTTTAATGTCCTTTTTTCATTCTATGTCAATTTTGATTTGGGCATTGAGATTTCCTTCTGGTAATTTCTGGGACTTTAATAAAATATGAGAGAACCAACAAAAGAGAGAGGTGAATTTGTCGGACATAATTTGGAGTGAATTGAGATGTAAATATGTAATCATAATTATATGTAAATATGTTACAAGGTATCATATGTTATGGAATTCTTTGAAGGAAAGAAAAGAAAAGCATTTTCCCCCACATTCAAGCCTAGTCTTTCAAACTTGGACATATAATTGCATTTATTATTCTAAAAGTCAGATGATTTGAAAACTGAACAAATATGAGCAACAGAAAAATTCTGCCTGTGAGCTTGGCTTTGTAACACACACACACACACACACACACGCGCGCACACACACACACACACACACACACACACACACACACACACCCCTTCTCTTTCCAGGTCTTTGTTCAGTAGAGATTTTATATTTGAATCTTGCTCAAGGGTTGACGTAGATACCCATTTAACCTAAAAAGGCTGACCCTCTATCATGTACCCAGGTTGTTAGTAGTGAAAAGCTTTTAATAGGTCTTGAACTCCTCAAAGGTTGCTTGGAAACAACACATTTGTTGAAAAATAAAAGAAAAATATATCAAAAACCACTGGTTTCTCACCAATGATAGCAGTCATCAGAAATGCTGCGAAATTATGACTCCTGGAGTGACTATCTGCAAACCATTGTATTCTGTGAGAAAGCCAACAATAGTGGTAGCATCTGTACCACTGAAAACACTTGTCATTCAAAGGAACCCCAATTTCTTCTCCATCAGAGCACTCAGACAGTGAGCTTAGAATTAGTCTGGAACAAAGGTTTTAGGATGAACTCTATAGTGCTGTAGCACCCCCCTGTGTTCAGTTTACTTGGCTGCTAACATAAAATATGCCTGGATAGGAGAGAAAACAGCAAGAGCTCTTTTAAAAGACACAGTATTATTCAGTTCACCTTCATCAAGATGATGGTACAACTCAATTTGTATCCCCTTGACACGTTTAGGAAATACAGTAACATTCTCTAGCTGTGCAACTTCTTTCTCACTATCTATCTATCTATCTATCTATCTATCTATCTATACACACACACATATATGTATATCCACATACATGTACATGTATGTGTATGTATGTATATATTACATTACATTAAAAGTGTTCTATGGAGGAAAATAAAACATTGTTTTAAACTTAATAAACAGCTTTATTGTACTTGCAGACTAAAATAACATGCTGGCAGTTATTATTTCACTTAATACATACAAACATAACAGAGGCAAATTTGTTGTCTACCTAAATGATGGACTTTCACTGATTATTTTTTTTTTTTAGATTGTGCCATAATAAAGAAGGCTATGGGAATTCTTCCTTAGTTTGAATTGGAAGAAACTTAACTTGCATCTCATATGATTTAAGTAAAATTGAATTGTTGTTCAGGATGTTAAAACATAATCTTAGTTTAAGACACAAAGAGTCTGTATAACAAGCAGGAAATGATTCTGATGAGGAGAATAACATGAACTCAGCTAAAGATAATGTTTGGGGTGCACAGGAATATCATAGACCAACACTGATTTTTAAAACAGGTATACAGGAGATGGAAGTAAGGTCAATTATGTTAGGCCGAATTTAAAAGATTGCTTCAGTTCATAGGAATAGGGGCATAAATGTCAATTTTAAGAATGAGACAGGTTTGGTGATGAATGTTAAGGATGATAAGAGCTGACATCTATGTAATGTTTTAAGGTTCACAATGCCCTTAAAACGGTGGTTCTCAACCTTCCCAATGCTGCAACCCTTTAATACAGTTCCTCATGTTGTGGTGACCCCCAACCATTAAATTATTTCCGTTGCTACTTCATAACTGTCATTTTGCTACTGTTATGAATTGTAATGTAAATATCTGATTGGCAGGATGTATTTTCATTTTTATAAATTGAACATAACCCACAGGCTGAGAAATGCTGCCTTAGAATGTGTTTATAATAACTCAGTAAGAAACTTATGGTTATTATTGTCAACATTTTATAAATGATGAACTGAGGCACAATGAGAATGACTTCCTCATGGTCACCAAGATGTATCGTAGACACTGTACCATTTTACTTCTCAAGGATAACACAAAGAACTCTTTCACTATGCTGAAGACAAGAGGAAGATGAATCAAGGAGTAGGATGGTAATAGTAATAGACAAAAGAGAAACAGCAGAGTTATTTAATTATTGTTGTGCTTTTGTTTCCTCTATCAAGGAAAATTATATTTAACCTAGTACAGACAGAAGGAAAAATGTTAATAGACAATATAAAAATATAAGTGAGAAAATGCTGAGAAAGTTTCTAGGGGCACTCAATGAGTTTTAATCACCAGGAGGCCCAGAAAATCTATAGAGGGAAATAATGAAGGAGCTGATTAGTGTGATTTCTGAGTCTCTAATAGTGCCCTATGCAGGGGGGGGAGGGGGAGAGAGACTTGTAGAATAGGAGATCAGTTGTTGTGAGATAGGAGACAAATATCGCAATTTTGAAAGAAAGGAAAAATAAATAAATATGCAAACTGTGGACCAGTGACTTGATTTCAGTTCCTAGGAAAAAAAAAATCTGACACATTTCAACAGCTGAAGTATGAGTACTTTGAGAAGAAAGTAGTGATCACCAAAAGCCAACTTAGTTCATCAAGAGTACATCATTCCAATCTAACCTATTTTTTAACAGAATTAATAGGTTTGCATATCAGAAGAAAATATCATAGACATAGTATATTTGGATTTTAGCAAAACTTTTTAGCAAAATTTCTCCTATTTTCTATGTGGACTAGATTGCAAGAAATATTCTAGATGAAAAAAGTAATATGGATTCGGAAATGGATGACTACTAAACCCTATAAGATGGATATGGACTTGGATAGAGATTTCTAATTGTGCACCTAAGGGATTTTTTCCTTGGTTCTGCCCTACTCAACATTTTTATTAGTGACTTGTATGAAGACATAGATGTCATGTTTCCCAAATCTGAAAATAGCACATACTGGGAGGGATAGCTCACACCTTGAATGCAAGAATTAGAATCCAACTAACAAGCTTAATAGACTAAAAGAAGCTTACACATTCACTTAGATTAAATGCATAGTTCAACAGATGTGTGATCTCATCAGTGCAGCCATTGTGTTCATTAACACCAATCCAAAGTCATCCATACCTTCACATTTTCTTAAATTCTTTTCCATAGTTTCCTATAAATCCTCAATGGAAATGCCACCAAAAATGATGGAGACTGTTGTTTTAGGGGTTTAATTTTCATCTCAAACATTTCATGAGTAGGATTAGAGTACTAAAGCTCTCCCTACATGAATAGCTCACCACCTTGTAATTATACATTTCTACAATCATATTATGATATTTCCGTCTTGTTGGAAATATGCTACACTCTGCTTGTGCTCACAGAGAAGAGTCACTTCTGAACTAAGATTGTCAATTTCATTTCTATAGTTTGTTTAATGCTTGTGATATACTCCACCTCCCAACTCATTTCTGAAATAACATATTCTTTTTTTCAATTTATTTTATTTTATTTATTTTTAGTTTACATGGTTCAGTTCCACAATCCCTTGAGTTTCGGATTTTCTCCCTTCCCTTCCCACCCACCCCCATGGTGGCATGCAATCATGTATAGGATCTGCAAATACTTTCACATTGTACAATAGTCTGGTTGTATTGAAGGGTTGTAACCAATGAGTGATCACTGGGAAAAAAGAAGCAAAACCAAACATGAAAAAGAATGATAGCATGTTTTGCTTCAGTTTCCATTTAAACTCTAGTCTTTCTAGATCTTTCTCTGAGTTTAGATATCTCCTTTCATCCTGAGGCTTGTAGAGTTGTCTTTTAGCTGTGCATTTTTGAGGATAGTCCAGTTTATGAATGGTCATCACACATATGATGTGTCTGTGATTGTGTACAAGTTTTTCCTTGTTCTGCTCTTCTCACTTAGCATCAATTTGTATAAACCTCTCCAGGCAATTATGAAGTTCATCTTCTTCCATTTCTTATAGCACAATAGTATTCCATTACATCATATACCACAGCTTGTTCAGCCTTTCACCAATTGATGGGCATCCCCTATATTTCCAGTTTTTTGCAACCACAGAGAGCTGCAATAAATATTTTTGTACTTATGGGTCCTTTTCCCACATAACATATTCTATATACAAAGGGAGAAGAATCCTGAGCAATTTACATAGCTTTGGCTTTAACTTGAGCAAATTTTCCATAATAATTTTGGGGCCATTTTCCCCTTGTGCCCTACATGAAATTGATGTCATATTAAAATGTATGTTGACTATCTTTGGACTATCACTTTGAGTTATTTGTAGAATTTTTCTGCATCATGATCCTCTGCAAGCATGTTGGTAAGTGATGTGTATTTATCAGCACATCTGGGGTGACACATTAAGTCCTCAGTACCTCAATTAAGGAATAATATTGATAAGTTGGAATATATATATAAATAAAGGTGAAAAATATGGAGAGGTCACTGGAAACCATGACCTAAGTTCATCAAATTCAATTCAATGAACACATTTTAAATGCCTATTTAAGTGTAAGACACTGCAATGGAACTGAAAATACCAAAAATTAAAATAAAATTGTGCTTACCCTCAAGGAGCTTACATTCTATCAATGGTATATATCATAGACACCAAAAAAGTAAATACAACGTAATTTGAGAAGGAAAAGAGCACTAACTTGTAGGGCATAGGAAAAGATTAATTTAAAAAGTGGCCTCTGAGTTAAACTTCAAAAGGGTCTAAAGTTTCTAAGAGGCAAAGGTGAAGAGGGAGGGAGATGGATTAGCAAATTCTGATAACACCAGGTGAACCAGTTTGACTACAATGAAAAGTGAATGACTGGGCAGAAACTTGAAATCAGTTTGGAAAAGTGGGTAGAATTTAAAATGAAAGCAGAGTTTTAAATGATAAGCTAAGAAATTATTGTTTTATCCAAGAGAACCACTGATGTTTTTTAGATGAGGAGAGTCATTATCAAACCTCTTTCATAGGCATATTAATTAGGCAACTGTGTAGAGGAAAGAGATGGAAAACAGAAAGAACAACTAGGAAGGTGAAGCTCTTGAAACAGTTCAAGTGACCCGTGATAAATGTCTGAACAAGGATGCATGCTTCAAATGTAAAATTGGACTTAGCAACATACAATAAACTCTTTACTGAAGGAACTTGGAATGTACATCATCTAGGAGGAAAAGAGAAAGATTGTAATTAAATGAAAATAGATGATGAGGGCTATGCAGTCAAAGAAACTGGGTTCAAATTCAGTCCCTAATGCCTTTATTATTTTTGTAACTGGGCAAATCACTTGACTTCCCTGACCTTCAGTTTCTTCCTCTATAAAATGAGAGGGTTGGACTTTAGCCTAGATGGCTTCCAACATTCCTTCTAGTTCTAAAGCTATGACTATATTAAACTTGAGGAAGAGATTACAATGGTCTTCTTCAAGTAATTGAATTCCTATCTGGTGGGAAAGGGATAAGATTTTTTTTTTTTGCTTCTGGCCAGAAGATAAAACTATTAAAAAGGAGTGGATAATGTAGAGAAACGTACATAGAATCCAAATAAGCACAACCTTTCCCTATAATTAGAGATATCCAAAAGATGGAATAGTTATGGTGAGAGAGAAAGGACATCTTTCAGGAGAGATTGGGTAAACATTTGTCATGAATGTTTCAGAAAGGATTCATTTTCACCTATGACTTAACCTAAATTATTTTTGAGGAATCTCTGAGTTTTGAGATGCTATATGATTGTTAGTATTTAAGTCTATTTTAAGATAAGTCTGATTTTGGATTTCCAGGACTGTCTCAGATTCCTGGAGTTATCCCAAAGCCTATATCACAATTGGGGAAAATTCTGGAATGCAGATAATTTGAGAGTTAATTCACTGCCTAGAAATCATGCTAATCTCAAGAGTTGGGAGCATGAGGTGAAAGATGCCCTCATGATATTTCATTTTTCCTTTGATATTGAGGTGGCAGAAGAAAGAAGTTTTTTGTTTTTTGTTTGTTTGTTGCTTTTTGGAGGGCAATTGGGGTTAAATGACTTGCCCAAAGTCATATGGCTAGTAAGTGAGTCACATATCTGAGGTTGGATTTGAACTCATGTCCTCTTGATTCCAGGGAAGGTGCTCTATTTACCGTGCCACCTAGCCACCCCAGAAGAATGAAGTATACAAGACTATAGGAAAAGCACACTATTCAGAAAAAGGTTTAGTGCATTTAGAGACACACCACCCTCTAACATTAGAAAGGCAGTGAAATTACAAGAGCTGAGATGAGAAAGTACTGCACAAAAATAGAAGCCCTCCCTTTTTCTTTCCTGTGACCTTTTCCACTTTCTCCATAAGTCTCTAACCATTCTTCCACCACTGCTCTCCAAGAGCAAATCAATTCCCAGGTAATAAATAAAAACTGGATAAAGAGCTAGATAGTTGCTGATGAAATGAATTCTGGACTACTTACTCCTTACGACACCTGCCATTGTCTACTTGGCAGCAGATGCAATTTGCATAAGTAAAGCATTATTTTTGTTCAGAAACTGGAACTCAAAGGAATCTCATTAGTCTGTGGTTTTCCGGGGTTCCTGTACTGATTTTCTTTCTATGTGAGACTTTGTATATTTTGACTATCTGGGCCACTTGTGCCAATTCCAGTCCAGTCTACATAGTTTCTATATTTCCATGTGGTACTTTTCCTTATGGGATTAGGACCTCAGCCAAGGGCTATCTATTAGTTTTTGTCTATAGGGAAAGAAGCTAGGACAGGCAAGAAGTTGCACAAAATCCTGTTTGAGAAAAACTATAATGATATATTGGCTGCAAGACCTTACCTAGTGAGTGTGTGAATCTTCCATCTGGTTGTCCTGAGAATCCCTCATCAATGCTATACAGAAGTTAAACTGGGAAAGTAAATATCCTCTTAGAGTTAAAAAGAACTGGCAACACAAACTGTCTTTAGTCATTCTTGGCTTCAAGAAATTCATCTTCACTTTTCTTTGTGTCATATACGTGGAAGATATGATTTCATTAATGGACGTATGACCTGTGATTTCATTAAAATAAGGAACTTCTGGATGAGGAAACTTCCCCTATAAATTCAGGTCAGCAAATTCTTAGTAGTTTATAGTCTTAGAGAATTTCCTGGAGTAGCAGTTTTCAAACTTTTTGGTCTTAGGATGTCCCCTTTGCTCTCTTCAAAGTTATTAAGGACTTCAGAAGATCTTTTACACATATAAATTA
>CM053580.1:425148310-425163808 GCA_028627135.1 Pseudochirops cupreus | reverse complement strand
ATGGTTGGGAAAAGATATGGTTAATAATTATAAAACATCTAAACTTACAAAGTCAAAAAGTAACAATTAGATAGGGAAAAAGAAAAAAAATACATTAGCATAAGTTTCCAGCATTTACTAAAAATCTTATCATACATATGTATGTACTTGTATGTACATACATATATGTGCATAAGTGCATCTACATATATACATATATGTATGTGTGGATATCACAATGAAGAAATTAAGAGTCTAGAATAATTTCAGTCAGCAGCCCATCTCCTCTCCAAACAGAAAGGCATGACAGCCAAATACAATGGTAGTACACACTATGAATTCATTTGCAAAATAATAATAATGATAAAGTTGTGTAGGAGAATGGTGGAAGATTTTTGAACAGTATTAATTCCTAAAACAGGAAGAATAAGTAGAGGGGAAAATGAATTCATATAAAGAATCATATGAAACCTTTTTAAGATCGCTCATCTGCAAAGTATTTAGAAATGAAGGGAAAGGATGGGAAAAAGTTAAAAGAAATGGTAAAATAGATCTGTGGGGATTTCTATAAAGAAATATTTTGTCCATAAATGAAAGTGAAACTTTTCTATTTACATTCTATCACCTCAGTTTTTTTAATGTTCAGTGAGGAAATGGAAATAAATACAACAAGATGGTGCTTTAGATAATATAACTTTGAAATCATTGTAGAAATGATTCTCAAGATATCTCACTGAAAGATTGGAAAATAGGGAAAGCAAAGTTACTTTTTTTCAGTCATATGTTGAAAAGTACAAAGATTCCATAATGTACTTATTTATTATGATTTAAACAACAACAACAAGCAAGACCATTGAATTAAGCATAGTTAATGAACGTTTAAGGACTCTACCTAGCAAGATGCATGTCATGCATATGTTATGATCAAACTAGAATCCCTGATAGACGTAAAAGAGAAATAATTTTGATGAGACATTACTATTAAGTGATGAACAAAACAGGGAGACATATCTTTGTCAAGGGAATTGTTGAATATATCAGTCATAGAATCTAAATGGAAGAGGGATTCCTTACAAATACTGAGGTCTTCAATATATAAAGCTTTATTTGCTTTAATACACATTGAAATTTTGGGGTATCTTTTTTTTTTCTATTTGTTTATGATATTGTGTTGCTTTCACCAAGTCTCACAATTCTGAAAGGCCTCTAAAAAAAGGACTCAAACTTCCCAGAGTTTGAGCTAAATGTATACATAGGGTATAGGAAAAAATAGTAAACAGAAATCAAAACAAGTGTAAGGAAAATGCCTAATGTGCATTCCATGATATGTAGTTGGATGTATAGAACAATGAACATATCTTGGACAAATTCTGCAGAAGGTCAATCAGCTTCCTTGAAAATAAAGACTAGAACAAATTTTATTATATTTAATAAATTATTCTGTGCTTTAGGTTATGCCAAGTTGGTCCCTAAAAGCACATCATAATACCAGCATTCTTTTCATTATGCTATATGATTTCAATTCATGGAATATTCAATCTACAAAGAATAACTACATGGATGAGCTTGTGATCCCATTGTTACATTAAAGTATCACTCAGACATTATGTGCCACACTTGTGAAAATATAAGATAAGCATTGAACAGCACAGTTATTCATTGATAATTACTGCTATTAATTACTGATTACAGAATTTCTAACATTAAGATCTATCATTTTTACAAAGGACTCTTTAAATAATCAAAGAGAATAGTCCCATAATTCACATCTGCATTTGACTTCAATATCAACAGTTTCCAACTCTTATAATCTACTAATTTACTAATTTGTAATCCAAGGAAGAGAAATTGTTAATTCTTATATTTTGGTTATTTTTCTACAGTGCCCATCCTGGTAACTATTATTCCAGATTTTTAAAATTTTTGGTTGTTGTTCTTTTTTTTTTTTTGTCCTGTACTGAAGAAAAAGGAGGGTCAAAGAGGTAACAGGAGTTTTGTTTTCAGTGTAGGGGATAATAATAATTTATAACAGAGAGAAGGCAAAGCTGCTTAACTCATTTTGTTTGTTTTTTCTCCATAAAGGATGATGGAAAAGAAATGACAAAACAGGTCCAACAGGGATTCAAAACCCGAGATAAATAAAGACATAAGAAGAGTCCCAGACAGCCCAGAAGGAATTCTAGTCACCTGGATCAGATGAACCATATTCCTTGATCCTGAATTTTCTCCTTTTTCCCACTTAATAGTATTTTTTCCAATTACATTCAAATATATTTTTCAACATTCATTTTTATAATCTTTTGAGTTCTAAATTTTTCTCCCTTCATTTATTCCCTCTTCCCTCCCTAAGACAAGAAGCAATCTAATGTTGGTTATACTTGTCCAATCATGGTAAACATATTTCCACATTAATCATTCTGTGAAAACAAAATCAGAAAAACGGGAAAAACCAAGAGAAAGAAAAAAAAAATAAAAACAAAAAAACAAACAAGTGAAAAATATTTTGATCTGTATTCAGATTCCATAGTTTTTTCTCTGGATGATAACAGGATTTTCCTTTACCAGTCCATAATACTTGTCTTGGATCATTGTGTTACTCAGAAGTGTTAAGTTTATCTTGTTGATCATCACACAACATTGCTGTTACTGTGTGCAAAGTTCTCTTAGTTCTGCTTATTTCACCCAGAATCAGTTCAGGTAAGTCTTTCCAGGTTTTTCTGAAATCTGTCTGTTCATCATTTCTTATAGTACAATACCATTCCATCATATTCATATAATACAACTTGTTCAGTCATTTTCCAATGCTTTACCACCACTAAAAGAGCTGCTAGAAATATTTTTTGTACAGGTAGATCCTTTTTCATTTTTGCATGATCTCTTTGGAATACAGATCTAGTACTCTTATTGCCAGATCAAAGGCACATACAGTTTTGTAACCCTTTGGGCATAGTTCCAAATTGCTCTCCAGAATCATTGGATCAGTTCACAACTCCATCAACAATGTATTAGCTGTGTTTCAATTTTCCTACATCTTCTCCAACATTTATAAATTTCCTTTTCTGCCATATTAGTCAATCTGAGTTGTTTTAATTTGCATTTTTCTAATCAATAGTGATTTAGAGCATTTTTATATGACTATAGAGAGCTTTAATTTCTTCATCTGAAAACTGCTTATTCATATCCTTTGACCATTTACCAATTGGGGAATGACTTGGATTCTTGCTTCTATTTTAATTTAAAAAATCATTTAGTATATTATTATTTGAAAAAAGTACTTTTACCATTTGTTTTTATAATTTTGAGACCAAATTGTCTCCCTTCCTCCTACCCTGTGACCTCTCATTGAGAAGGCAAGCAATTTAATATAAATCATACATATGTAATCATGCAAAACTTTATCCGTAATAATCATATTGTGAAAGAAAGCATAGACAAACTCCAGAAAAATAAAGAAAAAAATGCATGCTTCAATCTGTATTCAGATGCCATAAGTTCTTTCTCTGGTGATGGATAGCTTTTTATTATTATTATTTTTTTTTTTTATCACAAATCCTTTAGAATTTTCCTGGACTTACATTTAGACAATAGCTAAGTAATTAACAAATGATTATTTTACAATATTGCTATTACTGTGTACATAATACATTTCACTTTTCATCAACACATGCAAGTCTTTCCAGGTTTTTCAGAGAGCATCCTGCTCATCATTTCTTACTGTGCAATATATTTCCATCATAATCTTATACTACAAATTGTTTAGCCATTCCCCAATTGAAGGGCATCCCCTCAATTTCTAGTTCTTTACCCCCAGAAAAAAGCTCCTACAAATTTTTTGTACATATAAGCCATTTTCCCTTTTTAAAATCTCTTTTGGCATACAGACCCAGTAGTGGTATTACTTGGGCAAATGGTATTTATGGTTTTATAGTTGTTTGGGTAAACTTTCAAATTGCTCTATAGAGAGGTTGAATCAGTTCACAATCCACCAACAGTGCATTAATGTCTCATTTTTCCCACATCCCTTCCAAAGTTTGTCATTTGCCTTTTCTGTTCTATAAGAAAATCTAATAAATGTGAGGTAATAACTCAGAATGGTTTCAATTTGCATTTCTCCAATCAATAGTGAGTTAGAATGTTTTTTTTTTCAATATGGCTATAGAGAGCTTTGACAACTTCATTTGAAAACTGATTAAGTTTTGATCATTTATGAATGAAGTTCTTATGTTTTATAAATTTGATTAAGTCTCCATATGTTTGGGAAATGAAACTTTTATCAGAGAAATTTGCTTCAATTTTTTTCACAGTTACTATTGCTATTTCACTCCATTCTATTTCCCCATCCCTGTTTATTCTATTCTCTGTCCCCTTTCACCCTCCTCAAAAATGTTTAACTTATGAGTAGGCCCTCCACCAATTTGCCCTTCCTTCTATCAATCCTCCACTTCTGTTATTGCCTTTTCTTCCTAATTTCCTGTTTGGTAATATAGATTTCTATAACCAATTGCATGTATATATTACTCCCTCTTTGAGACAATTCTGATGAGAGTAAGGTTCACTCATTCCCTCTTACTCCCTCACCTTCCCCTCCACTGTAAAAGCTTTTTCTTGTTTCTTTTATGTGAAATAATTCACCCATTCTCCCTCTCCCTTTCTCCCAGCACGTTCCTCTCTCTCACCCCTTAGTTTTACTTTTTTGATATCATCCCTTCATATTCAATTCATACGTTTACCTTTGTCTATATATACTCCTAAAAACCATAATAATGAGAAAGATCTTATGGGTTACAAATATCATCTTCCCATGTAGGAATGTAAACACTTTAAAATTATTAAGTCTCTTATGTTTTTCCCTTTCTTATTTTCCTTTTTATGCCTCTCTTGAGTCTTGTATTTGAAAGTAAAAATTTTTATTCAGCTATGGTGTTTTCATTATGAATGCTTAAAAGTCCTCTCTTTCATAGAATTTTCACTTTTTCCCCTGAAGGATTATATTCAATTATGCTGGGTATGTCATTTTGGGTTGTAATTACAGCTCCCTTGACTTCTGGAATATCATATAACAAATCCTCTGATCCTTTAATGTAGATATTGCTAAATCTTGTGTTATATTGACTTTGATTAAACAATACTTGAATTGTTTCTTTCTGGTTGCCTGCAAGTATTTTCTCCTTGATCTGGGAAATCTAGAATTTGGCTATAATATTTCTTACACTTTTCATTTTGGGATCTCTTTAAGGAGGTAATTGGTGGATTCTTTCATTAATATTTACCCTCTGGTTCTAGAATATCAATAAAGACTAGTTTCCCCTGATAATTTCTTAAAAGATGATGTCTAGACTTTTTAAAAGTCATACCTTTCAAGTAGACAATAATTTTTAAATGATCTCTTCTGGATTGATTTTCCAGTCAGTTATTTTTCCAATGTGTTATTTCACATGATCTTCTATTTTTTTTTCATTGGTTTGGTTTTGGTTTGTTGCTACCTGATTTCTCATGAAGTCATTAGTTTCCATTTGCTTCATTCTAATTTAAGGAACTATTTTCTTCAGTGAGCTTTTGAATCTTCTCTTCCATTTGTTCAATTCTATTTTTAAGACATTCTTCTCCTTATTGACTTTTTGGACCTCTTTTGCCATTTGGTCCAGTTTTTAAAGGTGTTATTTTCTTCACTATTGATGTATCCTTTGCAAAGCTGTTGACTTTTTTTTCCTGATTTTCTTGAATTGTTCTCATTTCTCTTCTCAATTTTTCCTCTGCCTCTGGCTTGATTTTTAAAATTCTTTTTGAGCTCTTCCATGGACTGAGACCAATTCATGTTTCTTGAAGGCTTTGGATGTAAGAGTTTTGACTTTGTTTTCATTTTCTAAGTGTGTGTTTTGATATTTGTTGTCACCATAATAGCTCTCTATACTTAGATTTTTTTCCCCTCCATTGTCTGCTCATTTCCCCAGCCTATTATGTGACTTTTAACTCTGTTAAAATAGGACTCTACTTCCAGGGTAGTGCACACATTATCTCAAGCTTCAGGAGTTTTTGCAGTTGTTTCAGAGATACTTCTAGGGACTTGCAAGTTTTCAATTCTTCCAAGCTGAAATAATCTAAGTAGAGGTGTTTGCTATTCTTCTGGCCTTTGCTCTGGTCACAAGCACTCTTTTCTGCCCTGGAACTTTGAGGGGGGAGGGACACACTCCACTGTGGCTGCAAGTTCTGCTGTGCTAGGGCTCCTTCTTGCTTTGGGACTGCCACCTAGGACTCCGACCTGTATCTGAGTATGGGCAAAGCAGCATAGTGCCCCAATGCTAGGAGAAAGGTCCCTGTAATCTACTTCTTGTCAGTTGTTTGACCTTCTTACCATCTATGTTCTGAGAGCCCTGGAAGCAGTCACTACTGCTGCCACTCTTTATGAACCTTGCTCCACTCTCTCCCAGGTGCAACAGGTCCTTCCTGATGATCTCCTAAGTTGTCTTTGATATTTGTGGACTGAGAGGTCTGAAAACAACTACTGTTGCCAGTGATTCAGTTGCCCCAAGGCCTGCTCTGGATTTGCTGACATGGTCTGTGCTAGACTATGCTCCACTCTCACTCTGGTGCAAGAGACCTTTTCTGCCAAACTTCCAGGTGGTTTTGGGCTAGAAATTTGTTCCACTTTGTTTTTTTTAATGGGTTCTGCTGCTCTAGAATTTGTTTAGAGAAATTTTTAAAGGTATTTGTAGAGATTTCAGTTACAGCTCAGGTGAGTTACTGCCTTTTTTTGGCCATCTTGACTCTGCCTATGTAATGATTTGTAACCTTATTGATTTAACTCAGTTCTTTATATAGTTGAGAAATGTAGATTTTATTGGAAACATTAGCCATAAAAAAATGTTTCCCAGTTTTTTGCCTTCCTTCTAATATTGGTTGTCACATTTTGTGTAGGTGACATGTACCACTGAGGAACAGGCATCTTACTTTATATCCTCATTCAATTTTCTCTAGAGGTCTATCTATCATGGGCCACTTGGGTACCAGCCCCAAATGTGAGCAAAGATGTGAGACAGAATTAATCAGGTGGGTAGTTTGTAGTAAAGAACTCCAATTTAATGATGATTTGAACAAGATTTTTAAAGATCCAAAAGACAAAGATTCAAGTACTCTCATAATAATCTTAGTTCATCATATCCTGGGATATTATCATAGTCTTATCATTATCAAAATCTTAAAATTATAATATATTATAAATAATGACAAAGAGCTTCATGAAGAATGTGGCATGGTATACTAATATTTCCTTTTGTATGTGTGTCTGGGAGGGGGCATGATAAGTAAGCTACCAATAAGAGCTAGCACTTGTATAGTTACTTAAGGTTTGGAAAGCACTTTAGAAATACCTCAATTCATTCTCAAAACAATACTGGCAGGCAGTTGCTATTAGGATCCCAATTTTAGAGTTGAGAAAACTGAAACAGTTTAAATGCTTTGCCCAGAGTTTAAGCAACTGGGCAGGTGGGTGCTGCAGTAGATAGGATACTGCCCAGAGATAGGAAGACTCATCTTGCTTAGTTTAAATCTAGTTTCAGATTCTTACATCAGAAACTTAGCTATGTGACCCTGGGAAAGTTATTTAACCTCATATGCCTTAGTTTCCTTAACTATAAAATGAGCTAGAGAAGGAAATGGCAAACCATCCCAGTATCTTTGCCAGGAAAACCCAAAGTTGAGTCACAGAGAGTTGTACATAATTGAAATTACTCAACAACAACAAAAAGCCTTTGAGAACAGATTTGGACACAAGGCCTTCTTTCTGACTCAGTGTGTATCACTCCTTTGCTCATCATACTACCTACTTGACTCTAGATCATAACTAGAGGTTTATCAGAATGCTATGAATAGGATTTGAAATTAAAAAAAACTTTTGATGAAGTTTCTTATATTATTCTTATGAAGGAGATGGGGACTAAATCAATTAGATTAAAAACTGGTTGGAAGGATGGACTCATAGATTTAGTTGGTCAATGTCATAGAGCAGGCAGCATGCATTGGACTACCTCCAGGAATCTATGTCAGTCTCTTTTGTTTAAGTATTTTTGTCAATGACTTGAAAAAAAAAAGCATAGATAGTAAATTCTTTGGATTTGCAGAAGACACAAACCTGGAGAGATAGTTAGCATAGTGAGTCATGATTGAGAAAGTTTTTAACAGGCTATGATATTGGACTGAATCTAAAAAGATGAAATGCAATAGGGATTATTGTAAATTCTTGCATTTGGTACAATGACAACAATAACAACTTCATAAGGATAAGATGGAATAGGCATGGATAGCTAGCAATTGCTCTGAAAATAAAAGATTGGAGTTTTTACTGAACTCTGAGTTCAATATGAGTCTATAGTATGATGTGGTAGGTAAAAAAATTAATGAGATCCTAGGTTACATTAAGAGATAACAGTTGCATTGTGCTCTATCCCTTAAGACTTCATCTGAGTATGTAATAGTAATGGGAGTTTGAAGATCTTCCCTGCCCCTTAATAGGCCAATATGATCACATGGAGTCTGTGGAGGGAGGAGCTTGCTGAATGGGTGTAGCAGGAAGGGTGGAGCAGAGCCTAGAGGAAATTGAGAGTCAGGGCAGTTAGAAAGGAGGGAGGGAATGGATGCAGGCCAGGAGATAGCTAGGCTTGGGAGTGTTCGTGGAAAGGTTTTTGGATGGTGTTGCTCTCTTCCATATTGTTGTGTATAGAATTCTTTGTTGCTATGATGAATTTGATTTTCTGGTGTTGAGATTTGGCTTTATGGTGTCTGAATAAATGTTTTGCTTCTGTCTTCTATATGGAGAGTCTGTTACATTTTGTGATTCAGAATTATGCTCTCATATTCATAGTCACCATTGCCCCTGTGAATATCACCTTGATGATACAGGGTATTTTTTTCAATTCTGGGCCCTATTTTAGATTGTTAAAGGGATTATTTATTATTTATTTATTATTATTAAGGGATTATTTTCAATCTCTCCTTTTCTAGTGGCTTATTCCTACTGTAACTTTAAACATGTACTGTAAACACCCTATTAGAAAAAAAGAAAAGGAAAAAAAGTCAGACTTCTCTAGTATAAAGGGAGAGCCAAAATAATTTGCATGGATTTTCCATATGGTAGCGGTGCTTCAACCCTAAGGCCTGCAATGTGGAAACTTTAGTTGTTTCCCTGTTGTCTCCCCCATTAGACTCTGAACATCTTGGAAACAAGGATGATCTTTTGCCTTTCTTTGTGTTCTCAGTGCTTTGTTAATTAGGATATTGTACATTCAATTAGGAAATTGCCATTAGGAAAATGGCACATAGTTGTCATTTAATGAATGATTAAATTATTATAAAATTATTGCCTGATTGTCATGATGACTGTATTCAAACATTTGAAGAAGTGGTGAATGGGACAGGGATGAGACTTCTGCTTAACCTCTAAGGGTTGAACCCAGAACCATGACTAGAAGTTGCAAAGGAGCAAATTTGGGACTGACATTAGAAAAACAAAGGAAAAAATCACAATCCTGTCCTAATAATGAGTGGAATGAACAACCTTGAGAGATAATCTTCAAGCAGAGGCTGGATGACCACTTGTTGAGTATATTAGAGTTGGGCTGCCTTTCATATATGAGTTGGACTACATGACCACTGAAGTGCCTTATAACTCTTAAATCCTGTGATTCCTTCCTATAAACCTTACCAACCGAAGCCATGCTTTGGAGAAGTCACTTGACTTTTCATTCCCTTGTACCATGTGTTTTCATCTTCACCCTGTTCACTTTCCATCCTATTGCCACATGAATGTCCCATCCTCCCACCTTTGTTTTTTCCCTTTTCATGTAAGAACTATTTTGAAGTCATTACCTCCAGAAAATGTTTTATGGTAATGAGCATCTCTATTATTCTATTCACTTTCTTAATGAATTCTATGAAGTTCAGAACTCCTGGTAAATCTCCATTTGCAATGTCTCCTCTATAAGGATATGAGGTCCTTGAGGATAGAGGGTATCTGAATTTTATATTTGCACCATGCTGAGTGCTTAGCAGTGTGATTGGAAAATATTTAAATGAGTTTCATTCATTCCTTTGTTAATTAATGAAAAACTGTAGCACTTCCTCTGGATTGATTCACTGGCATTTGCAAGTTGGGTCCTCAGAGAGATTGCTTCTACCTTGACTACTAGGTGCCACCCAGTAGATAACTACTCCTAAAACTATATCTCAGAAGCCATCATCATTGTGGTTCCCATAAAAATCAGCAAATAGAGTCAAGTATCTTTAAAATATATTTTTATTACAAGGCATGGCAAATATCATAGTTACAGAGCATCCTCCTCCCCCCCCCTCAAAAAAAAAATCTGAGCACACTCTCACAAATACACATACAGTCTCAAGCAGTGTGGGAGAGTGGCATGAACTTAAAGTATAATGATAGTGAACTAATAAGTTAGGAAATACACAGGACCAAGGAAAATGACAACTCTGAAACATAAGGACCTCAAATGCCTTCTTTTTCTCTGGAGTCTTTCTGAGTTTCACTATAGTCTCTAAGCTGACTCCTCACAGTATAACGTTCCCAGTGTATAGGTGGTGAAGATCAGTTTCTCTAAATGATGGATTTTCTCCATTGAACAGGTTGGGACACCAGACATGGCTATTACAGGACTGGACCAAGAAAAACACTTAGCCACATGGTCTTTCACAGGGCTGTTATGTCTATTGGTATGTTGGACCCCTCTGGATTCACCCTTTTATTGGCAGCTATGGTTCCTACTACCTCTAGCCTCTGGATCACTTGAGTGTTACTGCACTCTGGAGCAGGAAGGTTATGGTACTTTTTAATTGGTGTACTATTGTGTGCCTTCAAAAAAGGGTAATGAAGTTGAGCCTAGGATTGGCAGAAGCCACCCTTTGATTTTTCAGTGCCTTGTTTAAGGTTTGTCCCTTTTAGGAAGGAGGTAGCAGAAGTCTAGCCTTGCTTATTTGAAAATTGTTCCTTGTTCAGAGATGATTTTCTTAATGAGTAACTTTGCACTTATGCTGACAATCTACCTTCATTTTCTAGATTGCTACTGATACTTTATGCAAATGAATAGCTGGGAGCAGCAGTAGTCTATTCTATAGGGCTAGATTATTGTCCTTACTGACCTTTTAATATGTATTTGAGCTATTAAATCTTAGCCTCCATACAAGGATTTAAATGATCCCTTTACTCCTGGACAGACTTTCATTTACATTTTAACTTCTTTGTCCCTGACCAATTTTGACTTTGAAGTCTAAATGTATTATGCCCTGGTATCCTGATTTATACTTTGTAGATAACATGAAGAAAATATAATTTGCAATAGGTATGTGTATTTCCCAAGTACTATATTTGCATATAGTATAGTATATTTATATATTATTTAATATCATAATCTTAATATATTAAATTCTTACTTCATTTAAGAGACTAATATATTAATTATATATATTATGTATATATTCTATAGTACATATAGATGCATATATATTCTATGTCTCTTGAGTTATGGGTAGACAATAATGTAGATAATGAAACTGAAAAATAAGTGGTGGAAACTTCAGGTTTAAAGAAATTTTTCTTTTTATTGTGTCTTGAAGTGTTGTCTGTTGTCACTTTCACAATGTTTTCTGGACCAACTCAAACACTAGAAAGTTATCTTTTCAGCTTTTTAAAGGTGTTTAATTTTAGAAAGAAGTTTTTTAATTAATAAAAAGTAACATATTTCCTTCCTTTTATCTAAAAATAGAGAAGGAGAATGACATTCTATTTGCTTCTATTCCAAAGGGACTAGTTCAGAATAACTTGAATTTGCTAAGTAAACAAATTTGTCATGCTTGAAGGTATCTTCTCTATAATTATTTGAAAATTTGCCCAAAGAAACAACTTCCTGGTTTTCTTTTTCCTCTTGAATACTTTGCAACTAGGTTGGAACTACATAATTGAAGCTCAATTCCAGTGCCTAAAAAATATCCTGAGAAGTCCAGATTTCTTTGACCAAGATAATGAATGATCAGAATTGAGTTAATTATGCTCAAGAAACTTTGTTCTAAGTTCACATTGAGAAATTTGTAGATATCATTCTTCATGAATGCAGAGATATATACATATTTACCTATCTTCATCCTGTGGAAAAAAATCTTATAATTCAAGATATAATTTTATCCTCAGCTTATAAAGAAATAAGAGAAGACACTTCTTACTTTTCTTATTCTCCCATTAGGTGCTTTTATTTGAGGATTTATTTATACCTGTAATTGCTAATTTAGAGAACATTATCTATATGAGTTGAAAATGAAGAAAATATGTTACTTTCTAATTTTTGGTTTTCACATTCCAATTTTATGTGTGCTACATAGTCTATTAGTAATATATGTGTATATGTTGATATATGTAGTTAGCATAATTTTATAGGTAGTTATACTCAAATGCTGTGCATTTGAAGGCACATGATATAAACAGATTTCTTTCTGCCCCTCACCCCAAGTGCACTGCACACCTTCTCTATCATATCTTTGTCCATTGTTGTTCAATGTGCCAGAAATATCCTTCCTGTCAACCTCTTCTTGTTGAATTCCTACCCTTCAGTTAAAGTTCAATTCAAATACCATTTCCTTAATAAGCCTTCCCTGATTTCCCTTCTCATGCAATTTGACAATGACCTTTCCTCTCAGAATTCTCAGAGCATGTTGATTTACAATTCTCTGCTGTAATTATCTAGGTAGTATTTTGGATTGTTAACAACCCATGTGTCTTTTCCTTCTACTTGACTGTAAACTTCATGAGGGCAACATTTTCTCATATGAATACTTTGCTTCCTACCTTGCTTAGTACAATGCTCTTCATATAGTAGAGACTTAACAAATATTTGAAGAGTTATTGTATAATTTTAGAAAATGGGTTATGGGTCCTTTTTTTATTTTTCTATGACAACAGCTAATAATGTTATATGCATGATTTCCATAAGTTTGAAACTTACTATAGTAATTTTTGATTCTTTCCTCTTTCTGTCTCTTAAGCTTTTTGGAGAGGTATAGGTTCACTAATATTTTTATAAATTTCATGACATGTAAGGAAAGCTGAAACTGTGCCAAGATGTGGTAAATATATGAACGGCTTCTTTTGGAAAGGCCCAGGAAACATCTGAAACAAACCCAAAAAAGTTCTACTTTTTTCAATATTAAATAGTTACTTTCACTCCAAAATTACAGTAGGTTTTTTCTAAAACACTTTGCTGTTCTCACAATAGTATTACACCTTTCTTTTTTAAAAAAAAAGGTTTGTTACAAATTGTACTTTCTAGTGAAAGAAATCTATGCTAAAATAGTGACAACTTATTTATTCATTTTTCTAGTTGTCATTCATTATGTTGTGCTTGAAAGAAATGAATGAAAGTAAATGAAAGAAAAATAAAAACAACAATAAGAATTTTCCTTGCTCTGGGATGAGGATTCAAATAGAAAAGCAAAGTCCTTGCCCTCAAGGAGCTTATTTTCTTTCTGAGAGAGACAATACACAAGGAGGGACACTTTGGTCTGGAAAACTAAGAGGATATTGTGTGCACTCATAGATAAGTGACTTGACACATCCCTTCCAGAGGTGTGAGGTGGGGATACCTGCAGAGACAAGTTGATGAAAAAATGGCTAGAGTAGAGAATGAAATGAAAGATGGCTTGGACAGGTGGGGCAGTTACCAATCAGGACAGCATATAGTAATGTTAAAGGAAGGGTACTGTGATCAGGGGTATTCAGCCACTGCTATTTTCCCTCATTTGATTAGAGTAAGGGACAAAACCAAATGTCTTTCCTGGAATAAATGTTCTTCTACTCTGGAAAGTAGTATTGAAAAATCTGTAATTCCTTTTATCTTTCTTATTAACTCCAAGTCCTAAGACTCACAGGACAATAGCCCTGACAAAATAATTCAGTTTTAGACTTTCCCCTCCCCTTTGACTTTTTCTACCTCAGTTCCTTCTCTACAATACTACATATGTATAGCCTTACTAGCATTTTCCAGTGTTTACCACCATTATGAGTATAATAAAGTAAATGTCTGACATAAAGATATACCTCCTTTGACCACATTTCCAGAGTAAAAGACTTTAGGCTCCCATGAAGGAACTCAAATGGAAAACGAAGATACAGGAATACTTCCCTGGTATTGTAGCTGGGGAACACAAGGAGATGGTTTCAATAACACAGCTTCTATCAAGATACATCTTGAGGCCAACTGATCAAGCAGCCAAGCAAACCTGGCTCCATTGTTTATGGCAATTGCTTCTGGTCTACATTTCTATTCTCTCTGCTCCAAGTTGCTTTTTAGAGTTTACTTTTTTTCCATGAGGCTTCCAGCGGATTCCCATTCTCCAGCACCATACTTCTATTTGTCCTGTTAGAACTGAGTTCCACTTTGACTATATCTTTTGAATTCCATGAAGTGATAACTAAAGGTAATTGTGAAGCAAGAGATTTCAGTCTTTATCCTATCCTGTTTTTTCTATTATGATTCAATCAAGGGATTTACCTTCACTTCATGAAGAAATTACCTGAGATGACTATATCTTTTACAGTTATTCTGACACTTTGCCATTAGCTTATTTTCTGTGATTAGGTCATGGGCTTCCCAGGACTATTTGGATGCATTCTCTCCTCAGATAAATATTTACTATCCCAAACAATTCAGCTAACATATTTAGGACTATTGTCCACAGTCCCAAATTCTAGATTTTTTTTTAAATGAGTATAGGCCGAAATTACACACAGAGAAAATTACAGATACATGTCACAACTGTATATACATATGCATAATAGTAAAATGTAAATGAAAAGAAGTACAATAATATGATCAACAAATCTATATAATAATTGAATACACACAAATAGCAATGTTTATGCATACAGACAACACAGCAAAATTTATGCATAGCTAACAAAAAAATGCATCTATGGTACAAAAGGTAGGGAGTAAGTCTGTGATTTCATTGGCATAAGAAACTTCCAAAAGAGGATTACCCCCCTCCCCCTGCCATTGCAAGTCAACTCCTTCTTTGTAGTTTATTGTTCTAGAGAATTTCTTAGAGCTCTGGTGTCAAATTCAAATAGAAATGGGCTACTACACTTTAAGGATCCCTATAGGTTTCATATTGATTTAGAAAACCACTTATTAACATTATCTATGTTCTATCATATTTTTTTATTTATTTTGTTAAATATTTCACATTTGTATTTTAACCTGGTTTGGCCCACACCCCCCAGGCTTGAAGCCTAAATTTGACACCTTTGGGCTACAATATTAAGAGGTCAATTGACTTAAGCAACTAATGTTAGAAGTGAAATGTGAACTCAAGTCTTTCTGGATCAGAGATCAGTTCTCTATTCATTATCTCATGCCATTTTTCATTACATCTTTGATACGTAGTAAATACAAGAGAAAGCTAAGTGGCAAAGTGGAAAGAGTGTTGGACTGGGAGTAATGAAGACTTAAATTAAAATTCTGCCTT
>CM053580.1:425130249-425147810 GCA_028627135.1 Pseudochirops cupreus | reverse complement strand
ATAGATAGATAGATAGATAGATAGATAGATAGATATAGATATATATAGAGAGAGATATATAGATATATATCATAATCTAATCACCTTCCTAAAGAGGAGCTTTAGTTAAGCTAGTCATTTGAGAGGAAACCAGGGATCACATTGAGACTACATTCAAAACTCTTCCAGCTAGGTACAAATTAGAGTTTGTGCTTTGCTGCTGCAGCCTTTGAGAGCTATCATTACCACAACCATGAGGAATCATTAAAGTTGAACCTTTGTGGAGAAACAGAGAAAGGGGGCCAGCGCATTACCAAATCCTCTATTCACAAGGGTTTTGTTGGCAGATGAATCAAAGAAAACATGAATTGGAAGCATAGAATGCCAGAGGATGAGAGGATGTAGTTGCAATATAAAACTACTGGTGGGAGGAGTACTCTCACTACTTTCATCCCATATCTAGTAGGATTGTTATTTATCTATGTCTACATAGGCTAAATGGAAATCTAAGCCAATTATTTGGGCAATTTTCACTAAAATAAAATTACTAAAGTGGTAATGTTTTTCATGTAAGAACAACAAAGCAAAAAAGAAAAAAAGTGTCACTAATGAAATCCACAATAAACTGGTTAGCCTAAAGCGACTGTAAGAATTGTTCAATTCTCCAGTTTTCTGTGTAAATATAACCAAATGGGTGCGGGAGGAGGGAGACAGAGAGAGAAAGAGGGAGAGAGAGACAGTGAGACAGAGAGAGAGACAGAGAGACAGAGAGAGACAGGGAGAGAGAGAGAGAGAGAAAGAGAGAGAGAGAGAGAGAGAGAGAGAGAGAGAGAGAGAGAGAGAGAGAGAGACTCATTAAAAAAGCAAAAATCATAGTAAAGACAAACAATTTTGTTACCAAAAAGATCTTCAAAACCATTCTCTGCCAACATTTTAACTCATTCATAATTGGAAAAACAACTCATCATAAATTCTTCTTTTCTTCAAAAAGAGTGTAGTCAAATACTGGATCATTAATTATTTTCCCTGTTGCCTTGTATTATAGGCCCAGTGAGGTAGGATGTAAGTCTGGTTTATTTTACCAAGTTGTTTTTTTTTTTTTAAATTTAACTGGAGGGACCTCACCACAAAGTATGTGAGATTCACTACTGATTTTCCTTTCATACTTATCAACTCACTGCAATACTGTTATACAAAGTTTAGAGTCTTTAAATGCACTGATTATTTCAGAGTAAGATTCTCTTTCAATGACTTAAAAATCTCAAGTTAAATATTGACATGAAGTAAAGAGCAAGTCTCCACACTGTAGTTATTTATTGAGCTCCAAAGATAATCTTGGATATATGTATGTGTGTATGTATATGTATGCACACATGCACATATATATATATATGTGTCTATGTTGTGTATATGTGTGTGTATATGTATACATATGTATGTATGTATGTACGTAGTCAATTGCCAATTATCTATATAAACGGATAGTAAAAAATAGTGGTTAAGGACAAATAATTTATTTTTAAATGGGCCTACCAATTTAGAAATAGGAATTTTGGAGTATTGACTTGACTATCTTCAAAACAGCAGTGAAGATTCAATCAGGTCTAAACATATGAAGCACAAAAACTAAAAAATGGTACCACTGAGTCCACAAATAATGAGTCCAAAGACAGTTTATTGAGAAAAAACTTTATTTAATTAACATGTAGTGAGGTAAAAAACAGTGAAATTAATTTTAAAATTTTCCATTGAGTTAAACTAATAGTTTAACTCAATTAATTGAATATGAAAATTCACTGTTTTTCAACTCAAAAAAGTATTTTTTTTTAAAAATCAACTTAAAAATTGAATCAAATTAAACTGAGGACTCTCTCTTTTCCTCATCAATATCAGAAGTATCGATTTGGGTTTTATAGTCTTCCTGAAATTTCTCACACATGATCCAAAGTGTTCACTTTGCTTTATAATAACAAATTAATTTAAGGACAGATACTGTAAACTTTTAAGTGAAGAAAGTTAAAATAAAAGAAAGCTTAACAATCCTGTGAAATAGTTACAAGCTATGTTCATTTAAAAATGAAGGGCATCAAGCTAAGGCCAGCAATAAAGTAATTATTCAAGTCAAAAAATAAAATAAATTTGTACCACAAGTACCATTTATAAAACATGTGGCATTACATATGATTTTTTTGTCGTTCTTCAATGACAAATGCAGTAACAGTCTCTCTTCTAGCTTATCTTTTTTTCATCAAATTCTCATTTTTTTATTTGTAAGAAATGATATCTTTTCCCAAAATGTCTTAACTCAGAACTAATATATCCCAGCTATCCCAATACTTTATTTTACTCTCCTGAAATTTTTATTTAGTTGTTTGGTAATATTCTTGAAAGTTAGAGAAAATACACATAATACATCTGTTTCCTCTATAGTATCTTCAATTTGTGTGGTTTGGACAAAAAGGAAAAGACTGTCTTAGCATGCAGGATTCTACAGCTCTAAACATTTTGGTGAAAATAGCTTAAGATACTGTATTTTCTCCCTCTCATTCCCAAGAAAAAAGTTATTTATAGTATTTCCCAGATGCCCATCACACAAATTAGATATTTTAATACCCTTTGCAATTAAATGGCTACTTGTTAAGAGTCTAATTGGGTTTCATTTTGACCTGAAGTACGTAAGTATCCACTATTAAAGTTTTTTTTTTTTTGGTGGGAAAAAGTTAGGGATAAGTAAGAGAGGAATTCCATAGAAATAAGTGAGAAGTAATTATTTCTCAAGAAATTTACTGTGGTGAATAAAGGATGAACAGCTTGGAGACTTTTGAGGAGAGAGCGAACGACCAGTTTTCTAGTACATTCTAGACACGATTTATGCTTCAGTAAGGGTTGAAATGAATGAACTGTCTATAAAGGCTGATGTATCTAGGATCATGAATGATTCTATTATCAGAAAGACATTAGAAAAAAAGATTTTCCAACTTAAAATAAGGCTTTGGAGGTAAGATGGGCCATCAAAGCACATTAATATCCATTAAAACTTAAGAAATAAAAATGTCTGGGGCATTTATTAAGCCTCAAATTAGGAAGCTTTATAGATTAGAAAAGTACAAAGATTTCATGAAAATTGTGTATTAATATGTGTAAGAGTGCATCACTTCAATAAAAGAAAACATTTTTCTAAACTCAAGGTAGGAAATTATTATACATTTTTATGTATCTTTATATAAAAAAAATTACAAGTAGCAAGCATGTGACACAAGGAAATGGAACAGTAAGAGCAGTAATTGTGAATGCATGCTTTTTACAATGTATCAGATAAAAGGGATTATTTACCAAACCAAATATCCAGTACAGACATGCAAAATATTTTTTCAAACTGTCAATTCAGCCATTTTGCTAGGTTCTAATCCAACAAACTTTTTTTTAAATTAATGTGTACAAATGGCTAAGTACCTGATTTCAACAAACTGTTCCTGAAAATTAGAATTTAATTTTGTGTTAAAAAAAAAAAGAGAGAGAGAAATTGAAGGACTGGGAAGTTGAGGTAGGGAATGACAAAACAAATGACAGGTTTTTTTTCTTATTGCAATCTAATAATTTTACTCAATACTTTTTTGCTGCATTTGATCATGATATGAGAATAGCTGGTTAAAGTCCATAAAACCTCTAGCTGGTGTTTCCATGGTCGATATTTTCACATTTCACTGTAGCATGTTCAAAATCACTCAGGGACGTACTATTTTCAAGCAGTCTATATAATGAAAACAACGTTACATACAACACAAGATTCATTTAAATCATTTTGTTTTCCACATATCACACCATATACAAGTATTTAACAAAGACAAAAAACAACATAGAAAGAAATAAAACTGACAAGAAAAACAAAGCAGGGAAAGTCTTAATCAGGAACTAATTTCTTCTTCAAGTTTCCAGTAAATCTCAAAATGTATTTAAAAACTAAGGAGCACTTGGTGGCCAGCAACCAAATTACAAAATAAACATATCATTGTGCAGGCGGGATGTCTTGCTGAAGGAATAACAAATGTCTTTAATTCTTAGGTTTGGATAAAGGCAGTGGAATGAATTTAGAAACATGTCCACTTTTCACAATTCACTACAGAATTTTCTTTTCACAGTCCCCATGTTTGTATAAACAGTTCTTCTCTGAAAATAAAACAGAGTTAAAACATTTTCTCCCTATGAAGAAACACAAACATATACATCAGTCAAGACATTAATCAGGCATTGGCATGTATTCAGCTATTTCAGGCAGAGGGTGTTGAAAGATTTTGATGAAATGATCTGTTGAGCAAATTAAATGGTATATGTAGACAAATAAAAATTAGACCACTGAAATCCAAAAATCAAGGTCATCATGGTCCTACATGATAAAATGAACGTGTAAGAGGATAATTGGGTACATTATAAAAATGCCATATTATCCTAATTTCATATATCCCTATTATATTTTTGGCATTGCATGCTGAATTTTATTTTGCTAAAAACAAACAAAATGTATTCATGCAAAACATTCATTATCTCTTAATTGGCCAGGCTGTGTAGATTTTATCCATCTGATCTTATGATAGGTATGGAAGCTAAGTGGGCTATTTGTCAAGATGATACAGCACAAATTAACTATCTAATACATACTCTGTCACTTTGGAATTTTCCAAGCTCCTGTCTTTTTCCTCATTTGAGGGTTAAGATTTGGAGCATTTCAAAGCTTATAATATAACTCCCAGTAAAACAAAGAACCAAAATCTAGTCTATCAATCAGAAATTGTTTAACTTCTCCACTCAAAGGTTCATAGTTTGAGAGTGGCAAGATTAAATTATTTTAAAATTCAATGTTTTGGTGTTACGCCTGAATTTAAGAAAGGCTGTCTTCTTTTATCACAGATAGCCACATGGTTGCATTAATAAGTAAATACCACAATGAGTAATAAATAACTAATACATTTCCTTAAACCAGCAGACAGCTTAAACAAAACATAACAGAAACAAAATACAACAGATGTATTTTTTTGGTTATCGAGTATATTTGCTTACCTTGAGTTCTCTTTTTAGACCCTAGTTGTGTTGTATTCAGATTCATGTTTGCTTAGAGACCCAATGAGGCAGAACCTGGAATGTTATGGCTATTTCATTCAACAAAATAATATTTGCATACACACAAAATATATGCATATTTACATATACTTAATTAAAAATATCCCTGAAAATTTTAATCAAACTAAACAAATAGATTTTTGTTGGCATGCAAAAATCCTTCAAAATTACTAAAGCTATCTTAGACTCTAACAAAAAGGTATTAAATTCATTGAGAAAATAGGAATATTGTATAAAGAAACTTAAACCTACATAACTCATGCAAGACAAAACAAAAATATGTACAAAAGACTCAGAGTGCTTGGAATTTGAAAATGTCTTCCTAGTTGTTAATGTCTTTTTTCCCTCATAAACTTTTATTTGTTCTTATTTCCAGGTATTCTAGAAGGTAATAACAGAAGAAAAAATAGCTTATACATTTAAAAAACCCACCAAATTTTATTGCTTCTTCTTGCTACATTTTTCATAGGTAAGTATTTGGCAATCTATCAGCACTGCAATTCAGTTTATAGGCTGAAAATTTATCTTTATGTTTTCTTTGGACAAGCACTGAGGAAAACAGTTTCTTTTCAATGCAAAACATTATGATGCAATGTTTTAGAAAATATAGTTATAAATAACTTTCTATTTAAAAATGTCAGAAATATGGGTATTTCTTCAATATGTTTAACATGTCCAGTTATTATACTTATTAAAATATATAAAAATACACTGCTTTTGATTAGTGTAGCAAGCAATCTATAGAAACTCCCCTTAAATATGAGGATGCTATATAATAATATAAAAATTCACATTATATAGGTAAGTATAAAGGCATATGTTTACATCTCTACCATTTTAAAAATGGTCTTTGGTTCATTAAAATATGTACGGATGTGTAGTATATTCTATGTGCAATATATATGTATGCATATGTACACATACATATGCACTTCATATACCTGCTCTGTGCTATTCCATATATGAATTTTAGGGAAATTATGAATAAGACAGAAAAGAGAAGGGTAAAGGAAAGCAAATTAAGACACTACAATCTGAACTATTAAGAGAAAAGGAAATGAAAGAAAAGAACACAAACTATTTTGTGAGCAATTAAGTCTTCATGGAATAGTCTTCATCAAAAAAATCTATTGATACTGACCGCTGGACAGATTTATCATGTCTGGACAGCCTGTGACTCGTAGTGGGCACCTCTTCAATTTCATCTATGTCACACGCCTCTGCAGCATCTTGTGAGTAGTTATGCTTCATTACAAGAATATTTCTTCTGTTCATGGGTGGGATGAGGGGCTTGACAGGTTGGGGTGGCATTTCTGCCAAGAGAGGAGCATCTCTTGTGCTGAGGTTACTACGGCTGCCTTTAGTGCTAGACAGTTGTGATCCACAGTGATGGTCATGAATGCATTTAGAAGATGACCTCCTCAGTTTATGGTAATTTTCAAAGTCATCAGCCACATCTGCAAAGTCAGCTGTAGCCCCTGTCCCTCTAAGAGTGCATAACTCATAATGAGGAGGCTCAAATACCTCCTGGAATACTGTCTGGTCAAATTCTGCTTTCCTTTGGACAAATTTTTTACGAGGCTGTTTGATCTGTACGATGACAGAAATAATAATGAGGATGATCACAATACAGGAAGTCACCCCAATGACAGTCCCACTGGTATTGGTAAGCTGGTCCAGTAGGTTAGTCTTTCTTTTTTCTGCATTTTGGAAAGAAGTTTAAAAAAAAATAAAATTAGATATACAGTTATAATTACGCAATTTTATTCTTGTTTTCAAAGGCCTAGTTTGGCATGAGCCATTCTTTCAGGAGGTATAAAACAACAACAACAACAATGCTTCAGAATTTGAACACAGCACATATTGATCCAAGCCTGATTAACATAAAGGTTCGACTCCCAGTTATTATCACCTCCTCTTTCCTTTTCTCTTATTTCCTTCAAAAAAAAGATCGGAGAGAAATTCTTTGATTTTAAATTCAGGTCTTGGAATAAAATTTTAACTCATCATTTTAAAAAAAAGTCTCTTCCATCCTACATACCTTCAAGAAGTCGGGGTACTGATGAGCTACGTACTTCCAAATGAGAACCAAGGAGTGTGGAACAGAAAGAAGTTTGTAGCTACTTAAAAATGAATTATTTTTATAGTTAAATTAATACTAGTGAAATGTTCAGACTTATTAGCAATATTTTGAAGCTAAAATAAATCCAAAACTAAAAAACTGCAGGCTTACAGGTAGACAAAATTCCATATAGAATATTAAATATTTTCTAAGTTTTCTATTTTTATTGAACTTTTAATTAGTATCCAGGACAATGTTTGGATGGGATACTTGATGAGGAGGTTGTTTTGTTTTCTTTCTCTTCACTTCTATCTCTCAGAGACTGTAGCTTCCTTTAACTTTGAGTTTTTGAGTCACTTGCTATAGGAAACTTTTCTATGTCTCCTTAGTTATTAGCACCCTCTCCTTCCTCTTTGAAATATGTATATACTTACTTTTTCTATCTTATCAGTAGATGCAAGCACCACCTAGATGGGCAAGACTGCTTCCCATCCCCTTCATTTTGTCTTTCTATTCCCAGTGCATGGTACACCATACAAAGATTGTAGGTTCAATCATTATTGTTTTGTATTGTATTACATATTGTATTGTGTTATGCTATAATGTGTGGTGTTGCATTGGAATATATGTAATTTGAAAGTGTGAAAATTCTGAGGAAAGGAAAGGAATATAATGGAGAAGAAAAGAGAAAAGAGGAAAAACGAAAGAATTCAGGGAAGGAGAGGGAGAGAGAGAAATGGGCAGAAAGGGGGTGAGTTCATCTAATGAATGACTACTAAACTCAGCAGTTGTTCTATTATTAACTGACTTACTGGAGGAAATCCTGAACTAGGACATTTATCTATTTCTATTCTTTAGCAACTTTGCAGTTTTGCAATTCTACCCATTATGTTTGTAGTTGGGATAAACACGGCTACATATCCATATATCTGACATCCAGGATCCCTCATATTCTTTGATATTTTTGGAAATCCCAAGGCACACTCAATTTTTTATTTTTGCTTTCTCCTAGATGGCACAGAATGATCTTCCAAAGATACCTTCGAATAAGCCATTGGGCACTGAGTCAGTTTGCAAAGATTAGAGTGGTCATCATTAGGTTCTTGGCATCCCCAAATTACAACCCTCTTACTTTCTCTTCTCAGACCTCTGAACTTACTCACTCTATCATATGTTGTCCCTGTTATATAATTGAAAAAAAAAAGGAGGAAATAGGTCTTTCTGGTAATGGAAAAGCCATACTTATAGTCGATCACAGCTTTCTTTAAAGAATGAACATTGTTTAAAAAGAGAAAAATAGTTATGCTGCATCTGCTTCAGCTACTTGGGAATGGAATATCACATTCTTTTGAGTATATGGCTGCTTTTTGAGCTACGTAAAATTTCTGGTTTTTTACCATGATGCTTTAGCTTTTCAGAGGATTTTGTAGGATTCAGCAGAATTACAAGATGTTTCATTATCCATCTGGTTTGCATATTCTTGATTACTTCCTAAATCATCCATTCAGCCTTTACAAGAACACATCCACAGTAGATAAAAACAAACAAACAAAAAGTGGTGGGCTGATTCAGTTTCCCATGAGAAGTACTATTAGGCAACACAGTATAAAGGTAAAAGTACTGGGCTCAAATCTTGCTTTGAATCTTTACTATTTGAGTATTAATGGGACAAGTCACTTAATCTATTGGAGTTTCAATGCCCTCACCTGCAATATTCCTATAATCATGCTTATGCTACCTATCCCACAGGGCTGATGTAGGAAAGTACTCAGTAAACCTTGAAGTACTATATGAATGTGAAAGAAATTCATACAGGTGCTTATTCTGAAAGGATACATCAAAGAATACCTCTTATTTATATGTGCAACCCACACTACAAATTCCATTCACAGTGATTTTCATCTCAAGAACACATTTATTCAGAAGAATCCATGTCAGATGTGGGTCTCTCACTGAATGCCTGCAGTCATTACTGCTTTTCTTACAGTTGAGGATTTCTACTTCCATTCACAGTAAGTAAGCACCTTAATACGCAATACTGGGCTTTAAGCATGAAAAGGTTTTAACTTGCTTCCCTTTGCTTGCCTGTGCTTCTCAGCAAATTGTTTATGTTGGAGCCTGATAAAAATAGTTCATCTGACACTTCCAAGTAAGCTTAAACATGCTACTTTCAGGAACTAACCTAAGCTTCTTGGATCCAGGGGCAAACCTGTGCCCACACACAAAATAGGGGGCAATCAGGCAGTCAGTTTCCTTAGAAGGAGATATAAATAGCTTACTCAATGAGTTAAGCAGTCTGAAGCATCAGAAAGCCAAACTGCTCCTCAGAGATATTCAATTTTTAGTGTTCATGCACAGGGACCAATGAAATCAAATTGAAATTAATGAGAGATGCAGCCATGGATTAAGAAGACTGAAGAGGAATGGGCTACATTAAAGGGTTCATTTTGTGTCTTCAGGGCCACAAGGGTTCTGTTAAAGTGAAAGTGCTTAAAGAATATATATGTGCTCCTATGCACATTAATAAAAACAGAGAACTTCAGAAATGGAAGAAAGACAATATAAATTCTCACTAAGCACACACAGACACAGACACACATACACACACTCTCACACACAGACACAGACACAGACATACACACACACACTCACACACACACACACACACACACACACACACACACACACACACCCCTAACAATAAAACATATAGTTTACAAGAAGATTTCCTGTATTATCTATTTAGGAAAATTTTCTTAAACCACTCAGAAGCTTGGGATAATCTTCCCTTTATCACTAGGAAAAGGTGAAGAATTCCAGAAACTCAAGCCCAAGTATTACCTTTACAGTGATTTTCATCCCAAGGATACACACAGTTCTGGAGTCCATTGCAGACCAATGTGTTATTAATACACATATTACTATGGCAGAAAAATGTATTGCCTTCACATGGAGCTAAAATTGTAAAGAAAAGAGAAAAAAATAATCAGCATTGTTCAATGGTATGCCCTCATATCTTACACCCAAGGGGGAAAAAGATATGAATGATAATTTGTTGTTAAATTGAGATAAATGATCTGACATGAGTTTTCATAAGTGTTCAGATGTGGCAATTATTTCTTGCGTTAGAGGAAGAGCTGAAATACCTTTGGAGAAGCCTGCAGAAAATTTTCCACTGTAGAAAAAGATCATTATTGCCTAAACAAGAGAATTGATGTTGCATACTTTGTTTAGGTTTGCTATACTTCTTTAAAGTTAAATTCAGTTAAATGTTTATATTAGAGAATAAACTAATTCTATTTTGGAAATGTAGAAAGTAGGAAACATCAGTCAATCTGGATTACAAAAAGAAAATATGATATTGCTATATCATATGGGTTCTGTCAATGGGATTTCTATGTTTAAGAAATTAACCCATTTCATATATCTCTTATGCATATATTGGCCACATGTACACTTTTCTATAATTCATAAATAATAATAAACTATTATCATTGAAATTTACTTTAAGCATGAAGAGAAACTTTGGGACTAAGTTGTACAAAAACATATGAAAGTCAAAGTCCTCAAATGTTAACATTTCCTTAAGATAATCTTTATGTTATCATAACTCAGGTTTTCTTTTCCTATCATTAAAGTTGTGACAGACAACATTGCATTGCAGATAGTATGGCCAGTATGCTGATCTTGAAGTCAGGGAGACCTGGATTCAATTCTTACTTCTGACACTTTCTACTTGAAGTAATAGGTAAGAAGCCTTACTAGTCTGAGCAGCTAGAATTTCTCTAAGTCAGTACTTCTTAAACTGTGGGTCACAATCTCAAAGTTGTGACCCTCAGTTCATGAGTGGAAAAAAGTAAAAGAAGCCTTTCTCTAAGTTATAAGTATCAACTAAATTTTCAACAGGTTGGAAAATCAGTTTGTTTATACAAACAAGTATAACATTTAAAACGTACTAGCTGTTATCTAGATTATGAAAATTTTACTTGTTAGCATTTAATATTGATTAACATTGATTTTTTTTAAATTTTAATTTTCTCTATCAATTTCCCCTTGCTATCTTTATCTTTTTCCATTTTAATTACTCATTTGCTTCTACCTACATGCATTCTCAGGTTTCATCTCAGTGTAATTCTCTCCTAATGATATCTAAAGAAATAAATCCAGTGCTCTCATTTTGGTCTTCATTTTACTTGAAATTTCTGTAGTAATTATCATCAGCCCTCAACCTTATTTGCTACTTTTTTTTCAGTATTTGGGTTTTTGACAGTGCCTCATCTTGAATTCTTTCTAACTCTTGAACAATTCTTTCTTAGTTTCTTTCATTAGCTCCTCTTCCTTATCACAACCTGTAATGGTAATGGAATTTAAAGATCCCCCTGTATAGTCTTGGTTTTTCAATTGAGTGTTAAAACCCAGAGCTTGTGAAACCTACTTGTGAGATGGACTTGTTGATGTGAAGAGACAGAGCTGAACTGGGAGGAGCTGGTGCCATGGATTTAGAGAGAAGACCAAGCAGAGAGAAGCTCAAGTAGAGAAGGCCAGAAGGACTTTTGGAGAGCAGTATTATGGAGGCAGAGAGGACAATTGCCGGGGGCCAGAATTGCTGAGAGAAAGACTTTTGAGGGCCAATTGAAACTGCCCAGGACATTTGAGAACTGCCACCTGGAACTGCCGAGAACTGAGGAGGTATGGCTGTGTTGCTGGTATTTTGTCTGTTCGTTTTGATGTTGTTTTGCCAGATTCATCTGTTGGTGAAGGACAGTGCTGCTGTTGTAGATGTCCTGGAACCTTACTGTTGGTTCAGAAGCCCTGAATGAGAATTTTCTTGTTGTATGTTAACAGAAATCCTGGAAGAGGTTCTTGCTAATGTTTTCAGGATTTCTGGGACTGTTCTGCAGGCAGAGAGTGAATTTATGAGGACGCTGGCAATATATACTGGCTTTGTTAAGCTTTGTCTCCCCAGGAAAAGAGATTGCTAAGAACTTGCCTTGTGTCACCATGAAGAAAGGGCTTTCCTTGAGTTTTCAATGCTGTGATGATATCTTAACCTTGTTGTAGCTTAAGGGTAGATGGCCTTTTGGGCTCTCCTGCCCCTTTTGAGAAAGTGCTTGGCATTAATGGATGGTATTGTAATTCAGTTGTGATCCAGGGGTGGGAATCTTTTGACTCTTTTTGCTCTTTGACTGACCAAATGAATGTATTTTGTTTATGATTAGAAACTAATCTCCATTTGAAAAAGAGACTTTGACTGACTAAATGAATGTACTGTGCAGGGGTGGAGTAGTACCTGGATTGAACTGAGAACTTAATTGCTAAAGGAATGAGTTACACTGTATTTTGATTTTCTCTGTTCTGTGAATGTTTTACCTTAATCTGTCACTGAATAAATGGGGTTTGTTATGCTGGTATTCTGAACTTTGGGAGTTGCCTTTGCTTGGCATTACACAACATAAAAGGTAGGGAAAATAACCCAAATCTTTGTCGTTTCCTCTCTTCTCCACTCTCTTCCTCTCCTTTTGTCTCCTCTTCTCTTCATCTCTCCTCTATTTCATTAGAATGTGAGTTCTTAGAGGGCAGGTACTGACTGTTGGTCTGTCTTTGTTTTTGCAGATCTTAGCACATAAATACGTAGTAAACATATAAAAAATTCTTGTTCAGGGATTCTTCTTCCCTGCCGTTCTTTTTCCCTCTCCCTGCCCTATTTACTCTCTCCCTTTGTAGTCTAACTCTTTTTCATTTCCATTAATGCTGATATTTAGTTAATTCCCAAATCTATATCTATAGCCATAGAATCTCCTGTGAGCTCCAGTCCTTTATTTGCAATTATTTCCTAGACATCTCTATCTAGATGTCCTCAAATTCAAATGTGTATAACTGAACTCATAGGTTCTTTGCTGCCTGTGCCCAGTAAAGTGCTTTCCACATCAAAGAAACATGTTTTGAAATCTGTGCTCAAATCTTTCCATCTTTCTAGCTTCTCTTAATATTTTGACAATAGCATTATTCTGTTAGGAACCTGCCTGCTTAGCTATAATTGGCAATACCATAAGTATTGACTTATGGCTCATTGCTTTTTAGTTATTTGAAATAGGGTGTATAATTACCTAGTCCCACCCCAACTTCGCTTTTACCATGACAATCTGTCTCTTAAAATGAGATTGCAGTGGGTCATATGCCTGGAATATGGAAGTGAATTTTTGCTGTTAACAAAGAATTTCTTGGTTGAAAGGTTATCTGGCCTGCCTCCATGTCTGTCCAAAATGTCATAGCACTTAAAATGCAGAAAATATGTATTTGTTTATAACTGTCAGAGGAAGCAGTAGATTATAGGAGTTTTATTAAAGGGGATTATAATGGAAGTAGGAAGCATGTTAGGATACACAAGACTTGAGCTTTTCCCTTATGCTATATGGTGGACATAAGAGCAGAAAGAGCATTTTTTTGCTGTCCTTTGGGCACTTTTTTTTTCTTCTCCTCAGGTGACCATGTTAAAGGACACAGTTTTGCTTTTCTTCTTTGGTAGACAGTGTCCTTATTGAATTCCTCTTCTACCTACTAAATAAAATTACATAACTATTGAGTGAGAGTCTGGTTATCCCCCTGCTGACCTTTTGGCCACTGCTTATAAGATCTGAAAGATGGTGAAGGGATGGAGAAGGAAAGTAAAGAGGAGAGAGAATGCATCATGTATGTATTCAGAGGCCTGCTGTAATGCCAAACAAAGACAACTTCCAAGGTTCGGATTACCAGCATAGCAAGCCCCATTTGTTCAGTGACAGATTAAGGCAAACATTCACGGAACAGAGAAAATCAAAATACAGTGTAACTCATTCCTTTTAGCAAGTAAGTTCTCAATTCAATCCAGGTACTACTCCACCCCTGGACAGTACATTCATTTAGTCAGTCAAAGTCTCTTTTTCAAATGGAGATTAGTTTCCAATCATAAACAAACTACATTCATTTGGTCAATCACAGAGCATAAAAAAGTCAAAGGTTTCCCACCCCTGGATCACAACTGAATTACAATGCCATCCATTAACACCAAGCACTTTCTCAAAAGGGGCAGGAGAGCCCAAAAGGCCATCTAACCTTAAGCTACAACAAGGTTAAAATATCATCACAGTGTTCAATGCCCAAGGAGAGGTCATGTCTTCTTCTTGACCCAGTACTCAGCAATTCCGGTTCCTGGGGAGGCAAAGCCCAACAAAGCCACAACACACATTGCCAGTGTCCTCATCAAGTCATTCTCTGCCTGCAGAACAGTCCCAGAGACCCTGAAAACATCAGCAAGGACCTCTTCCAGGATTTCTGTAAACATACCACAAGAAAATCCTCCTTCAGGGCTTCTGAACCAACAGCAAAGTTCCAAGACCTCTACAACAGCAGCACTGTCCTTCACCAGCAGGTGAATCTGGTAAAACAACATCCAAACCAACAGACAAAATAGTGGCATCACAGCCATGCCTCCTCAATTCTCAAAAGTCCTGGGCAATTCCAACTGGCCCTCAGCAGTCTTTCTCTCAGCAACTCAGGTTCCATGATACTGGATACTGCTCTCCCAGAAGTCCTTCTGGCCTTCTCTCAGCTTGGGCCTTTCTCCCAGTTCATGACTCCTCCCAGTTCAGCCCTTTCTCTTCACATCAACAAGTCCATCACACTAATGGGATTCACAAGCTCTGGGTTTTAACACTCAACCCCAAAAGCAAGCCAAAACAGGGGGATCTCCAAATTCCATTACCATTACACCTGCCTAGGATAGTGTGGTTAATCATTTTCTCAAATAGCCTTTACTTTTTAAATTTTAAGGACATTTTGCTACATTGTTTTGTACATTATCAGTAGCTGGGTTGGTATAGTGGATAGAATACTGACCTGGGAATCAGGAAAGACTGATTTCAAATCCAGCCTTACGTACTTACTAGCTGTGTTACCCTGAACGAGTCATTTAACCTCTATCTATCTCATTTTCCTCAACTGTAAAGTGGGTATAATAATAGCTCTTACCTCCCAGGGTTTTTGTGAGGATCAAAGGAGATAGTGATTATTAAATACTTAGCACAGCGCTTGGCACATAGTAAGCATTATATCAATGTCAGCTATTAGCTTTCATTTTTATCTTTCTTCTTCCTTAATGCCATACACAATCAATTGGCACATAAAAGTTAAATAACCAGGTAATTTTAACCTGTCATCCAACTTGCTATTTCTCCGAAATTTCACTTTTATTTGTGCATTCCTTTACATCACAATTGTCCTATTTTAGACCCTCATTTACATTTAATCTGGGTGTAATGTAAACATTTCTAATTGCTTTCTCTGCTTTAATTACCTTTTAAATACAACCCCATCTTCAAACAGCAAAGTAAGCTTTTTCTTACCTAGAGGTGACCAAGTCACAAAACAAAATCAAGGATTACTCACAAAAATAAAAGAAAAAACTCCTTTTATCAGGATTTAAAGCCTACACAATTTGGCTTCAACAAACCTGCTCACCTTTTTCTCTCACCAGTCTTCCTTTTTCTCTCTCATTCTGTACTGGACTATTCAATATTAGCTAATATTATACTGCATTCTCTTGTCACCATGCATTTGTACATTTTGTTCCTAAGGCTTCAAATGGGTTTCCTCCATGTCTGCCTATTGACATCCTTTATTCACTTAAAAACCCAGCACATGTCCTTCATAAAGTCTTCTGTGTTACCAAGCCATTAGGATAATGGAATTGGAGAATTGGAAGAGACATCAAGGAACCATGTAATCGCCTGAGACTAGTATGGGACATTTGTCTATGATATCCCCATGGCTTTCACTTGAATATAATTAGTGATGTGAAACACACTATCTCCTGAGGCAGCCAATTCCACATTAGGAAAAAGTTAATTATTAGGAAATGTTTCCTTGCATCAGCCTAAATCTAGGTCTCTGCAATTTCTATCTCATTGATTCATTTTTTTTTCTAAGCAGCCAAAGAAAATATGTCTAATGTCTCTTCTTCCATGTGACAACCTTTCAGATAAAGACAGTTATCATACCCCAGCTAAATTTTCTCTTTTTCAGCATAAAAATTATTCAACCAGTCATGTATTTATTAACTGCTTACTTCATGCCAGATACTATACTAAGTTCTGAGGATACAAGAGACAAAACAGTGAAGTGTTTCTGCTATCAGTGAACTCAAATTTTAATAGAGGAAACAACACGATCATAATTAAGTACATATAAAATATGTACAAGGTTAATACAAGGTATTTTGGGACAGGGAACACACTGGAAGAGCAGAGGTGAGCTGTGGAGGAGAGATCAGGAAAGGTTTTATATAGGAGCTTCTTGAGTTGAGTCCTGAAATTCCTCAAAAATTCCTCAAGAGGGAGGCAAGGAACAATTGCATCTAAGACATGGAAGACAGCTAGTACAAACTCATTGTCAAGATATTAGGAAACACCTGTTTTCCAGAGCTAAAGCACATCAAGCAGACTGTGGCCTGAGCATGACATAACAACAGTCTAAAACTCTCACCCTCTGAATGATCTCAGACTCAGCAAAAACCCAGAATTGTTTCTGGTCATGAAGCCCTGGTAAGAATCAAACTTGTCACCTTGTTGTTGTTACCTCTCATTGTCAGGGCGACAGCTCACTGCATGACCATAGATAGAAGTATTGAGCCCTCATCATACTAAAATGGATCTCTCCCACTGGTGGCAGGGCTCTGACAAATGTGTACTTCCTTGCAAGCCATTTCCCTCACTTTGAAATTAAACTTCTGTTTGATTCCTGACTCTCCTGTCTTTAGCCTGCTTCCTTTGGCTCTAGTCACCCACAGGTTAGAGAATTCCAGTACAGTTGACAGCACAGAAATGTGAAATTGAGTTCCCAAATGATTAAACTGAACCTCATATGGCATGGATTCATGGCCCTTTGTTTTCTACTGGCACAGTCTCCAGCTTGTCAATGTCCTGCCTAAAATGTGGTGTTCCAAACTTAATGCTACATTCCAAGTATGGTCTAACTAAGTGGTCCTACCTTCATCAAATCTTTCAGGTCACTGTTAACTGCTTTTTTCTTTCTTTCTTTTTTTTTTAATTAACTTCTGTGTTTATTTTTAGTTTGCATCTTTCATTTCCACAAGATTTTGAGTTACAAATTTTCTCCCTGTCTTTCCCCTACCCACCACCCCAAAACAGTGATCTCACTGAATACCCCGTCCCCCAATCTGCTCTCTCCTATATCCACTCTCATTCCCCCTCTGACTTACTGCTGGGGCAAGATGGATCTCCCTAACCCAGCGCCAGTCTATCTTATTTCCCAGTGAAATACAATAATAATAAGAAGAACAATAATAATATAATATATAAAATATGTATTTTAAACATTTTATTTTAAAAGTTTAAGTTCTAGATTCTTT
>CM053580.1:425109000-425129749 GCA_028627135.1 Pseudochirops cupreus | reverse complement strand
TCTGCTGATCTGTTTTTCTGTTTGTTTGTAACTTCTGTTTGTATTCTCTGAAGTTCAGGGTGCCGACTTTTTCCCCTGAACTAGGTAAATGGTATTTGATTGATTAAAGTAAGATTGTTAACCCATTTTGAGTTGCTTTCCTTTAGAAAAGCAGATCTAAGAACCTGTGCTAGTAGCCACCCTCGGTATGCTAGGGTGCTTGCTGATACAGAAATATACCCCATTCTACCTTTCCTTTCTTTCTACACCCAGTGTAATCCTCTTTCATATCTCTTAATTATTTTTTATATCATTCCTTCAAATTCACTTTATACCTTTACCCTCTGTTTATGTATATTCTTTCTACCTTGTACTATCACTAGTTATCATTGTTGTTTGTCCTTTGCTCTGGAAGAGGAGCATGACATCAGGAAGGTGATGCCATGACTTACAAGTGAAGTGGATCTAAGTAAGGGAGGACTGTGGAAAGTCACCAGCCTCACTTTCTCCTCCAGAGCCATCTGAGTTCAGTGGCATAATATACATCAGGATGACTGGAGATGGACAATTGAGAATTACAAGTATCATCTTCCCATGTATGGATATAAACAGTTCATTTCCATGGAATACTTTATGTTTTCTTTTTCCTTTTTACCTTTTTAGGCTTCTCGTGGGTCTACATATTGGAGGTCAATTTTTTGTTGTTGTTGTTGTTCAATGCTGGTCTTCTTATTAAAGGGTAAAATCCTTTTCTTTAATTGAATTGCCATTTTCCTTTCTTGAAGTATTACACTTAACTTAATCCAGTAGGTGATTCTTTGTTGTAGTCCAATCACCTTTGCCTTCTGGAATATAATGTTCCATGACCTCATTTCCTTTAGTGTTGCAACTGCTAAACCCTGAGTAGTACTGATTGTGGCTCCTCAATATCTGAATTGTTTCTTTCTGGCCATTTACATTATTTTTTCTTTGACCAGATAGTTCTAAAATTTGGTTATAATGTTCCTTAGAGTATTTATATTGGGATCTCTTTCCTTAGGTGATTGCTGGATTTTTTTAATGCCTATTTTGCCAGGACATCAAGGTAGCTTTCCTTAACAAATCCTTGAAAGGTGCTGTCCAAGTCTTCCTTTTGATTATGGCTTTCAGGGAGTCTGATGATTCTGAAATTTTGTCTCTCCTGGATCTATTTTCCAGGTCCATTGTTGTTTTTTTTTCCCCTTAATTTCCAGTTTTTTGCCACCACAAAGAGAGCTGCAATAAATAATTTTGTACATATGGGTCTTCCTCCCACTTCTATGATCTCTTTGGGATACAACCCCAGAAGTGGTATTACTGGGTCAAAGGGTATGCAATTATTTATAGCCATTTGGGCATAGTTCCAGATTGCTCTCCAGAATGGTTGTATCTGTCCTTTGTTTTTTGAATGAGGTATTTTACATTTTCTTTGGTTGTTTCTTTTTTTTCCTTTCTTTTGAATTTGTTTGATTGATTCTTGATGTCTCATAGTCATTAGCTTCTACTTGACCAATTCTAACTCTTAAGGAGTTGTTTTCCTCAGCTTTTTAACTTTCTTTTCTATTTGGCCAAATTTACTTTTTAAGTAGTTGTTTTCCTTAGTAGATAGTTGCATCCCATTTTCCATTTGACCAATTTTACTTTTAAGCTCATCTTTTCCTTTTCTAAGCTATTGACTCATATTTCTGAACTGTTGACTTTCTTTCAAAATTCTCTTGCATCACTCTCATTTCTTTTCCCATTTTTTTTTCTTCTACCTCTCTTTTATGATTGTTAAACTTGTTTTTGAGCTCTTCCATGAATTCTTTCTGGACTTGAGACCAATTCTCATTTTTGTTTGGGGCTTTGCCCAAAGGTGTATGAACACTGTTGTCCTCTTGTGAATTTGTATCTAGGTCTCCTCTGTCACCATAATAATTTTCTATGATCAGATTCTTTCTTGATTGTTCTTTGCTCATCTTTTGGGGCCTTTTTTCATTTCTTTTAAATTTGAGCTCTGCTCCCAGGGTGAAAGAAGCACGCTCTCAGGCTTCTTTGCCAGGTGCCGTAGGCCCTGACTGTTTACCTGGTGGTACACTGATATTGCTCTGTGGACCCGAGGGACTCAGGTGTCAGGTGCGATCCTGAGGGGTTGGGTTGGGGGGTGGCTGGTTCTGCTGGAGGCCAGAGGGGGTCTGGTAGATTACCTGATGCTCAGTCAGTGCCCTAGTTCTGGTGTTTAGCGTGTGTTGAGACTAATGAGTTGTATCTGAGTTTCCCTGGGTCTACACTGAAACAAGTTGTGCTTTGGCTGCCTGTTTGCGCAAGACTATGCTGAAGCATGTTGCAGTTCTTGGACCAGGATACTGTAGGTTTCCCTGCATATTTTGAGGCATGTGGGGGGTTCTGTGGTTGGTGTTTGCCTGCTTCTCCACAATAGGGCTCAGAATCTACCACCAGTTTGCTGAGGTGGGGCTTGGTGCAGGTTTGCTGGGATACTTCCTCTTCCAGATTACCTAAGTGAGATACTTTTCCTGTCAATTTTTCAAGTTTCGTGGGCTAAAAGATTGTTTCATTGTCTTTTTGCTGGTTCTTCTATTCCTGATTTTGTTATAGGGTGCTATTTTATGGTTGTTTGGAAGGGAATATGGAAGAGTTACATTGATTTACTGTATACTCTGCCATCTTGGCTCCCAAAAGTCTGTTCTGGTATGTTCTAATATTCAAAATTCCTCTAATTTCTTCTTGATATTCATTATTTGTGATAATCATAATCTTTTATGTGACCAGCATTTGATGGGAGGGAGTCAACATTGTGGATATAACCTCAAGACAGCCGTACTTTTTTAAAGAGATATTTAAGAGGAAAGCAGATTGAACATTAAAAACATAACAACAACAACAATAATAATAATTCCCTTAATCAGAAACATACAGGGAGCAGATGAATATAATTCTAGTTATGTTACCTCCCATTCTTTCTCAGAGGAAATCAGCAAAAGTAGGCTCATGGCCTTGTCTCCTGCTTCCCATCATGCAGGAATTAAATTCAATCAAGATTGTAGAAATATCTTTTCATCTGTCCTTGTGAGCCAATTTTTAGACAACTCACATGGAATATACATATAACTCACATGAGCAACTCACCAATATCAATAAATGCATACAAATATAATTTTACCATTTTATTCTGGTTAACGTTTAAGCATAAAATTCAACTTTATTTATTTTTATCAACTTTAGATTGTATAATATACAATGTTTTCACTTTTAGCCAAGTAATACATTTAATTTTTAATTCAATTACAGTCTTCTTCAGTTTTCCATAACTATTTACAATGATATTTCAATAGGGCATACTATCAATTCCTAGAACCACTGGCATTTAGAGCTTTTCCTGTAGACATCTATTGCCAACTAACTGAGGTAGCATTGCTTTGGAGAAGCAAAAAAATGTTATTTTAAAATCTGCCTTCAACCAGGGGTGGAGCTAGATGGCAGAATGAAAACAAGGACTTCCTTCAGTTCATCCAAATACTTGTAAAAATGACTCTAAACAAATTCTATGGAAGCAGAACCCACAAAATTACAGAGTGAACCAAATTTCTAACCCAAGACAACATGGAAGGTAGACAGGAAAAGTCTATTGCACTGGGCTGGGAGAAGAGCACAGTCCAGTGTGGGCCAAGCCAGCACAGACTGGGCCCCAGCGACACCCTGAGTAAGCCTTAGGAGACTGAATCACTGACAACTGTTGAGGTTTATAGACTTCTCAACCCACAGACACAAAAGACAATAAAGAAGGTGAGTGGAAAGGTCTATCTTGTCCTTAGTGGTCCAGAGACAGCCCCAGGAGAAGGTAAATGGCAGCAGTGGTGGCAACAGCAGCTGCAGTGACTGCTTTCAGAGCTCTTGGCTGACAGATATTAGGGGGATCAAGTGACTGATCAGAGGGGGATAGCAGGGATCTCTTTGGTGGTGCTAATGAAGGATTCTCTTACTTCGAACTTGCTTGGATCTGGGTCACAGCCTTGAGTGGAAGTCCTAGGGCAAGGAGAAACCCAGTTGTGGCAGAGCTTCTGGGAGTGATGGAGAGGAAATCCTCTTCACAGTTGAAAGACAGAAAAGCATGTTTATGATAACTTACAGACCAGAGCACAGAACAGGAGAGGAGTAAACACCTCTCCTTTGATAATACAAGCTTGGGAGAACTAAAAATTTGCAGATCCCTAGAAATATCTTTGAAAACAGTTGCACAAAACCCTGAATTTGAGAGAGTGCACTTTCCATTCTGGAAGCAGAGTGCTACCTTAACAAAGTGCTAAAAAATCAAATTATTGGCTGGGAAAATGAGCACAGTGTGGAAAAAAAAATATCAGACTACAGAATCTTACTTTGGTGACAAGGAAGATCAAAACATATAACCAGAAGAAGAGAAGAAAGTCAAAGTTCCTACATCAAAAGCCATCAAGAAAAATATTAATTGGTTTCAGGTAATGGAGGAACTCAAAGAGGATTTTGAAAATCAAGTAAGAGAAACAGGAAAAATTCGGAAGAGAAATGAGAGTGATATTAGAAAATCATGTAAACAGCTTGCTAAAGGAGACCCCCCCAAAAATACAGAAGAAAATAGCACCTCAAAAAATAGACTAACCCAAATGGCAAAAGAGGTCCAAAAAGCCAATGAGGAGAAGAATGCCTTAAAAAGCAGAATCAGTCAAATGGAAAAGGAGATCCAAAAGCTCACTGAAGAAAATAATTCCTTAAAAATCAGAATGGAGCAAATGGAAACTAATGACTTTATGAGAAGTCAAGAAATTATTAAAAAAAAAAGCCAAAAGAATGGGGAAAAAAATAGAAGACAATGTAAAATATTTCATTGGGAAAAGCACTGGACTGGAAAATAGGTGCATGAGACAGAATTTTAAAATTATTGGACTACTTGAAAGTCAATGTCAAAAAAGAGCCTAGATGTCATCTTTGAAGAAATTATCAATAAAAACTGCCTGATATTCTAGAACCAGAGGGGAAAATAGAAATTTAAAGAATCCACTGATCACCTCCTGAAAGAGATCCCAAAAGGAAAAATCCTAGGAATATTTTAGCCAAATTCTAGAGTTCCTATGTCAAAGAGAAAATATTGTAAGCAGTCAGAAAGAAACAATTCAAGTATTGTGGAAACACAACTAAGACAACAAAAGATTTAGGAGTATCTTCATTAAAATATCAGAGGGCCTGGAATATGATATTTGAGAGGTTAAAAGAGCTAGGATTAAACCAAGAATCACTTACCCAGCAAAACTGAGTATAATAGTTCAAGGGGAAAATAGATATTTAATGAAATAGAGGACTTTCAGGCATTCTTGATGAAAAGAACAGAGCTGAGTAGAAAATTAGACTTTCAAATACAAGATTCAAGAGACGCATGAAAAGGTAAATAGGAAGAAGAAATCATAAGAGACTTATTAAAGTTGAACTACTTCCATTCCTACATGGAAAGATGATATTTGTAACTCATGAGACCTTTCTTAGTATTAGAGATGTTGGAGGAATATACGTACATATTCAGGGGGCACAGGGTGAGTTGAATATGAAGAGATGACGCCTAAAAAGTAAAATTAAGGGGTGAGAGGAATGTACTGGAATAAGAAGAAATGGAGAGATAGAATGGAGTAAATTATTTCACATAAAAGAGGCAAGAAAAAGCTTTTACGATGGAAGAGAAGAGGGGGGAGGTGAGAGGGAATGAGTTAACCATACTCCCATAAGATTTGGCTTAAAGAAGGAATAACATACACATTCAATTGAGTATGGAAATCTATAGAAAAGTAGGGGAGAAGGAGATAAGCATGAGGGAAGATGATAGAAAAGAGTACAAATGTGGGGAGGGTAATCAGAAGCAAACATTTTTGAGGTGGGACATCAGCAAAGGAGATTATGGAATAAATGGGGGGCAGAATAGGATGGAGGGCAATATAGTCTTTCACAACATGACTATTATGGAAGTGTTTTCCACAATTACACATGCATAACCTACATCAAATTGCTTGCCTTCTTAACGAGGGTGAGTTGGGAGGGAGGAAGGGAGAGAATGTGGAACTCGAAAGTTTTAAAAATGAATGTTAAAAAGTTTTTTTTACATGCAACTGGGAAATAAGATATACAGGCAATGGGGTATAAAAATTTATCTTGTCTTACAGGAAAATAGAAGAGAAATGGCTAACAGAAGGGCGTGAGAGTGATAGAAGGGAAGGCAAATTAGGGGGAAGGATTGTCAGAATGCATGCTGTCTTGGGGTGGGAGAAAGGGAGAGATTGGGAGAATATTTGGAACTCAAAATTTTATGGAAATGAATGTTGAAAATGAAAAATAAAGTCAAAAAATGTTTTCCTTCAAACTCAGTTATGGTTGTATGCTGGCTGAACAACAGAATGATTCCATTTTACTAATATCTCTATAGTCATCTTTTTGTAAACTTTGACTTGATTTTAGAGTCCAGAATTAATGTAGATTGACAGTAAACCCTGAAGATTTTTTTTTCTATCCCTGAAATACAAATAAATTTGTTCAAAGGCCATGATTCTTAATGAATAGTAAGGAGTTCTAATAAAGTTCTTGGCAGAATCCGGAACATATCTGGAGAAAGTCAGAGAAGTAAGCAGTAAGAAATAAGCATTCTTGTTATGCATGGTATTCTCTTGTAAGATTGCAGGAAGCAGGGCCATGGGATTACTCATTTTTTCCTGCAGCTTTCAGACAGAGAAGAGGCTAGGTAATTATAGAAGAAATGATCTCTTTCGCAAACAGTGTTAGAAGTTCCTTAGATCAGATTTGGCAAGAAGAGACTAAGCTATCACTCTTTGCAGATGATATGATGATATACTTAGAGAATCCTAGAGAATCAAGTGAAAAACTACTTGAGATTATAAATTAATTTAGCAAAGTTGCAGGATATAAAATAAACCCACATAAATCCTCAGCATTCCTATATACTTCTAATGAAATCCAACAACAAGAAATAGAAAGAGAAATTCCATTTCAAGTTACTGTAGACATTATAAAATATTTGGGAATCTACCCGCCAAAACAAAGCCAGAACTCATATGAACACTCTTCACACAAATAAAGTCAGATCTAAATAACTGGGAAAAACATCAGTTGCTTGTGGCTAAGTCATGCTAATATAATAAAAATGACAATTTTACCTAAATTTACATATTTAGTGCCATACCAACCAATGTACCAAAAATTATATTATAGAGCTAGAACAAATAGTAACAAAATTCATCTAGAACAACAAAAGATGCAGAGTATCAGTGGAATTAATGAAAAGAAATGCTAGGGAAAGTGGCCAGATTTTAATCTATATTATAAAGCAGCAGTCATCAAAACGACTCAGTACTGGATGAGGAATAGTGTAGTAGATCAATGGAACAAATTAGGTACACAATACATAACAGTCAATGACTATAGTAATCTATTGCTTGATAAACCCAAAGACTCCAGCTTCTAGGATAAGAATTCACTATTTGACAAACACCGCTGGGAAAACTGGAAAATAGTAGGGCAGAAACTAAGCATAAGCCAACATCTTACATCATATACCAAAATAAAGTCTAAATGGGTGCACCATCTAGGTATAAAGACTGATACTGTAAACAGTCTGGGAGAGCAAGAACTAGTTTAACTGTCATATTTATGAAGAAGAGAAGATTTCATGACCAAACAAGAGTTACAGAGCATTATGAAAAGCAAAATGGATAATTTTAATTACATTAAATTGAAAAGTTTTGTACAAATAAAACCAATGTAACAAAAATCAGGAAGGAAGTTGAAAATTGGGAAAGAATTTTTACAACCAGTATCTCTGATAAAGGCTTAATTTCTAAAATATACAGAGAACTGAGTCAAATTTATAAGAATACAAATCATTCCCCAATTGATAAATGGTCAAAGGATATGAACAGGCAGTTTTCAGAAGAAGAAATTAAAGATATCTATAAGCATATGAAAAAATGCTCTAAATCAATATTGATTAGAGAAATGCAAATCAAAACAATTCTGGGGTAGTACCACGACTCACCAGTCAGATTGGCTAAGATGACAAAACAGGAAAATGATAAATGCTGGAGAGGATGAAAAATTGGAACACTAATGTATTATTTATTGGTGGAGTTGTGAACTGATCCAACAATTCTGGAGAGCAATCTGGAACTATGCCCATAGGACTATAAAAGTGTGCATACCCTTTGACCTAGCAATACCACTTCTAGGGTCGTATCTCAAAGAGATCATAAAAGTGGGAGGCGGACCCATATGCTAAAAAATATTTATAGCAGCTCTTTTCATGGTGGCAAAGAATTGGAAATCAAGGGAATGCCCATCAATTGGCGAATGGCTAAACAACTTTTGGTATATGAATGTAATGGAATACTATTGTGCTATAAGAAATGAGGAGTAGAAAGACTTCATAATAATCTAGAGAGCCTTATATAAACTGATGCTAAGTGAGGAAAGCAGAACCAGGAGAACTTTGTACACAATTGCAGGCACATCTTATGTGTGACGACTAACTTTGATACATTGGGCTCTTCTCAGCAATACAAGGTTATAAGACAACGCTAAAAGACTCATGATGGAAAGAGATATCCACATCCAGAGAAAGGACTACAGAGTCTGAATGCTAATTGAAGCAAACTACTTGCTCTTTCTCTTTTGTATTTTGTTTTGTTTTGTCCCTTCTTTCTCACTGTTCACTCCATTGGTTATAATCCTTCTTTACAACTTGACTGATTTTTTAATGTGAAGGTATTTGTACAACCTATATTTAATTGCATATAGCCATGGGGGGTGAGGAGGAGAGTGAGGGAGAGAAATCTTAGAACTCAAGGGATTGCTGAACTGGATGTTGTAAACCAAAAGTAATTTTTTTTTTTAAAGAAGCAAAGTAAAAAAAAAATAAAAGTTCCTTAGAAATGGAGCATGTGACATTTCTGAGGATTTGTTATTGTTTTAGTTGTTCAGTTGTGTCCAACTCTTCCTCACCTAATTTGGGGTTTTCTTCGCAAAAATACTGGAGTGGTTTGCCATTTCCTTCTCCAGTTCATTTTATAGATGAGGAAACTGAGTTAAACATGACAAAGGGTCTTGCTCAATGCCTCTTATCTAGTAACTGTCTAAGGCCAGATTTGAATTCAGATCTTTCTGACTATAGGCCTGGCACTCCATACACTGTGTGATCTAGATGCCCCTAATTTCTGAGATTTAGTCCAGAAATAAATGATGTATTGGTCAAATACCACTAATTATTATCTATAATTATAAGTAACTAGAGTATGTTGCTTCTTCTTACTCTTGAGACTGTTTGCTTTGTAGATGGCAAGAACGTTTTTTGCATACATTTGAGAAATGAAAATAATAAAAAAAGTAGAAAATAAAGACACAAAAGGAAGACAAAGGAGGAGTATGTAAAGAGGTGGCTATTGGTTTCCCTCATCATGATTCTATCTCATTTAATTTTTCATTTTGTCAAACATGTGTCCTAATTACAGATTTATGGAAGAATGCAATTACTATAGGAGTCCAATAAGAACCACACACAACTTCAAAAAGTTGGATATAGAAAAACAAACCTAATGGACTTATAATCCAAGACTGAATGCTCTTCTATTTCAAAACTTCATTGCTAAGTAAAACTTTAACAAGTGATCTTAAGGAAACTTATGACAGAAAACTATATTGAATCATATTTTTAATGTACATAGGGATTTTTCAGTCCTTAAGAGATATTCTAATTTTCAATTCAATTAATGTTATTCACTTTGAGGTTCTTTTATTTTACCCAGTCTTGAAAATAGTTTAACATAAGTTACTAACCCTGAGCAAAACTAGTTTGCTTTTCTTCAGTTTATGTTCTTTTCAGAAGAAGCATGATACATATTAAGCCTTTTAATATCAATCAGCAAATAGTACAGAACAAAATTCAAATGTTTTTGACCAAAAAAGTTAAGTACACAGAAAAAGGGATGGTGTCAAGGTCTGGCCAAAAACTATCCACTTCTCCAAAAAGAGCAAGTTCAAAGAAACTATATTTTAAAGAAAAACAAGTGAAAAAAACAAATTAACAATAAAACTTTTTAACTTCTTTAGCTATTATTTTTCTTCCTTCAAGTTTCTAGATGGTCTTTACAATCCTTCCGTCTCTTAACAACTATGATACTATAATTTTTCATGTCCTATTCATTTATGAAAAGCTTAACTATTTAGTTCTTCAGTTATAACGTTGATCAAAAAAGATCAAAAAATATTCAAGAAGGAGGGGCAGAGCCAAGATGAGAAAGTAGAAATAGGACCTATGCACAGCTCCAGACCTCACCACCTCCAATACATGTAAAAAATTACTCTAAACAAATTTTAGAGCTACAGAACACACAAAGTGACAGAGAGAAACAAATATCTTGCTGAAGGCAGCTAGGAAGGCCAGCAGGAAGGGTCTACTGCACCAGCCTGGGAGCCAAGTGCAATCTCCTGTGAGCTGAGCTGAGGTTCCAGCCCCAGAGGTTGCCCCAAACAGTGGCAGCCAGAGTAGCTCTAGTGGTTTCCAGACTTCTCAACCTATAAACACCAAAGACAAAGTAAAAGGTCAGTTGGGAATACTGTTGGAAAAGGAGGTCAGAAGAGCATGGTCCAGCACCTGCCCCTAGGACAAGAAGTGGCACATGTGTAGCATTGCAGCTACTGCCACATGGCTGCTTCCAGAGCTCCTGGCCTGCAGATCACAGGGGAACCAAGCCACCATTCAAAGGGAGCCACTCTTGCTTTGACCTGCTTGGATCTGGATCCCTGTCTTGGGTGGTGGAACTAGGGTGTGTGGCCAGTGTACCAGAGCTTGTGGGGGCTGCAGGGAGGGTGCCCTTTTAATAGCTCCTGCAGTTGCAAAAAACCCCAGTGATTTGGGACAAAGCTCTCTCCATTCTGGAAGCAGAGTTCTACCATGGCAAAAAGCTCAAAAGTCAAGTAATTGACTGGCACCATGAGCAAGCAGAGGAAATGCAATCATACCATAGATTCCTTTTTGGGGGACAAAAAGGATCAAGCCATGAGGTGGGAAGAAGACAGCAAAGTCAGAACTCCTGCATCAAAAGCCTCCAAGAAAAATATGAACTGATTACAAGCCATGGAGGAGATTAAGAACAATTTTGAAAATCAAGTAAGAGAAGTGGAGGAAAAATTGGGAAGAGAAATGAGAATGATGCAAGCAAATCAGGAAAATCAAGTCAACAGCCTGACTGAAGAAAGTAACATCTTAAAAAATAGACTAACTCAAATGGCAAAAGAGGCCCAAAAAGCCAATGAGGAGAAAAATGCCTTAAAAAGCCAAAATTGCCTGATGGAAAAGGAATTTCAAAAAACTCACTGAAGAGAATAATTCCTTTACAATTAGACTAGAGCAAATGGAAGCTAATGACTTTAGGAAAAATCAAGATAGTATAAAACAGATCCAAACAAATGAAAAAAATAGAAGGCAATGTGAAATATCTCATTGGAAAAACCACTGACTTAGAAAATAGATCCAGGAGAGATCATTTAAAAATTATTGGACTACCTGAAAGCCATGATCAAAAAAGAGCCTAGACCCCATCTTTCAAGAAATTATGAAGCAAAATTGCCCCAATGTTTTAGAACCAGAGATAAAAATAGAAATCAAAAGAATTCACTGATTACCTCTTGAAAAAGATCCCAAAAAGAAAACTCCTAGAAATATTATAGCCAAATTCCAGAGTTCCCATATGAAGGAGAAAATACTGCAATCAGTCAGGAAAAAATAATTTGAGTATTGTGGAAACATAATCAAGATAACACAAGACCTTGCAGCTTCTACATTAAGGGATTGAAGGGTTTGCCATATGACATTCCAGAGGTCAAAGGAGCTATGATTAAAATGAAGAATCACCTACCCAGAAAAACTGAGTACAATACTACAGAGGAAAATATGGTCATTCAATGAAATAGAGGATTTTCATGCATTCTTGATGAAAAAACCAGAGATGAACAGAAAATATGACTTTCAAATATAAGAAGCAAGAGAAGCATGAGAAGGTAAACAGGAAAAAGAAATCATAATGAACTTATTAAAGTTGAACTATTTACATTCCTACATGGAAAATCATAATTGTAACTCATAAGACTTTTCTCAGTATGAGGATAGTCAAAGGGAATAAGTGTGTGTGTATACACATATGTATGTATACGAGGGTGTACGTGTATATAAATATATATACATATATATATGTATATGAGTGTGTTCATATTTATGTACATGTATACATACACAGAGGGCACAGTATGAGTTGAATATGAAGGAATGATATCTATATAATAAAATTAAAAAGTGAGAGGAATATATTGGCAGAAGGAGAAAGGGAGAGATAGAATAGTGTGAATTATCTCATATAAAAGAGGTGAGAGAAAACTGTTACAATGGAGGGGAAGAGAAGGAAGGTGAAAGGGAATGGGTCAACCTTACTCTCATTGAATTTGGTTTAAGGAGGGAATAACACAGACACTCAGTTGGGTATCTTACCCTGCAGGAAAGTAGGAGGGAAGGGGTAAAGAGAAGGGATGATAGAAGGGAGGGCAGATTTGCAAGAGGGTAGTTAGAAACAAGCACTTTTGAAAAGGGACAAGGTCAAAGGAGAAAATAGAAAATGGGGGGGGGTGGGATAGGATGGAGTGAATTATAGTCTTTTACAATATAACTACTATGGAAATGTTTTGTGTAACTACACACGTACAACCTACATTGAAATGCTTATCTTCCTAGTAAGGGTGGATGAGTAAGAAAGTAGAAGGGAAAAAATCTGGAACTCAAAGTTTTACAAACAGATGTTTTAAAAAAATTGTTGTTGTTTTACATGCAACTGGGAAATAAGATACACAGGCACTGGGGTATAGAAATCCATCTTGCCCTACTACAAAATTGCGGGGAAATGGAAGATGATATAAGAGAGAACAGATTATGGGAAGGGGTATTCAGTAATCTCAGTATTTTGGGGTGGGGGAGTAGGGGAAAACAGGGAGAAAAATTTGTAACTCAAAATCTTCTGGAAATGAATTTTGAAAACTAAAAATAAAGAAATAAAGTGGAAAAAAAAAGAAAATCTGGAAAAAAAGAAACATATAAAAAATAGCCCACTTACTTTCCTACTATTTAAACTATAAATTCATGGACATTTCCTTCTCCCCATTTTTTTAATTTTGGTTTTGAACTGGATCTGCAGTTTCAATAGTATAGGGGATGCCTATCAATATAGATATTTATGTACTCTGCAAATTACAATCTTACAGAATTTGGTAAAATATAATTTTCTTAGAGTAATATAACAAGCATGTGACAGAAAATTTTAGTGTTTGTGTAAAGTGTAAAGTTAATCAGCTTCAGTAACTAACTCTGCCATTGATTTAGAGACCAAATCAAGGGAGAAGGAAGGAGTATGGTATTATTTCCAGTGGTAGCTATATATTTTGATTGGCATGGTCTGGTTCTGCAGATACTTTTCATGTATCCATTTGTGTTTAGCTAAAACACTTTTCTCTGGGAAGAACAACTAGGAAATCACAGAATCAAAAAGAAATATGAATTGAGAGTATAGAGATCATCTAGTCTAATTAGAATCACAGGATCACTGAGTTGGAAGGGATTTGGGGACCATCTAGTCCAAACTATACCCCACCTTGCCCTCTAGCCTCCAAAATGCATTATTTCTTGGTGTAGCCTGCCACACTTTTGGTCATTTCTAATTATCAAGGATTTTGCCCATACACCATGCTTAAATATACCTCTCTGTAATTTCCAATGATTGCATATCTCTGCAGCCAAACTGAACAAATCAAATCTCTCTTCCACATGAAAGCCCCTCATATACTTGAAGTCAGCATTCATGCAACTCTCCTCCCACCCCTTTGTCTTCTCTCTCAGTATTCTGGTTACCCTTCTCCAGATTTTTTGAGCCATTTAATGTCCTTCCTAAAATAAGTTCTATTTCATCACAGGGTAATTGTTATAGAAGTGTATTCTAAATGCTAAAGCCCTTTCTAAATGTGATCTATTAAGATTATTCTTACCTTATGTGATTTTTAAAATTTATTTTATTTTTAATTTATAGACTAAAACAAGAATTTCTATAGCACAGCATATTAAAAAAAAAGATGATTGCACATGAAACTGCAAATCTATTATGAATGGAATGATCTTATATGTGATAAGTGTAAAGCTTAAGCTTTTGAAATAATAATTCATTATGGTAAAAAAATTGTTGGGAAAACTGGAAAGTAATATGCAGCAATTGAGTATATACCAATATCTTATATCATTTACCAAGATGAGGTCAAAATGGATACATGATTCAGATATAGAGATATTAATGAGAAAAATTAAAAGAACAAGGTATAATTATCAAAAATAAGGATAGGTGAATAATTTATGAATAAACAAAAGATAGAGAGCAAAGTCAGGTGAAAAGTGGATAATCTCTTTTACTAAATTTAAAAGGTTTGTGCAAATAAAACAAATATAACCAAGATCAGAAAGAAAGCAGAAAACTTTGAGATATCATACCAGATTGACTAAAATTTTGTAAAAGGAAAATGACAAATGTTGGAAGGGATGTGGAAAATTTGGAACACTAATTCATTGTTGGTGGAACTGTAAACTGATCCAACCATTTTGGAGTGCAATCTGGCATTATGCCCAAAGAGTTATTAAACTACCTGTATTCTTTGACCTAGCAATACCATGTCTAGGTCTAATTCCAAAGATGATTAGGGGGAAAAGAAAAGAACTTAGATGTATTAAAATATTTATGGCAGCTCTCTTTGTAATGGCAAAGAACTGGAAATTTCAGGGATGCCCACCAATTGGGGAATGGCTGAACAAGTTGCCTATATGATTTTGCTCACCCCCCCCCAACCTTTCTCCTTTCCAAATCTCATCTACATTTCTTGTCCTGATTTAAGTTCCATCCCTTCATATACACTTCCCTGACTCCTCCAGGAAATCATAATCTCTCCTTTTGAGCTCAGAACAGTCTTGTCTGTACCACTCATTGGCACTTCATCATAGGCTACTATTAAAATTACATATATTGGTATTTAACTTAGTATGTGTGATATATCTCCTCTCCTCATCTAAAGCATAACCTCCTTTGGGGCAGAAGTCAGCTACTATATTTTATTTATCCTTAATATTATACCTTATACTCCATTATTATTAAAAAGTGCCAGACATATAGCTCATGCTCAATAAATATTTTGCATGAATAATGAAATAAATGAAATTTGATTTGAATTAAATTACTTTTAATAATAAAAAAAACTTAGAGGTTCATAAACTTCTTTTCCCTTCTTGCCCAAGTCCTCTTTATTAAATCACTAAAAATTATTTTCCCTAAGGAATAAGGTTTGCTGTGACCCTGACTTGAAGGCTTGCTCTATCCAGTAGTCTTAACAATTTCTTTTTCCTTTAGAAAAGTCAATTGTAAACTTCCTCAAGGCTCTTGCACGCTCTCAGTCTGACAGTCGCTCAGCCTCAAAGGGAGATGAAGTTGAAAATTCAGCTCAAAGGACAGCTTTTCCAGCAAATGAACAGAAACAAGAAAGCATGCACCCAAAGTCTGGCCAACCTTTGATGAGATCTCATCACTTCTTTCAGAGAAGATACATTTGATCATAATCCATTTTAAATGACCCTGCTACTCACCAGAACCAGCATGATATGCCTTAAATCACTTTGCAAAGTAAAGATAGCTCTAGGTAGATATTACTAAATTCTTGTTGTGTTCACCTAGAATTGTCTCTGATTTATTTTTTTAACTCCTAGGTGTCCTTTCACTCCCAGTGGTCAGGTATTAAAGGCATGGAAAGAATCAATAAAATATCTCATATATTAACTAATAATAACCATAATAACAGGAACATTTACATAGTGCTTTAAGGTTTGCAAAGTACTTTATATATGTTATAATATTTAACCTTGACAATAAGACTTGAGGCAGGGAGACCAATAAAGAGCTATTGCAATATCCCAAGTAAGAGGTGATAATAGTCTAAACTAAAGTTGTGGTTTCATGAATGAAGAAGTGAGAGATGTTAGTGAGGTAAAACTGACATCTAGCAACTGATTAGATATTTGGAGTAAATGAGAATGAAGAGTCAAGGGATACACTGAGGTTGTGAACCTGAGTAAATGATGGTTTCATCCTTAAGAGAAGTAGTGAAGGGACAGAAAAAGCCAATAAGTTCAATTTAACAAATTCAAAGTTGGAGATGCCAACCAGTCAGTTAGCATTTATTAAGCTTCTCCTGTATGCCAGGATGCCCTGTATCAAGTCCCGAAAACAGAAAAATATGCAAAAAACAATCCTTCCTGTCAGAGAACTTGAAGTCAGTGGAGAGTCAACATGCAAAAAATTATTTACAAATAAGTTATGTATGGGGAAAATTGGAAATAATCAGTAAAAAAAAAGATTAAGATTTACTAGGGCTGAGAAAGGTTTCAGGAAGAAGATAGAACTCCAGCTGAGACTTAAAGGAAGTCAAGGAGATGAGGAGGGAGAGTTCTTTGCATAAAAGATTTCAGGTAAAAATTCTCAATATTGGGAGATAGAGCATTTCATTTAAGGAACAGATAGGAGGCCAATGTTTCACTGTATTGCGGAGGATATGAATGGAAAATAAACGTAAGAAGACTGGAAAGGTAGGAAAGGATCAGGTTATGAAGCCCTCTGAAAGCTAAAGACAAGATTTTATATTAGATAATGGAGGTAGGGAGAATGGTCCCATCTGTTTTTCAGGAAGATCATTTTGATGATTAATTATAGGTTAAGTGTTAAGTGATATGAGGCAGGAAAATGAATCAAAAAACTATTGCAATTAAGGTGTGAAGTGTGAAGTGAGGAGCACCAGGATCAGAATGGTGATCATCTCAAAGGAGAGAAGTGAGTGTATATGAGAAATGTTTCAAAGGTAGAAACAACAGGATTTGACCACTGGTTGGAAGACAGGTGTGAGCAAGAGTAAGGAGTCAAGAGTGATGCCTAAGTTTTGAGCCTGGGTTACTGGAAGTATAATGTAACCATCAATAGTAATAAGGAAGTAAGGAAATTGTGAAACTTTTTGGAGGATCAAAATTAATTCAGTTCTGGAAATATTAAGTTCCAGATGTCTACAGAACACTCAATTCAAATGTCTGATACACAACTGGAGATGCTAGATTGAGGTTGGGAAAGAAGCTAGGGTTAGACAAGTAGATATAAGTAAGAGTCATCTGCATAGAGATGATAACTTAAGCAATGTGAAGTGATGAGATCACCTAGAGAAATAGTATAGAGTGAGAATAGCACTCATGACAGAACCTAGGGGAAAACCATTGTTAGCAGGCATGATGGAGGTGAAGATTCAGTAAAGGAGACTAAAAAGAAGGAGTCAGATATATAGGAGGAGAAACAGGGAAAAAATACTATAATAAAAACCTAAAAAGAAAGGTGTGTCAAAGAGAGGAGAGTGATCAACAACATCAAAAGCTGCAAGAGAGGTCAATAAATATGAGGATTATTAAAAGAGCATTAAATTCAGCAATTTGTACATCATTATTAACTTTGGATATTTAGTGCCAACACAATGTTTCACAGCACCAACAGCAACTGTGAGTATGCTGGCATAGTTCTCAGTCACAATACATAACATACTCTCCATATAGAAGACAGAAGCAAAATATTTATTCAGACATCAGAAAACCAAATCCCAACACCAGGAAACTGAATCTGTCAAAGCAACATAGAAGTTAATATACCACAACACAGCAGAGAGCCACACCTTCCTTTAGCCTTCCCACAAACCAACACTCAAAAGCCTAGCTATCTGTCTGGATGTGTCCTCTCCTCCCTTACCAGTTCTAACTGCTCTGATTCCCAGCTTCCTGTGGGCTCTGATCCACCTTTCAGAAAACTCCTCCCACCAGAGACTCCATGTGATTACATTCAGCTTTTTAAGGGTCAGGGACGATCTTCAAAGCAGGGAACGTCTTCAAATTCCCTTAGGCTAATTAAGGGGCAGGAAAGATCTTCAAATTCCCATTACCATTACATTCAGCACTAAGATATTTCATGTCCCTTACATAGCAAAACTACATTAACAATATATTTCATTACATAGGTTAGTGGGAGCTTAGGGGTAACTGGTGCCAACAGAACTTTACAATAATATAAAAGGGATAGCAAAAAATAAGCACATAAAACAATATCTTCAGGTGGGGGCTTGAGCACAAGCACCCCTCAAATTAATGGGCCTCAAAATCTTGTGGTAAAGGGTGAAGGTCTCTTCTCCCATAGCTACTTCTTGCTGAAATTGGACATAGAGCTGTCCCTGCCCCAAGAGGTCCCAACAGCAGATAAGTTCTTTACCTGGCATCTGGAGCTTGGTCAACACCAAGTCCAGGGGTGACATATCACAGTCATGGATGGGAGTGACATCTGGCTTAAGCGATCAGGCATCTGCAAGTAGAGGGTATTAAGCTTGTAGGAAACAAATCTCAGAAACAAGTTTAACAAACAAAAAGTCAAAAAGAGGCACATATTGTATTAGGGCAGCATGCACAGTCCTCTGGTTAGTTTTTGTCTTCTTTTTCTGAGTCAAACCCACAAAAGTAACCTTCTCTTCTACCACCTGGGACCTTCTAGTTTGTTCTTCTAAAGGAGAGTCTGAATGTTGTGCAACAGGAAGTTTTTCATTCAAAACAGCTAATTTCTTCTCCTGAATTTTCTCCTCCAATGGTTTGTCTCTGCTTTTACATATAATACGGTAACCTGTTAGTAAAACCCAGCCTCTTCTACATACCCCTTCTAGTTCACTCCATGGTATTCCTTTCAAACATGTTTCTAAATCTTTATATTCTCCCTTCTGTAACCTCAGTTCCCAGTTTTCACAGAGCCCTATACTTTTAGACCTCTCCCTAGCTAGGGAGGAATAAGGTAAATCCTCTCATTCTGGGATAGCCATTTCTTCTTCTAAATCCCTTCTGCCTCCAAATAGCGATCTGATACCTTGTGATCTCATCATCATGAAATGTAATGCCAATACAATATTCACAGCGCCAACAGCAACTGTGAATATGCCAGCATAGTGCTCAATCTCAAAATATGACAGACTCTACATATAGAAGAGGGAAGTAAAACATTTATTCAGACACCAGAAAATCAGATCCCAACACCAAGAAATCAAATCCATCATAGCAACATAGAAGTTAATACACCACAGCCTTCTCACAAATCAACATTCACAAGCCTAGTTGTCTACCTGTGCAAATCCTCTCCTCCCTGCAGCTCTAACTGCTGTGATTCACAGCTTCCTGTGGGCTCTACTCCACCCTTCAGCAAACTCCTCCCACCACAGTCTCCATGAGATTACATTCAGCTTATTAGGGGGTAGGGAGGATCTTCAAATTACCATTACCATTACAGGAGAGTACAGTTTCATTTGAATAATGGAACTGGAAGCCAAATTACAGAGTTAAGGAGAAAGTGAGAAGATAGGAAGTGGAAGTGCTTATTGTAGATGGCCTTTTTCAGGAGTTTAGCCATGAAAGGAAGGAGGCATTTGGGATAAGAGGAGGAATGGATGGACCAAATGAGATGTTCTTGTTGTTTTTGTTTATTTCCTTAGGAGAGGAGAGACAGGGTCATGTTGTAGGCAGAAGAAAAGTAGTCAGTAGACAGGGAGCAATGAGATTTTAGTAAGAGTAGAGATGATGAAGGGGAAATCTGTTGAAGAGAGAATGAAATGGGACAACATTAATATAGAAGAGTTTGCCTTGGCAAGGGGGAATATCACTTTTTTCACATAAAACAGGAGTAAAGGAGGAGATTGTAGCAGAACACATTTGAGTGATGTAAAATGAGGACGGGGGAGAAGAGAGAAATCTCATTGAATTGTCTCAATTTTTTTCAGTGAAATATGAGGCAAAGTTCTGATCTGGTAAGGTGGAGGAAGGAAAGATATAGGATATTTGAAGAGAGAAGAAAAGTTACTGCTATGGTCTATTTTCCATTTCCCAATTTTCTTTCTGTTTTAACATAAAGGAAGGGTATGTGTTTTAATAAATTTAGAGGCAATATTGTCTATATTGTATTTGACTGGAATTTTGTTGCAGATAAGTTACTAGCATTTATTAGCTTGCAATTTACCAGGCACTGTGCTTAGTGCTCAGAATACAAATAAAAACAAAAAAGAAAGTTACGGTCCTTAAGGAGCTTACTTATATTCTAATGGGATAAGACAATGAACAGGAGAGGGAAGAGGGAAAGGTGCTCCCTCTTAGACATATTGGACAAGTCAAATAGAGTTGATAGCAAAGCAGGAATGGTAACAAGAGATGTCCATACTGAATCTCGTTCCCAAAATAGAGGCCCTGGAAGGAGAAAAGGGAAAAAGGAGTGAAAGGGCTTTATTTCATTTTGGTGTTGTTCTCATTTATGTCATCCTTGTATATATTATTCTTTTACTTACACTTTTTTATCAATTAATCAAAGTGTTTATCAGAATTCTTTATATACATGTTATTCTGTATGCCATTGATATTATATTACGTTAATATACTACAATTTAGAGCCTTTCTCCAATTCTTGGACACAATTTGTTTCCCAACATTATTTTCTACCACAATTATTACTATTACTATTTTATTATAAATGAACCTTTTCCTTCTGACATTGGTCCTAAG
>CM053580.1:425092913-425108900 GCA_028627135.1 Pseudochirops cupreus | reverse complement strand
CCCAATGTATTCTCGTCCTTTTCCTCTTCCCCACCCCCAGTCCCTCCCCACCTTCCTCCTTCTCCCAGAAGTGCTGACTGTCTATAGTAACTTTTCTTAAATAGTAGTGAAACTATTTTTTAGAAAGCTAAACCAATTCACAGCTCCCTTAGCAATGAATTAGCATGTTTGCTTTCTCAAAATCCCTGGCGCATGCTTTAAAGTTATAGTGATGTCTTTTATTCTTAAATTACAGTCATTTCTATCTGTATCCTTTCTCTTAACCTTCATTCTTATCTTAGTAATAAAGAAAAATATTTAAATTAAATCAACTGACAGAGTGACTGTATCTGCCAATATATGCAAACTCATGGTCCTCACTGGAGGATTATTTTATTCTAGACAAAAAAGTCTTCATAATTGAACAGAATTTAGCTTCATTTTATTGTTCTTTTTGTTTGAATGATTACAGTTACAGTGTATATTGATTATCTTCTTGGTCCTGCTTACTTCAATGTATCTCATTTCATACAAGTATTTCCATTTTTTTCTCCAGAATTTTTTCATATTTATCTTTTATTACATCATAGTAGTATTCCATTACTTTCTCATGAAAGATTTTATCAGTCAATCTCCAGAACAATACTCAATTAGTCTTCAGTTCATTGTTACAACATAAAGTTTCTATGAATTTTACATATATATATGTATATGTGTGTATGTATGCATGTATGTGTATATATATTTATATACACACATATACAGATAATATATATAAATATATACATACATACACACACTTTACTTCTGTGTTTTACTGCCTTGGGTATATGTTCAGAAGTAATATTTCCAAGCATTTACTTTTCCCATCTTTTCCCAGCTTAGAGATGGTGTGATGTTGTGGATTAGAGCACCACATTTGCAACTGAGAAGACATGGGTTCAAATGCTGCTTCAGATATTTGATAGCTGTATGACCCAGGGCAAGGCACTTCAACTCCTTAGACCTCATTATCCTCATCTGTAAAGTAAGTGGGCTATGGTAGATATTCTGTAAAGTACCTGGCAGCTCTAAATCTACCATACTATGACTACAGTCTTGGCAATTTTATAATTGTGATGTCATAGTTAAGGATTGTTTTAATGTATATTTCTTTATTAGAGATTTCAAACTTTTTTAAGGATAGTTGGTGCTTGCCTTTTCTCTTTTTGAGTATTTTTGAAAACTGTTTCATTCACATTGAACAATTTCATTTGGGTTAATGACTCAATGAAGGGTCTATCTTTTTATTTTTTTACATAGTAGCAATTATTATTATAATTATCCAAAGGAAATCAGTTATCCCAGAACATATTACATTGAAAATCATTGGAAGTTTTCAGGTAGAGTCCTGGTCCATTGCACATAAGACTTGGTTAAAGAAACTGAGAAACTAGTGGTGTTTAGTTGGGAGAGAAGAAAACTTCAAAAGTAGGAATAATAGATATCCTTAAGTATAAGGATGAGACAATTATTTTAGGAGGAAGATCTACAAGTAGAGGATGGAAATTATAAGAATGTAAATTTGTGATTGAGAAACTAACTGACCAAAGGTGAAATGGGCTGCTTTGGGATATAGTAGGTTACCACAAATTAGAGATCTTGCAGCAAGCACTGGGTAAATAATTGTTGGATATGTTTATAGGCAGTGCATATTTTTATGTATGAGGTAGGGGATATACCATGTAATAAGTACAATCTAGGCTCATTCTTCTCGAGTCAGGCCTTCTATATGGGGATCTAGAGTACCCAGTAAAGTTTAGAGTTCTCTTTTTTTCTAATGCTATCTGCCAAAGCCCTAACTGGCTATGTTCTCTCTACTGGTAGGTGCCTATGACTAGAACACTGGCTCCATTTAACCACTTTAACACCAATTAGTTTTTTTAAAGGGATATTTACTTTGAAGATACTACCAGAACAAAATACAAATATGTTCTCCCCAATATTTTGCATGTCTATTTTCCCTAATACCATTCAGTGGCTGGATGTGGTAGGCTCAAGCTTAGCTTAATTTCAAAATCAAATTGGTCCCACCAAGTATATTTCTATCATGACAATGGGATAAGTCTTCTTCAGCTCGGTCCCAGAAATTACTCCTTGTTCCCCAAGGCATCAACACTGCAATGCAAACTGGAATGCAGGAATGGCCAGTTCCCTCCCAACTTTTCAAAACATAAGATCAGAAGCTGTACTTCCTTCACCTAGAGAGGAAAAGCATGAATACAGAGTTCAAAGGACCAAAGGTAATTTCTCCAGGAGCCATAAGCAATGGGGTCCAATTACAAACAAAGCAACTCAAAGGACAGAAGCAAGAGACCAGGCCAAAACTGAATCAGGTCTTTTGAATGCCTTCATAAGAAATCAAAGAGCTTCACGTTCACTGCTGTGAATTGAAATGAACCCCAATCTCTCCATTTTGCCCTCCAAATTCAGAGCCCTTATCACTGCACTATACAGACTGAATAACGTATAAAAAATACCCAAAGGTGTAAAATATGTTTATCTTTATTTCTGTGCATTGGACTCTACTGGATTATGTAATTTGACAAGTTAAATTATCTCCCATTTTTCCCCTCTTTTTTGTGTGTTTATATGTGGGCCCTGTCAAGGTAACTGTCATGACATTCTCAATATTGTCAACCATCACGCTCCATTGACAAGCAGAAGAGAATGAGGCCACATGTTGCCCCAGGTCTGAAAAAATTTGCTCTCTTACCCTTCATAATGTAGCACATGAAGTAGACTTTTTACATGCCCTTTCCATAAGTAAAGGCTTAGGGGGAATTCATATGATCTTCTGCATGAATGGCTAGAGACCAGTAAAGCAGACTTCCTTGTCTCTCTGTGTCAATCTCTTCAGTTCATAACTTCAGCCCAGTCTTTGGTTTTATTTTACTTTTAGATCTTTGTTTTAAGGCTTGTCTAAGTTGAAATATATTTGGATAGTTCTCTTCCTTCAGACACAAAGTTTTTTGGTTTTAAACAGGAAAAACATTTCTCACATTTAGAGTGTAAATTGTGTGTTGTGTGTGAAATGTAGGTATGTATTATTAAGATATACTACATTTAAGTATAATTTTTAAGGGGACAGGAAAAGATCTGTTATTTCATTAAAATATGAGGGGATTCTTGGTACTAATGAAAGTCAGCTTCTTCCCTGCAATTTATAGTCCTAGAAAAATCACGTCACACAGCCAGCATATGTCAGAGATGAGACTTGAAAACAGGTCTTCCTGTTTTCAGGAACACAGCTCTCAATCTAAAATACCACATGGCCTCAGAATTATTATCATTACTTTAAAATTTAAGACAAATTTCTATGGTCTTGAGTTTGGAAGGGAGGGAAAGTTCAAAGTTTTAAGATTTTTCTGAGTTAAACTTTATTTGATAAACCTTGAAAGTATGTTCAGTTTTTGTTTTTCCTTATCACTGTAATAGAAAAATCCACTATGTTATGGAAAAAAATTAGTATGAGAATAACAAGAGCCCACCAGAGGGTGCTAAGAACTCATAGAATATCTAGAATGTGTCCTCTGGAGTGTTTTCAGAAAGAAAGCAGCTACATGAGAAATTTCTGAGATAACCACCAAAGACATCCAGTCTTCTTTTTCTTCTCATTATTATTATCATTATTTGCATATATACTTCCATTCCATGAACCAGCGAGGAATAAAATGTAAGATTGTGTGAGCATATGTGTATATACATCTGTACATATTGTATACACACATGTATATATAATATATATGTGTGTATATACATATGGGGTAGGGATAAAACTTTTGTTTTAGGTACATGAAAGGAGGGGGAAAAACTTGAGGAACCAGATGTTTGCCCATATGCAGTGTCTTCAAGGTAAAGAAAAAGCTCATTTTCAGTGTTTAGTTGCCCCACTGTCTTATTATAAGCATTTGTACATGTCACTGAATTTTTTTTTATCACAGCATCATACATTTAGAGCTGGGAAGGATCTTAGAGGCCATCTACTCCAAGCCACAGAACTTGTAAGTATCTAGTAAGTGAGACTTAAACAAAAGTCTTTTGACTGTGAATGTAATACATTTTCCACCGAACTGAAGTCTTGAAAGCTTAGGTCAGTCACAATTCTCCAGTGATATAGCACTGGATATCATAACAACTAGGTGGCACAATGGATAGAGCACTGAACCTAGAATGAGGAAGTTTTGAATTCAAATCCAGCCTCAAACCCTTCCAAGTTGTATGACATGGAGTAAGAGATTTAACCTCTTATTGCCTGTTTCCTCATCTGAAAAAAGGAGATGGCTCATACCTCCCAGGGTTATTGTGAGATTCAAATGAATTAACAATTTAAAAGTACTTAGCACAGTGTTTGCCACATAATAAGTTCTATAATCATGTGTTTGTCTCAGTTTTCAACTGTAAAATGAGAATAGCAATAGCACTGAACTCTCAGGGTTGTTGTGAGGATCAATAGCCATTGCTTTCAAATAACTTACATTCCACAAACTAATCAAGAATAAATTTTACTATAGAAAACATTTTTGTCCTTTCCTTATTCTCCTACTCTAGGAATCAATAAAATAATGGAAATAAAGAGAAAAGGGGAAATGTGGGTAAAAGTAATATTGGTAATCAGTTTGCAAATTTTGTTCTTAAATTAAGGACAGCTATTTAAATAATTAAAATGATGTCTCCTTGAATTCAGGGAATTTAAAAAAAGTAAAGAGGAAATTTGATTAGGTCCTCCTAATCATTTAAATTCTTCATTTAGTGGCAAATGTTTCTTCAAATAAGTGATTATGTGGTAACGAGGGAGGAGGAAAGAAAACCTGAGCATAAGACCTATAAATCTCCATGGAGATTCATTAAAGAACATGCATTACAAACAGGATAAGGAAATGGGATACTGTGAAACCTCCAAATCTGCATCCAATTTAGGGGGTGGTTTAGCAGCTCCCCAGATTAATCTTATAAAACAGCTCCACAGATGTCTTTCCAGATTTCTCTTTTTGCATATGAAGGGTAAGAAAACTGACTGATGGGGAACAAGATGCTCCCTCCTATCTCAGCTTCCAGATCTGCTCTCTGAGAACTTGGAACACAATAAGTAGGTGAGGTAGATAAGAGTGAAGAAACATTAGAAGGAATAGAAGGATTTTCCTGATTTACTCAATGTTAGATAACAGGGAGGTCACAGATGCAAGGATATCTGATGCCAATTACTATATGGGGATTCTAGGAGGAGCTCTATATTTTATTACTGAATAAGGAAAGGAGGCAATATTTGTAAAGTTCTTAGCACAGTGCCTTGTACATAATAGGTACAATATAAATGTTTTTTCCCTTTCTGAGACTATTTTGGAGGTGAACTAAATAAAAGGGTCAGATAATATGGTAAAGGCTGTGATTTAGGAAAATAATTTTGGTAGCTGAGTGGAGAGGAAAGATTGGAGTGGGAAAAGACTTGAAGCAGAGAGAAACAAGGTAGAAGATTATTTAATAGTCCAGTTGAGAGATAATGAGGAAATTAGGGAAGTGGCTGTATAAAGTAAAGAAAAAATGAAAAAGATGAAGCTGATTAGACATATGGGATTAATGAGAGTGAGGAGTTAAAAATGATATCAAGGTAGTCAACACAGGTTACTGGAAAGCCCTTGACATCAACAGGGAAGTTTGGAATTTAGAAGTCAAGAGGATCAGACTTCTGGGAATCAAAATGGTAGAGTAAGTAGTAAATCCCTTATTGATATCTGGAAGAAAAGAAATTAAGAATACAGGGCCTCAAGAAATGTCTGGGAACAGCAGAGTCAGTGGAAAGACTGGATGGAGCAATATTTTTGAACAAGAAACTTGGAGGATCAGAAAGAAAGGTTCATCTCACTAAGATATAAAAGGAACATATCCCAGGAGAGGAAGCAGCCTAGCAAGCCAGCAACAAATCTCACCTCAGCAAACTACCAGGAGATACAGAGCTCAAGAGTAGTGGAACAGGCAAATGCCAACATCAGGAGCATGCCTTAGCACAGACAAGGGAACCAGCGGACTCCAGCTCAGAGAACCCCCACATGCATCCAGCCCTCCTCTTTACATTCCAGCACAGCCCCAGGCAGCAAACACCCACCATGGGCCAGACCTCCATGTGCTTCAGTGTAGCCCTGGGGAAACACAGAAAAATCCCATCTGGCCTCAGCACACAAGACACCACCACTGGGACCCCAGTTCAGTACCAGGTAAGCTGCCAGACCTCTGCAGCCTTCAGCTGCCAGCACCTGAGGCCCCAGCACACAAAGTCAATGACCAGGAACCTGGCCCCTAGAACAAGAAGTTTGCAAAAGTGCCTCCTATGCCCCAGAAGTAAAGTTCAACTTTAAAAGGCAGAAAATAGGCAAACATCGTGAGAAAAAAGCAAAAACTAACACTGATCATAGAGAATTTTTAAAGTGACAGGGAAGCTCAAAACACAAACTCAGAAGAGGACAACATTGTCTACATACATCCAAAACCTCAAAGGGCAATGTGAATTGGTTTCAAGCCCAAAAATCTGTTTGGAAGTGTTCATAAAAGATTTTTAAAGTCAAACAAGAGAGGTAGAAGAAAAATTCGGAAAAAAAAATGAGAGGTATGCAAGAGAGAGTCAACAGCTTAGAAGAAGTACATATTTGACTGAAGAAAAAATTCCTTAAAAAATACAGCCATCAAATGGAAAAAGAAAATCCCCTGAAGAGAAGAACTCCTTAAAAAAGTAGAACTGACCAGATAGAAAAGGAGATACAAAAGTTAACTGAAGAAAACAATTCCTTAAAAATTAGAATTGGGTAAGTGGAAGCTAATGACAAAGACTTCAACTTCTGGGATAAGAACTCACTATTTAGGGGCAGCTAGTGTCACCAGCACTGGAGTTAGGAGGACCTGAATTCAAATCCAGTCTCAGACACTTGATACTTAACTAGTTGTGTGACCTTAGGCAAGTCACTTAACCCTGATTGCCTTGCCTTGCCCATCAAAAAAAAACAAAAAACAAAAAAAGAACACTATTTGATTTAAAAAAAAAACTTCTTCAAAAACTTGAAACCAGTATGGCAGAAACTAGGCACAGACCAACATCTTACACCATATACCAAGATAAAGTCCAAATGGGTACATTATTTAGACACAAAGGTGAGATTATAAGAAAATCAGGAGAGCTAGCAATAGTTTACCTGTCAGATCTACAGAGAATGGAAGAATTTATGACCAAGAAACAGAGAATATTATAAAACGCAATTTTAATAATTTGATTACATTAAATTAAAAAACTTTTGCACAAACAAAACTAATGCAACCAAGATTAGAAGAGAAGCACAAAGTTAGGAAACAATTTTCCAGCCAAAGTCTCTGATAAAGACCTCATTTCTAAAATATATAGAGAACTGAGTTAAATGTATAAGAATATAAGTCATCAGGGGTGAAACAAGGATATCCACTATCACCCTTCTTATTCAATCTGGTACTAGAAATGATAACAGTAACAATTAGAGAAGAAAAAGAAATCAAATGAATCAAATTAGGCAAAGAAGAGACTAAGTTATCACTCTTTGCAGATGATATGATGATATACTTGGAGAATCCTAGAGAATCAAGTAAAAAAAATTCTTGAGACAATAAATAAATTTAGCAAAGTTGCAGGATATAAAATAAACCCACATAAATCCTCAGCGTTCCTATATATTTCCACCAAAGTCCAACAGTAAGATATATTAAGAGAAACCCCATTTAAAGTTACTATAGACATTATAAAATATTTGAGAATCTACCTGCCAAAACAAACACAGTACCTATATGAACACAACTACAAAACTCTTTTCACACAAATAAAATCAGATCTAACTGATTGGAAAAAACATCAGTTGTTCTTGGCTGGGTCGAGCTAACATAATAAAAATGACAATTACCTAAATTAAATTACATATTTAGTGCCATACTAATCAATCTACCAAAAAATTACTTTATAGTGCTAGAAAAAATAGTGACAAAATTCATCTGGAAGAACAAAAGGTCCAGAATATCAAGGCAATTAATGAAAAGAAATGCTAGGAAAGGTAGCCTAGCTGTAACAGATTTTAATCTGTACTATAAAGCATCAGTCATCAAAACTACTTGGTACTGCTGAGGAATAGAGTAGTGGATCAATCAAATAGATTGGGAACAAAAGACTCAGTAGTCAACGATTATAGTAATATACTGTTTGATAAACCCAAAGAACCCATTTTTGGGGATAAGAACTCACTATTTGACAAAGCTGCTGGGAAAATTGGAATATAGTATGGCAGAAACTAGACATGGATCATCATCTAACACCATAAACCAAAATCAAGTCTAAATGGGTACACAATCTAGGTATAAAGGCTGATACTATAAGTAGTCTGGGGAAACAAGGAATAGTTTACCTTTCAGATTTATGGTTTGGGGAAGACTATGACCAAAGAAGAGTTGGAGAGCATTATAAAATGCAAAATGGATAATCTTGAGTATATTAAATTGAAAAGTTTCTGTACAAACAAAGCCAATGTAAACAAGATTAAGAAGGCCAGTGGGAAATTGGGAAAGAATTTTTACAACCAGTGTCTCTGATAAAGGCCTCATTTCTAAAATATACAGGGAATTAAGTAAAATCTATACGAATACAAGTCATTCCCCAATTGATAAATGGTCAAAGGATATGAACAGACAATTTTCAGGGGTAGAAAAAAAAGATATCTATAAGCATATGAAAAAATGCTCTAAATCAGTATTGATTTGAGAAATGCAAATCACAACAAAAACCACATCTCACCAGTCAGATTGCCTACGATGATAAAACAAGAAAATGACAAGTGCTGGAGAGGATGTGGAAAAATTGGAACACCAATGCATTGTTGGTGGAGCTATGAAATGATTCAACCATTCTGGAGAGCAATCTGGAACTATGCCCAAAGGGCTATAAATAATTGCATAACCAGTAATACCACTTCTGGGGTTGTATCCCAAAGAGATCATAGAAGTGGGAGGAAGACCCATATGGACAAAAATATTTATTGCAGCTCTCTTTGTGGTGGCAAAAAACTGGAAATTAAGGGGATGACCATCAATTGGGGAATGGCTAAATCAGTTGTGGTATATGAATGTAATGGGATACTATTATGCTATAAGAAATGAGGAGATGGACTTCATATTTACATGGAAAGGCTTATATAAACTGATGCTAAGTGAGAAGAGCAGAAGCATAAAAAATTTGTACACAATCAAAGATACATCATATGTGTGACAACCAACTTTGATAAACGGGACTCTTCTCAGCAATGCAGTTATAAGACAACTCTACAAGTCTCAAGATGGAAGGACATGTCTGCATTGAGAGAAATATCTAGAAAGAACATATTTTAAATTGAGAATGAAGCAATCTACATGCTATCGTTGTTTTCCATGTTTGTTTTTGTCTCTTCTTTTCCTTACTCCATTGGTTACAACCCTTCTATACAACCAGACTAATGTCCAATGTGAAAGTATTTGCAGATCCTATACTTGATTGCATGCCACCATGGGGGTTTGGGGAGAAAATTTGGGGAGAAAATTTGAAACTCAGGGGACTGTAGAACTGAATCTTGTAAACTAAAAGTAAATAAATCAATTAAAAAAAGAGAATACAAGTCATTCCCCAATTGATAAATGGTCAAAGGATATGAACAGACACCTGTGAGATGACGGAATTAAAGCTATCTATAGTCACATGAAAACATGCTCTAAATCATAATTGATTAGACAATGTGATTTTTTAAAAAACTGAGGTACAACATGACATCTGTCAGATTGACCAACATGACAAAATGGGAAAGTAACAAATATTGGAGAAGATGTGTGGAAATTGGAATACTAATGCATTATTGCTGGAGTTGTGAACTGATCCAACCATTCTGGAGAGCAATTTGGAACTATGCCCAAAGGGCTATAAAACTGCACACCCCTTGACCCAGCAATACCACTAATAGGTCTATATCCCAAAGAGATCATAAAAAAGGGGAAAGGATAAACATGTACAAAAATATCTATAGCACCTCTTTTGTGGTGGCAAAAAACTGGAAATTCAGGGGATGCCCATCAATTGGAGAATACTGAACAAGTTGTGGTATATGTGTTATGGTTCCATAAGTAATGATGAGCAGGTAGATTTCAGAAAAACCTGGGAAGACTTACATGGACTGATGCTGAGTGAAGCGAGTAGAACCAGGAGAATATTATACATAGTAACAGCAACACTGTGCAATGACTTGCTTTATCAGACTTAGTTCTTCTCAGCAATGCAATGATCAAAGAGAGCTCCAAAAGATTCATGATGAAAAATCCTATCCACATACAGAGTATAACATACACACTCAATTGGGTTTAGAAATCTATCTTACCCTACAGGAAAGAAGGAGGGGAAGGGGATAAGACAAAATTGGGGATGGATGATAAAAGGGAGGGTGAATGGGGGAGGAGGTAGTCAGAAACAAAACATTTTTGAAAAGGGACAGTAAAAGGGGAGAGAGAGAATAGAATAGATGCGGGGGAGGTATAAGATGCAGGAAAAAAACAGCTAGCAAAAGCAACTGAGAAAAAAATTGAAGGAAGTTTCTTTGAGAAAAGCTTCATTTCTCAAACATATAGAGAATTGAGTCAAATATGGAAAAACAAGAGCTGTTCCCCAAGTGAAAAATGATCAAGGGGCGGCTAGGTGGCGCAGTGAATAGAGCACCAGCCCTGGAGTCAGGAGGACCTGAGTTCAAATATGACCTGAGACACTTGACACATTTCCTAGCCATGTGACTTTGGGTAAATCACTTAACCCCAATTGCCTCCAAAAAGCAAAAAAAAAAAATTATAAAAAAAAAAGAAAAATGATCAAAAGATATGAATAGTTGAGTTGAAGTAATCAAAGCTATCTATAGCTAAAGTAAAAAAAAAATACGCCAACTCACTATTGATTGGAGAAATGCAAATTAAACAATTCTGAGATACTACTTCATATCTATTAGATTAGGTAACAGGATAGAAAAGGATAACGACAAATGTTGGATGTGATGTGGGAAAAAGGAGACATTAAGGCCCAAACAGTCCATGTGAAAATTTGTGGTGGATTCTCTAAATTTGGACATCTCATGTTTCTTTTGAGTTACTTCAATTCTGTTTTGCTCATGGAACACAGCTTCTTTTCTGATGAGGATATGCCATCCTGGGTCGTCCTGTGTCAGTGTCTTACATGTCACACCATCAGTTCCAAAGCTCCTTAAAAACATCTAGAGCAGTGGTTCTCAACCTGTGTGTTGCGACCCCTTTGGGGGGTCAAATGACCATTTCACAGGGGTCGCCTAAGACCGTCAGAAAACAGATATTTCCGAGTGTCTTGGGAACCAAGACACTGCTCCTCTATCCATCTCCAGGCAGTTCCACCCACATGCAGATCCGCCCACAAAGAAGTATTAAAGGGTCATGGCATTAGTAAGGTTGAGAGGCACTGACCTAGAGAATGTCCTGGTGTTGCTTTTTCTGACCACTGTGTGAGTGCTTGCTCTATGAGTTCTCCATAAAATAGTCTTTTTGGCAAGCATGTGTTTAGCATTCAGATAATGTGGCCAAGCCATGAGAGTTGCACTCTGTGTAGTAGAGTTTGAATGCTTAGCAGTTTAGTTTGAGAAATGGCCTCAGTTTCTTGTATCTTATCCTGCCAGCTGAGCTTCAGAATCTTCCTAAGACAATTTATATGGAAGCGATTCAGCTTCCTGGAATGGTTCTGGTATACTCTCCAGGATTCACAGGCATACGACAATGAAGTCAGCACAGCAGCTCTGTAGAACTTCAGTTTGATAGTTAATCAAATACCTCTTCTCTCCCATATTTTCCTTTGGAGTTTCCCAAACACTGACCTAGCTATGTCAAAGTGTTTATCAATCTCATTGTCAATGTGTAGATCACTGGAAAGTATATTGCCAAGGTAAGTGAACTTACCCCCAACATTCAAAACTCCATTTGCTATAATTGATGGCTCCACATATGGAAGGTATGGTGCTGGCTAATGGAGCACCTGTGTTTTCTTTGTGTTAATTCCTAGGACAAAATTAGCACAAGCAGTAAAGAACTGGTCCATACTTTGGTGCATCTCAGCTTCAGAGGCTGCTGAATGCACAGTCATCTGTAAATACAAAAATATGCATCAACACTCCTTACACTTTTATCTTGACTTGTAGCCATTTCAAGTTGAAGAATTTACCATCAGTGCAGGTTGACCTTGATGCCATGTTCATCCTTTCTGTAGGCATTTGACAATATGCTTGAAAACATCATGCAAAAAGCATGAGAATAATTACACAATCTTGTTTCACTCCATTGGTGATCGGGAAAGCTCAAAAACATCGTCCATCATCCAGAAACCAGGTAAACATGCCACTATTAAATTGGCATACAACACTGATAAACTTCTCCAGGCAACCAAATTTTGACATACTTTTCCATAAGCCCTCACAACTGAGAATATTTAAGACTTTTTTCAGATCTACAAACATTCTGAATAGGCCTTTGTTCTGCTCCTAGCATTTCTCCTGGGGTTATTGGGCAGCAAACACCATATAGATCATTACTCAGCTTTTTCTGAAACCACTGGTTCTCAGGTACATGACCATCTTCGAGGTAAAAGATCAGTTTGTTAAGGAAAACTCTGGTATATTGCCAATCTATTAAGGAGGACTCTAGTATACTGTATCTCAAAAGAATCTTGTCAGTAGTGACAAAGAGGAGGACCCACTCTCCCCCACCATGATTGTCAGATTTTCCCTTTATAGAGATGGAGAATGGAGGTGTCCTTGAACTCCTTAGGATAGCCTACTCTTACCATATAACCTGGAAAATTTTAGCCAATTTTTGTATGAGCAATTGAGGCCTCCTCCCTGCCCTCATCTTGTAAATATCAGGTGGAATAGAATTAGCACCAGGCACTTTGCCACAGGAAAGGAACTTATTGGTATTCAAAACCTCTTCTTTAGTTGGAAATTTGGCTAGAGAAGGACTGACTTACCTAAATGGTCAATGGCTTCAACAATGATTGATGGAGGTCTATTGAGAACCCTATGTAAGTGTTCAGTCCATGTCTTTAGGATCATGTCGTTATCAGTAAGCAATGTGGTTCCATCAGCACTGAGTAGCTGAGATACACCATAGGTCTTTGTCCTCATAAAAAGTGCTTTGTATTGTTACTATCAGCATGAAATTGAACTTCCTCTGCTACTGAGCCAAGAAACCTTAATCTCTATAAGATTCTCTTGTATTTTACTTTTGATGGAATTAAAAGCTCTCTTCTTAGAGATGGATGATCTATTCTCCTGGTAAACCCTGCAGAGTTCTCATCTTTCATTAACCTGCTTCTGAATTCCCCCATCATTTTTGTCAAGTCTTGATGTTCACAGGTATTCTGACCCAGATGAGCAAATGCAGTTCTGTACACCAAATCTCTGAAAGCTGCCCACTCCTAAGCTCCCCACTCCTTTTCTGTTCCACTGTTGCCAACTGTGTTGACTCAACCAAGCTAGCAACAAACTGTTCCTGCCCAGAGAAGTACACTAATCTGCTGACATTAATTCTGGTAGTTGTTTTGCCTTTTGGACACCACTCTTGTTGAATGAGAAGAGAATATTTAGTTTTCAGAAGATAAGTCTACAGTCAGTCCAGCACTCTGCATCACACATTCCCTTCATCACTCTCGCTTCCTGTTTCTCTCTTCTCTTTATAATCACATAATCTATTAAATGCCAATATTTATTGCAAGGGTGCATCCATTGAAGTATTATTGTGTTTAGGTAAAAGTTAGACAATGTTGGTGATGAAAAAGTCATGAAATGCACAAGTCTTTTGTACTAAGTAACTATTGCTTTTGCTGTTTCCAAATCCATTCCTCCAAATCCATTTCTCCAGCCTGCCAAGTCTGGTAGTCTGAGCCTACTCAGGCTATAAATCACCCAGAATTATAAGCTTGTCCTCTTTGGCATATTGATGATAAGAGTCTCCAGATCTTCAGAAATTTTTTCTTTGACGTCATCAGGATTCATCATGGTGGTAGCATAGGCACTGATGATGTTGGCATGGCACTTTCCTGCAAGTGGCAATTACATTGTCATAAGCCTGTTGTTCACTTCTTTTGGTAGACATATAAACTTGGTGACTAGATTAGTTTCAATTGCACAAGCTTCACTGTGCTTCCCTTCACTGCAGCCATTTTGGAAAATATTTATCCAGTTCCAACTTCAGTAAGCTGGTCTTCATTTGCTAGCCTTGTTTCATTCAGGGATGCCATTCGAATGTGATAACTACTAGTTCTCTTGCAACAAGAGCTATTTGTGTTTCACTTCTACTGGATTTTGTGTTGTCTATAAATGTGTGCACATTCCTTATGCTGATGGTGAGCAGAATCATCTTTGTAGAATTTTTTGTGCATTTTCTGTGTTTGTATTTTGATCACAGTGTGGGATCCCCACCAGCCATGGTAATCAGGCTAGAGTTGATTAAGCAGACAGTTTTTAAGGCACCTTTTCTAGTCCATTTCCCACAGCAGGTGGTGAGCAATGTGGTCCTTAAAAGGCTGTTTACACACTCATGGGACTGCTAAATCCCACTGCTGCTTCCAATGATAAGATGACCCTATGTCCTGGGCTGCCTGTGTGCAGGATCATGACTAGAGCTCCCAATGAATCTGCACTTGCTGCTTCATCACTTCTCTGTCACCACAGGACTTTGAGGTAGGTAAAACTGTTAAAAATGGAATGGATGATATCTTTTGATATATGTGTAAATTGTATTTAAGTAAGGAAAAATTTCATGAAGTCATCAACCTTGCTCTCTCCTCCAAAGTCATCACAGTATAGTGGTAGGATGGAGTCAAGGCAACTGATGATGGCTCAAGATACACTGGATAAAGAGAGGAGCCAAGATGGCAGCATAGAAACAGGAAATTCTGTGAGCTCCCCCAACAGCCACCCCAAATAACTATAAAATATAACTCTAAACAAATTTTGGATGTACAGAAACCACAAAGTGACAGAGAGAAACAAATCTCCTGCTGAAGGCTTCCTGGCAGGCCTAAGAAAGGGTCCATTGCAGTCACCCAGGGGCTGCATGGTTTTGACCTAAGGGAGACCCAGACCAGCAGGTGCTAGAGCAGACTTCAGGAGAGTGAATAACCAGCAGCTGTGGCAGTTACCAGACTCCTCAAACCATGAATGTCAAAGATCAATAAAAAGGTTGGGAATACTGTTGAAAAGGAAGGGGACAGTCTGTCCCCTGCCCCCAGAGAGGTGGCAGAGTCACTGTGGCTGCAGCAGCTTCCACGAGGCTGCCTCCAGAGCACCTGGCCTGCAGATATTGGAGGGGGGGGGGGGCAAGCAACCATTCAGAGGACAATTGCTCTTGCTTTAACCTACTTGGATCTGGATCCTAGTATTGGGTGGAGGTCCTGGCCAGTGGGCCAGAGTTTGTGGGGGCTCCAGAGAGAGCACCCTGCTAATAGCTCTGGCACCTGCAAAAACCCCAGTGATTTGGGACAAAGCTCTCCTCTCTGGAAGCAAAGTTCTACTGTGGCAAAGAGCTCAAAAGTCAAGTAATTGACTGGCAACATGAGCAATCAGAGAAAGCAAAGCAAGCAGAGTAATCAAACCTTAGATTCATTTTTGGGGGGACAAAAAGGATCAAAGCATGGAAAGGGAGGAAGACAGAAAACTCAGAATTCCTATATCAAAAACTTCCAAGAAAAATATAAACTGGTTATAGGCCATGCAGGAGCTCAAGAAGGATTTTGAAAATCAAGTGAGAGAAGTGGAGGAAAAATTGGGAAGAGAAATGAAAATGATGCAAGAAAATCATGAAAATCAGGTCAACAACCTGACTGAAGAAAATAACACCTTAAAAAATAGACTAACTCAAATGGCAAAAGAGGCCCAAAAAGCCAATGAG
>CM053580.1:425067888-425092813 GCA_028627135.1 Pseudochirops cupreus | reverse complement strand
CAAGATACTATTAAAATGAAATGAAATGAAATAGAAGGAAATGTGAAATATCTCATTGGAAAAACCACTGAACTGGAAAATAAATCCAGGAGAAATAATTTAAAAAGTATTGAATTACCAGAAAGCCATGATAAAATAAAAAGAACCTAGAAATCATCCTTCAAGAAATTCTCAACAAAAATTGTCCTGACATTTTAGAACCAGAGGGCAAAATAGAAATTGAAAGAATTCACTGATCACCTCTTGAAAAATATCCTGAAAGAAATTCCTAGGAATATCATTGCCAAATTCCAGAGTTCACAGGGTCAAGGAGAAAATATTACAAGCAGCCAGGAAAGAAAAAGTTTACTATTGTGGAAATGAAATCAGGATAACCCAAGATCTAACAGCCTCTACTTAGGGAATCGAAGGGCTTAGAACATGATATTCTGGAGGTCAAAGGAAATAGGATTAAAATCAAGAATTACCTACCCAGAAAAACTGAGTATAATGTTTCAGGGGAAAATATGATGTAAGAGTAATCAATTTAGCAGATACTTAGCCCTTGGTAACTTAGGGATAAGTACCTCTTGAGAGAGGCAGAAGGTGCGAACTCTGTCTCTTGTATGAACAGAGGGCATGAAATCTGTCTCATGTTGCTGACATGGCAGGAGGGGGTTGGCTGAGACAGGAGCCCAGTGTGTGTATATTAGAAAAATTCCAGAGACAGAGAATCAGAGTCAGGAATGTTCCTCCTGGTGACTCCTAGTGGAGGAAACAGGATTTTCCCAGCAACTGGGAGCTGGGCCTGCTGGACTGAGAACTGAGTGGGAGTTTTCTATGGGACAAGAATCTGGTGAACTCCTCCTGGAAGGCTGAGAGGGCTTCCTGGAAGGCCTCCTAGAAGGCCAAGATTTATCCTGGGTCCTAGGGCCAGCTGAATTGCTGGAGGATTGAAGAAGCATGAGCAGGATAAGACTTTGTTTGTTCAAGGCTTGGTTGATCCTTAAACTCCCGGCAACAGAAGTAGTGAAGGTTTTGAGATATTCTGCGCCCTGTGAACTTCAGCATGTACCAGGAACTGCCCAGAGGACTGGACGAGGACCTGGGAGTTGTCTGTTTCTGAATCCAGGTGACTGTTTGGTGGATTTAAGTAGGAGCTGGCACCATGGAAGAGGATCGAGGGAATCTGAGAGACCACCCCGAGTCAAGATGAAGAAAAGCCCTCCCTTTGGATGCATGATGAAATTGAAGTTTACCAAACATCAAGGGGTAGAGGGTTTGTGTAATTTTCTAATGATTGTATTTAGTGATTGATTACTAGATAAGTGACTAAGTTAATCTATAATTGTGCCATGAGTGGAAGACTGATTATTGTATTGTGAATTGATTGAATGATTAAATATTGATTATTGATTGTGGATTGATTGAATGATTAAGTAAGGAGGGTTTTCCCCTTAGGGAAACCAGATCATTATTCTTTTGTTCTTTGTTCTAAATGTTATGGCCACTGTAGTGAAAACTATGTGGCCATTCTAATGTTAAGCTGTAGTGAACACTATATTGTGATTTTCTGTGATAAGATGTAATATTGTGAATATTATATTGTGATTTGTTGTGAATGTTTGCCTTGATTTGTAATAGAATAAATGGAGTGTTCACTATACTGTGTAATCAGAACCTTAAAAGCTGTTCACAGTAGCATTCTTTTGGGAATTTTCTCGTGCATGGTGTTACATATGGTCACTCAATGAAATAGAGGACTTTCAAGCATTCTTGATGAAAAAAACAGAGTTCAATAGAAAATTTGACTTTCAAATACAAGAAGTAGGAGAAGCATGAGAAGGTAAACAGGGAAGAGAAATCATAAGGAACTTATCAAAGTTGAACTATTTACATTCCTACATGGAAACAACAAGAATTGTAACTCTCAGCATGAGGACAATTGAAGGGAATATATATGTATACATATATATGTTTATATAGGAGGCTATATGTGTGTATAAATACATATGTGAGTATGTGTACATATGTGTACATGTATAAATAGGCAGAAGGCACAGCATCAGTTAAATAGGAAGGAATGATGTCTAAAAAATAAAATTAAGAGGTGAGAGAGGAGTATATGAAAGGAGATGGGGAGAGACAGAATATGGTAAATTATCTCATATAAAAGAGGCAGAAGAAAACTGTTACAATGGAGGGGAAGAAGAGGAAGCCAAAAGGGAATCAGTCAACTTTATGCTCACTGAATTTGGCTTAAGGAGAGAATAATGTACACACTTAATTGGGTATCTTACCCTACAGGAAAGTAGCAGGGGAGGGAATAAGAGGGGGGATGATAGAAGCAAGGGCAGATTGGGGGGGAAGGTAGTTAGAAGCATGTGCTTTTGAAAAGGGTACAGGGTCAAAGTAGAAAATAGAATAAGTGGGGGGGGGTGGATTAGGATGGAGGGTAATATAGTCAGTCTTTCACAATGTATCTACTATGGAAATATTTTTTGTAACTACACATGTATAACTTATATTGGATTGCTTTTCTTCCCAGTAGGGGTGGGTGATGAGGGAAGAAGGGAAAGAATCTGGAAATCAAAGTTTTAAAATCAAAATTTTTCTTTAAAAATGTATTATTATTATTATTATTATTATTATTATTATCATCATCATCATCATCATCATCATCATCATTATTTTACATGCAATTGAGAAATAAGATATACAGGCTCTGAAGTATAGAAATCCATCTTGCCCTACTAGAAAGTCAGATGGAACATGGGGGAGGATATAAGAGAGAGCAGATTGGGGTAGAGGTATTTAGTAGGATCACTATTTTGGGTTGGTGGTAGGGGAAAGATGAGGAGAAAATTTGTAACTCGAAACCTTGTGGAAATGAATGTTGCTAAAAATAAACAAATAAATAAAAAGAAAATGTGACATGATGTGCCAGTGCCATGAATAATTGTTCAATCAGGAGTGACGCACAGTACACAAAAAAAGGTACACTGGATCACCTTGGTCTTTTTGATGTTTAACCAGGCTCTAAGCACTCTGAACCACCTCAGTTACCCTCAACCTGATTTAGTCAATCTACCCAAATGGTTTACTGGGGAGTGGCCACTATGCATGCTACAGCTTCTTGAAGTCACAGGTGAGAATTAGGTGGAAGAGGTGGACACCAAATATAGAAAATAGCCCTGAAAAGGCTTCAGCAATCCTTACACCAGAGGTACTAGTCTTCCCTGAACACATTGTATGCCTCAGTACTGAAGGAAGAGGAGCCCATTGCAGATCAGTTATATAGCAGGTTTTTTAGTATTGGCTAGGGTAATTGGGATGACTGGGGAGCCAGTCATCAGTAGGAGGGGGACACAATGTTGTAATGGTTCCCCAAGACAACCCCAGGTCATGTCAGATATTATATAGAAATAGAAAAAAGAAGGCATAGTTCCAGGGATGTGCCATTTGCAAGTGTTCCTGTGTGATTGTTGGAGCTTCTTCTGCTGTTTGCATGTATTCAAGGTAATTTACATTAACTATGAGAAACAAGGTCATATTCTTGTACTGGTCACCACTGTATACCCATGGAGTCTCCACTCCCATATTAATAAATGTGGGAGAAAACTGAGGACTCCCTGTAATACTTATATGACATGCTGTAACCAAACTATTCTTCAACCCAGTGACACTGGCCTGCTTTCTATTCCTTGAAAAAGACACTTCATCTCTCCATTCCAGGCATTTTCTCTGCCTATTTGTTCAAGCCTAGAATGGTCTCCCTTCTCATTCCTTCCTATTTCCTTGTAGTCACAACTGAAATCCTATCCAAACACTCTTAATTCTAGTGCCTTCCTTCTCTTAATTATAGTTTATCTTGTATACAGCCTCTTTATATATATATATATATATATATATATGTATGAATGTATGTATGTTTGTTTTTTTTCTCAGTTTAAATTGTCAGCTCCTTGAAGGCAGAGACTGTCTTTTACCTCTTTTTTTGTTTGTTTCCAGTGGGTAGCAGAGTGCCTGGCATACAGTAGGTATTTAATTAGTTATGGATTGATTGAACTAGAGTATACTGTATGTACCCCATTTTCTTCCTCTTACACTACACAAGTAAGTACTTCCATGCCCTTGTATACATTGTTTCAAAGATCTGAAATATTCTCCCTCATAGACTGAATCCCAATTCATCCTTTTAAGCCCAACTCAGATAAAAGTTCCTCCATAGAATTTTCAGCTATCCCAGAGTCATTCCTTCCTCCAGGTTTCACAAACCATTTTTCCCCTGATTTATCTTAGAAACTAATTAAGGTACAAAAAGGAAACTTACTTATATGTACAAAAATATCCATAGCAGTTCATTTCTGGGGGCAAAGCATTAGAAATTGAAGGGATACCCATCAATTAGGGAATGGCTGAACAAGCTATGGTATGGGATTATGAAGGAATACTATTGTACTATAAGAAATAATGAGCAAGATGCTACCAGAAAAACCTGGAAAGACTTGCATGGGTTGATGCAAAGTGAAATGTTCTGTGTGCAAAGTAAAAGCAATATTTTAAGATGATCAGCTGTGAATGATCTACCTATTCCCAGCAATACAATGATTCAAGACAATGCTGAAGGACTTAGCATGAAAAATGCTATCAGATCACAGAGAAAGAACTGATGGTGTCTGAATATAGATGGAAGCAAATTTACTTTTTAACTATTTCTGTTCAGTTCTGGATTTTTTCATAAGCAAATTTTGGAAGTCCCCTACTTCATTGAATAATCCATCTCCTCCCCTGAAAGACTATATTCAGTTTGGCTGGGTAATTGATTCTTGGTTGCCTTCCAGAATATCACATTCCAAGTCCTCCAACCCTTCGTCTAGATTAAGCTACTAAATCCTGCATAAGCCTCACTGTGGTTCCATGATATTTTAATGGTTTCTTTATGGTTGCTTGTAGCATTTTCTCCTTGACCTGATAGTTCTGGAATTTGGCTACAATATCCCTTGGAGTTTATAGTTGGTATCTCTTTCAGGAATTATTCAGTGGATTCTTTAAATAACTATTGAATTGACTATTGAAATCCCCTCTGGTTTTAGGACCTCAGGGCAGTTTTCCTTGATAATTTCTTAAATGACACTATCCAGGCTCATTTTTTGATCCTGGAGATCAAGTAGCCCAATAATTCTTACATTGTCTCTCCTGGATCTTTTATTTTTCTAGTTTACTTGTTTTTCCAAGTAGGCATTTTGAATTTTCTTGTGGTTTTTTTTTCATTCTTTTGATTTTGTTTGGCTGATTCTTGATGTCCCATAGTCATTAGTTTCTACTTCCCCAATTCTAATTTTTAAGACTTGTTTTCTTCAGTTAGCTTTTGTATTTCCTTTTCCATTTGACCAATTGTGCTCTTTAAAGAATTATTTTTCTTCAGTCAAATTTGGTCCTTTTTAAAGTTGCTTACTCTTTCATGAACACCTCTCATTTCTTTTCTCAATTTTTCTTCTACCTCTCTTATTTGACTTTTTCAATCCTTCTTGAGTTCTTCCAAGAAGGCTTTTTAGGCTTAAGATCAATTCATATTCTTCTTCAAGGTTTTGAATGTAGATATGTTGACAATGTTGTCCTCTTCTGAATTTGTGTCTTGATCTTCCCCGTTGCCATAATAATTCTATGTGGTCAGTGTTTGTTTTTGTTTCTTTCTCATCTTGTTTGCCAATATCCTGACTTGTAAAGTTGAGCTCTGCTTCTGGCACACAGGGGGCACTGTCCCAAGCTTCTTGTGCTGGGGGCCAGGTGCCTGGTTACTGGCTTTGTATGCTGGGGCCTTAGGCTGCAAGCTAGAGGCTGCAGGGGTCTGGCCACTTATGTAGTGTTAAGCTGGGGTCCCAGTGGTGGTGTCTGGTGAGTGTTGAGGCCAGATGTTTTGTTTGGTTTTGCATTTTCCCTGGGCCACACTTAAGTACATTGTGTTCTGGCAGCTGGGGATACTTACCCACTCAGGGCTGCACTGAAGCACTTGGAGATACACTGCTGGAGGATACCCACCTGCCAGAGGCTACACTAGTGTACATGACATTCTGGCTCCTGGAAGATGTCTTCCCACTTGAGGCTGGGCTGAAACACAGGGAAATACACTTACAGAGTATACTTGCCTGGCTTGGACTGCACTGGTACACACAGACTCTAAGCTGGAATGTGTTGATTCCCCTGGCTATTCTAAGATACTTGGAGGGTCCTGGTGTTGATGTTTGCTTGTTTCTCCACCCTGGAGCTCAGGATCTCCTGATGGTTTGCTGAGGTGGGGCTTGTTCCTGGATGCTTCCTAGCCTCAAATGTGCTCCCCTTTTACCCTAGTGTGACAGAATTTTTTTTTTCATTTTTTTTGGTGGGTGGGCAGGGCAATTGGAGTTAAGTGACTTGCCCAAGGTCACATGGCTAGTAAGTGTTAAGTTTCTGAGTCTGAATTTGAACTTAGGTCCTCCTGACTCCAGAACCAGTGTTCTATTCATTGTGCCACCTAGTCGCCCCTCATGACAGAGCTTTCTTGCTCATCCTTCAAGTTTCTCAGGCTGAAAGACTGTTCCACCACATCTTTCTATTGGCTGTTTTTTCTCCACCATTTTGGCTCCCAGAAGTTGAGCTAGGGACTTTTAAGTTTTGTTTTTGTGTCCCCTAACCTTTTACTGTTCCTTGCACAAAGCAGGCACTTACATGTTTGGTGATTTGGGTTGAAATTCAGTGAGAATTTGAACTTTAATCACTAAGCCACACTCACTGGCTGTGAGTACAGTTCGCATATTCAGTCAGGTTTTAGGCTTTACCCCTGGTCCAGAGGGGAAATAGAAATATCAGGTAACATATGTATATATCTGTAGTTATCTAAATCGACTGTCTATTCAAGTGTATAAAGAGCTGGCCTCTAGTCTTGAAGTTTGGAATCTATCAGCAAATAATTATTAACTTCCCACAATTTTAGGCACTGTGCTAAAGGCTTGGAAGAAAAAGAAAAAAATGTAACAGCCCTTGACCTCAAGAAGCCTATAATATGTTGGGTGAAACAACAAAATATAAATAATTGTTTACAAAATATTTATAAGGTAATTGGGAAGGGGAAGATACTAGTAGATGGAAGATAAGGAAATGCATCATGTAGGAGGAAGATATTGGTGATAATTTTGCCCTTTATAATTATTATGTGACCATAGACAAATCATTTAACCTTTAAGAATCCCCAGGCAGCTCACTTATTCACTAAATTCATAGCATATTGGCAAACATGGTGGATTTAAAGTCAGAGGACATGTGCTTAAATCCTGGCTCTGTTATTTAGTTTCTTTATCTTTAAAATGTGAAATTTGGATGAGATGATCTCTAAGACACCATCCAAATCCTAGGATCCCATAATTACTCAATATTAAGTAACTATAAATGCATAGTATTGAGATAACACAAGCAGAGCAATCATATTCCCCATTCTCCTTGCTCTAAAAGTAGCATGAGACATTACAAAACTGCCCTCCAAATTAAAGCTCAATATTTAAGAAAGCTGATTTTAATATTTTGTTTAGTTACAATTCAAACTGTGCAGAGATATCACCTGCAGTCCCACAGGAAAGCAATTTTTGGATATGTGGTTTTCGGTCATGCAGTACTCCCCCAAAATACATTGCATTGAACTTTTTGTTAATTAACATTAGATGGATTTATAAGTAGATATCCTGGGGAAGGGAAATTATTTTTTTATTCTATGCCATCCTTCAAGAGGAATATCAATTTAGAGAAACCATTAGTTTTTCATTTGTGGGATTCAGCATATGAGTATTAAATTCTTCTTGATATACCTTAAGAGAAAAGGTTACAATGGACATATTAGGAATTTCCTCGTGCAACAAATGTATTCTCCCATTATCTCTCCAGTGTTTCTACAAAATACTGTGAAGTCAGAAATATTATGTGCTTGTCAAAGCCCTCTCTCACCTTTGATAGCTCTATAAAATTTCATATGCATTTTATATGTTTCTTAAGGCAGCATAAGTTTGATTCTGCAAACCTCTAGCCACTCACATCAAGCTGGAGGCAAGTGAGAGTCATGGGGGACTGATTCCCCATTTTGAAAATGGCTAAATCAACAGCCTGACATGAATATTGTTGAGCACAGGAGTCAGCAACAGGTAATAGGCATTAATGAATATTAGGTCTATTCTCTTCCCACCTTAGACATGTCTGGGGACAGGATACTTTTAAAATCCCAATAATTTGAACTTCTTATACCTGGGGGCTGGAAGCTTTTATGAGAGTTTAGTTAGGCAGAACCAGGGAAGAGCATCCTGACCCTGGGGCTGCTGTCAAAGGACAAGTGGTCGTTTTGGCCCCATTAATCATGTTGCCATTAAAAAAGCTATGCTATTTGAGTCACTGTATAGAGAGAGGAATTGGTTAAACATCTGCTTTGAGGATCTTGAGTACCACTCTGGGGTCCATTTTTCTTCAAAGCTTTGGATGTCAGAGCTTATACTTTATTGTTTTCTTCCATGCTTGTGTTTTGTTCTTTTCTGTCACCATGGTAACTTTCTATGGTCAGATTCTTTATGTTCTTGTTATTTTCTCATTTTTCCATTCCATTTCTTAACTCTATGTTAAAGTGAGGCTCTCCTCCCAGGGTGGAGGGGTTAGTGTCCCAAGCTTGAGGTCTTTCTTGCTACTGCTCTCAGGTATTTCTGGGGGTCTGTACATTTTTAGTTCTTTCAAGGTGATATACTAAGGAGAGATATGATCACTGTTTTCCAGATCTATGCTCTGATCTGTGAGCTATGTACCATAAGCACTCTTTTGTACCCTGGAACTGTGGATAGGATCCCTACTCCCCTGGAGTCAGAAGTTCTGTTGTGTTAGTGGTCCTCCTTGCCCCAAGACGTAGGAATACAACTCGGATCTGCATATGAGCAATTCAATAGAGTCCTAGATCTAGTGACAGAAAAGGGACCTTTACAGTCTCCTTCTGACCAGCTATCCATTTCCCTTACTGTCTATATGCTAAGAGCTGAAGAAATTGCTGTTGCTATCACTGATTCAGCCAACCATAAGGCCTGTTGTTGGTTTACTGGGGCATGAAGTGTGTTGGCAACAGCTTACACTGTGTTCCACTTTCACTCAGCCAATGTTTCTAAGTTATCTTGGGCTAGAAAATTCTTTCACTCCATCTTTTTGTGGATTTAGTCATTCCAGAATTCTTTTTGAGCCATTATTTAAAGTTGCTTGGAGGGGAATTTGGGAAAGCTCAGAAAGGTCTTAGCCTTTTCTCCACCATCTTGATTCTGTCCCCTTCTGCTTATCTTTTTAAATAAGCACCTATCTAGAGTCCATACTCAATACTTCTCTCCATCATGAGGTGTCATAAACCATGAAGCTGCTGCCATCTTTGGTTGCTTTTTTTCCCAAAAAATAGGTCCATAGGAGCTTCTCTCATGATCCATTTTGTCTCTGGCTGCCATTGTCAGTTGCTGGGGAGACATCTGATGGAATTTCAATATTTCCTGACCTCAGTTGCCTGTGTACTGCTTCCTTGGAATACACATTCATTTACCCATATGAGGGAATGAACACAACAGAAAAAGAGGTTCCATATAATTATAGATATTTGCCATTTAGGGAACACAGATTCCTTCACTCACAGTTAAAAGAAGTGCTTGTTTCACTTGCCACCAAGAAGGAAAAGAGACTGAGAGATTGGTAGGTAATCATTTTCGTAAGTATACTTTGTTCTGGCTCAGTACTTGCTGAATCATTGTATCACTTTGTCTCCACTTAGAAAACTTCATTATCACACAGTATCAGGTTTTCAGTAACATAAACCTGAAAATAAATTTCTAAAGTTTCACATGTTGAATTAGAACATCTTCCAACTGGGAAGGTCAGAAACAAGCATGCTTTGAGGACCAGACCCAAATGACCAGTCTCCCTATTATATGTAAATTAATATTAATAATAGTAGCTAGCATTTATCTAGTACTATTATGTACCAAGTGCTTCACAAATATTAACTCATTTGATCCTTACAACAAGCCTGGGAAGTAGGTAACATTTAATAATTGGGGAAACCGAGGCAAAGAAAGATTAAATGATTTGCCCCAAATCAAATAACTAGTAAGCATCTGTGGTTGGATTTGAACTTGGGTCTTCCTAACCTCGGACCCAAAACTCTATCTTCTGTACCATCTAGCTGCTTCTAGAGATTCTATATATTTTAAATAATCTACCGAATTCATTTTGGTCTAGTAACTAACCAAGTACGAGAACAACAAATATTTTTTCATCTTTTTTTAAATTTTAGATTGAATATTAAAGCTTATATAATAAGAAAAACATTATAAACTCAAATATTAAAACAAATATAAAATAAGAAAAAAAAACACTTCATGTGCACAGCAGAACATGAGAAAGGATTAAAAATATACAGCAATAAATTTCCACAACAAGAAAGCCTATATATTAAATATTGCACATTTTATTAAAACCTGTCATTTCTTTGCTCCTTCATTAGCTTTCTTTTGTTCTATGCTGCATACTTGCTACTTTGTTCTTTTTCCCCCTTTGCTCCCCCCCACCATACTCCAGGTTACAATTAAGTGTGGATATATTTACATGTAGATATAGATATGTACATACATATACACACACACATATACTACATATATACATGCATGCATATATAAACATATACTTTCCCTAACAGATTCTAATCCTAATCTATTTTTTGTATATGTGCATCTCTTATTTCCTATCTCTCCTGACTCTTCTACTTTGCTTCTACCCGCTACTTTGCCATCTTATTACTTAACCTATGCCTCCAAAGATCCCTCACTTATCCTACCACTCAGTAAAGCTGATCATTCTTTTCTATGCCCCTCTGACCTATTACCTCATCCTCCATGTAAAGTTCACTCCCTTATCCTCGCCAAAATCGGTTCTTTATCCTCCCATTACCATTAATCCAAACACCCTTCTATATCCCCTTTTAACCTATTCCCTCACCGTCCACTCTAAAGAACCCTTCCTTATCATCTTTGCCCCTCCCTGTCCCCTTAATGTTTTATTTTTTTCTAAATTTAGAAAACTTTTATACTCTTCTAGATATATATGTATTGTTCCCTCTTGAACCCATTCCCAATGAAAATAAGTTTGAAAGTAAGTTTCTAGAACTATCAGCCCTCCTCTCCTAGTTAATTGCTCTATTTTGGTTTTTCCTCTCAACCTTATTTGTATAAAATACTCTTTTTAGCTGTTCCTGAGCGGTTTTACTTTTTGAAATCATATTATGCTGAGGTCTACCCCAATCTTTCTTGTGAACTATCCAACTGCTAAAAATAATTTTAGACATATGTTTTACATTTTATATACATTAAAAGTAAATAGTCTGTCCTTATTGAGTCACTTGTAATTAGTCTTTGGTATGTACTTTATATGGATCTTGTATGTATACTCTATTAATTTCAGAGTTGTTTTTTTTTTTTGCTTTGTTTTAACAAAGTTCTGAAAGTCTGACAATTAATTAAATATCCATTATCTTTTTTTCATTTAGGATCATGCTTAGCTTTGCTGGGTATGAGATTTTCGACCAGAAGCACAGTTCCTCTGTTCTTTGATATGTAGTGTTCCAAGACCTGCTGTTTTTTAGTGTTGTCACTGCTAGGTCTTGTGTGATTCTTACTTTGGTACTATTATATATAAGCGTTTTCTTCCTGTTGCTTGTAATATTTTATCCCTTAGCTGGGGGTTTTGGAATTTGACTATTATATTCTTATGGGTTTTCCTTGTAGAATCTATTTCAGGAGGTAATTCGTGGATTTTTTCTATTTCTACTTTTCCCTCTTGTTCTAATGCTTCAGGAAAATTTTCTTTAATTATTTCTTGTATTATTGTATCATGATTCTTTTTCTGATCATAACATTCAGGTAGTCCAATTATTCTTATGTTTTATCTTCTTGATCTGTTCTCCAGATCAGTTCTTCTTATGAGATGTTTCACATTCTCTTCTATTTTTTCATTCTTTATATTTTATTATTTCTTGTTCTCTTATGACTTCACTGGCTTCCCTTTGCCCAATTCTGATCATCAAGAAGTCATTTTCTTTCTTAAGATTCCGGATCTCCTCTTCTAACTGACTGACTTTCTTTTCATAATCTCCTTGTTTTTCTTGGATTGTTCTTCATTTTTTAAAATATTTTCCTCAATCTCTCTCATTTAATTTTTAAGGCCTTTTTTTTTTAAGTTCTGTGAATTCTTTGTGGGCAGATGACCATTTTATATAACTCTCTGGGGTAGAAGAAGTTTTCTTTGCTTTATTATCCTTCTTTGAAGATGAATCCTGGTCTTCTCTATTCCCATAGTAGCTCTCTATGGTTGGATTCTTTATCTTTTGCCTGTGCTATTTTTTTTTTTTGGTAATAGCATAATTTTTTGTAATCACATCTAGTCCTGGAGTATGGAAAAATGGTGTCTCTGGCTTCAAATCTTCCTTCGGTTCTCCCTTCTGACTTAGAACTAGAACCAAGACCTCCAGTCTCCTGTAAATGCCAACAGCCAGCATTGTCCCACCTCACTACTTCTACACTCAACTGGTATATGCTGGCTACTTCTCAACCTCCTACCTCCCACCCCCTACTCCTATGCCTCAACTCCACAAAACAGCTGCTTGTCATGTTCCTTGTCAGCAGGGGCTCCCTCAGTTTTCCTGGTCTCAGATGCCTAACTGCTCTCACTATCCTGGGGGTAAAAGTTCCTGTGTCTTGGACTTAGACAGCCTCCCAACTGGTTAACCCTAGGGCTTGCAGGTTTCTGGTTAATTGTTCCCTAGCCTGGAGGTGTTTACTTCACACAGGACCAAACCTCTTCAAGGGATTTTTCTTCAGATCTCTGCTTTTCTCAGGAGGACCCATGTTCTGCCCCTTCCCTCATTTATTTTTAACACTCTATATTTGCCCTGCTTCAATGTTTTATCTCTTTTGAGGAGGAAAATCTTGAGAGCTTGGAATTTTCTGCCCTACTCTGCCATCTTCCCAGAATGCTCTACCACAACAAACATTTTAAGCACTTACCATGCCAAAGGTATTGTGCTAGGTACCAGGGATTCAATTGTTATTATTGTTGTTCAGACATAGTGCTTAGCATCCTGACAAGTGTGAGAATCACTGTAGAGAAAGAATGAAACAACTCCTGATACATAAGCAGCTATATGACAGGAGTGGAAATAAACATTTATGTTGCACCTACTATATGCCATGCATTGTGCTAAGCATTTTACAAATATTTCATTTGATCTTCACAACAACCATGTGAGGTAGTCACTATTATTATCACTGTCTTATAGATGAGGAAACTGAGTCAAACAGAAGTTACATGATTTGCCAAGGATCACACAGGTAGGAAGTGTCTGAGACTAGATTTGAACTCTGGTCTTCCTGAATCCCAGACCAGGGCTTTATCCATTGCAACAAGAAGAAAGAGGCAAGAAATTAATACAGGAAGTTATTATAATAGTCCAGGTGAGAGATGAGTAACTCAACTATGGTGTTGGCAATGTGATATTAATGATTTTTTATTGATGATCCTAAAAAACCTTCTTCCTAATACATATCTAAATAATTACCACATTAGGTAGAAAGCATTTATTTTTAAATAGAATTAAATATTGTGTGGGAGGGTATGGCTAGGAAGTGGCTGGACAAGTGATTTCACTGTTATAGAGAATTCCCAGTGAGCAAATGGAATCTACAATGCATATTGTAATCTGTTTAGCAAGTTGTAGTCTTCAAAGAATCGTGTAGGATCATGCATAATCCCACAGCTGGAAGAGGCATGAGTGGACTTTAGTCTAACATCTTCATTCCACAGATGAGGAATTTGAAACACTGGGATGTTATCTGATTTGCCCTGCCAGCTTGTGCGAGGCAGGACTCAAACCCAGATCTCCCATATACCAACTCTTTAGAGATACTCCTAGGTACACATTCACTTTTCCATTTTTAGTTGCGACCTTAGTATTTGCAGGATCTCCAAAGAGCAGGAAGAAGCATTCCTAATTCACCACAGATGGTCCGAAATTAACTTTGAAGCTGCATGTCTTGTTAATCCCCATTACATAGAAAACAAAAGTCATCCACAGCAAAAGTTGTCTTGTTTGACCAAATTAACAATGACAGAGTAGAACAGAGAACCTCATTCCCCAGTCTGCTAATCCAGTACTCTTTCTGACAAACTACATTGTGTCTTATGAAGTTTAGGTCACTTTGGAAAAGTCAATTAAAAACATATGGTACAGAGGAGCAATGGAGCGATCACAAAATCCCATTATGATGACTTGAGTGGGAACAAGTTTTTAGCCAAGCAGAAGCAACAAGAAACAGAGGAGCAGCTGAAAATAGATTTCTCTAACATGGAAATGATGAAGCAAGTAGAAAAAAACAACTGTATTTTCTTTGATAAAGCTTCTGACAGGTAACATTGATAATTCAACAGGCAAACTGCATTAAAATGGCAAGGCTGTTTTGTTGGGGGAGGCCAGAGCAAAAGAGGAAACTTTGTTTTCAGAGTGCCAATGTGGGAAAACAAAAGATGACTTTATGAACATTTACAAAAACAGGCTCTTAAAGTATTTTCCCTACTTCAAATGAAAGGATCATGTCTTTATACTGTAGGAAGGAATAAACTGTCTTTGCTTTATTATTTTGGGGTTGTATGATATGATTTTAAATAGTGATATCCTGGCTCATACTGAACCAACTAAATTTTGTAAGGTGTCTGAGGTTGGAGTTTTTATGCTGACTCAGCAAATCACGTGCATTTTTGCACAATGATATTAGCCATTAATTTAATAAGAGGTTCTTTTGAATAGGCAAGACCCACCTTCAGCTCCCACCTGACTGTGCCTTCTATAGCACAATTGGAAATGTATGTGTGTATGTATGTATATATATAAGGTATGCATAAATTATGTGTGCAAACACCAATTTAATTTTGATTTAAATTACATTGACATATGCCAAGAGATTGTAGCATGGATTAATCTTTTAGAGACAAATCTCACCCTCCCTCTACTGTCCAAAACACACATTAAATATATGATCCTTATTGTTTATAGTACTTTCACTCTACTTTTTTTCAAAATGTTCCTAAATAGCCATTAGCTACTGCTACTATAATATTATCAAAACAACAAATATTGTGTGTCCACCCACTATGACTAAGCAATTGTGGATATCTGAATATATTGGAGATACTGTCAACAACCTAAATTGTGTTCTTATTTCTGAGCTCTCTATGCCCAATCCATCCTTCATTTCAGTGCTCAAGTACTCTTCCCCATGTATTGCTTTGAATACAGCAAATCAGTCTCCCCCCCTTTACAAATGTTTAGTGGCTTCCCATCTCCTGCTAAAATGAAAGTATACGGTTCTTACAATGGTACGCAAAACTCTCTGAAATTATTTTTACAATCTTTTTTCCTCTATAATATATTACCCCACTTCATGCACTATGTGTTCTAACCAAACAGGAGAGTTATTATTTTTGAATTCCATTGGATCATTTTTTAAATTATAAATTAAATTATTTTAAGTTTTCAACCTTCACTGCCATAAGATTTTGATTTTGAAATTTTTTCCCTATCTCTCCCCTTCCCCCACCCCAAGACAGCATGCATCCCAACTACCTCTTCCCCTAATCTGCCCTAATTTCTGTCACCCCTTCCCCCTTCTCTTATCCCCTTCCCTTCTATTTTCTTATAGGGCAAGATACATTTCTATACCCCATTGCCTGTTTATCTTATTTCCCATTTGCATGTAAAAACAATTTTAACATTCATTTTTAAAATATTAAATCCCATATTCTCTCCTTTCCTTCCTGTCCCCCACCTTCATTGAGAAGGCAAGCCATTTGATGTAGGTTATACATGTGTAGTCACTCAAAATACCAACATAATAGTCATGTAGTAAAAGACGAGCTTTGTTTTCCTGCATCCTGTCCTGACCCCCATTTATTCTATTCTCTCCTTTGACCCTATCCCACCTCAAAAATATTTGCTTCTAATTAGCCCTCCCCCCATTTGCCCTCTTTTCTATTATCCCCCCTCTTCTCCTCTTCCGCATACTTTCTTGTAGGGTAAGATAGATTTCCATACCAAACTAAGTATGTATGTCATTCTCTCTTTCAGTCAAATCTGATGAGAGCAAGGTTCATTCATTACCTCTCACTCCCCCTTCCCTTCCATTGTAAAGCTTTTTCTTGCCAATTTTACATGAGATAATTTTCCCTACTCAAGCTCTCCCATTCTCCTTCTACCAGAATATCCCTCTCTCAGCCTTTAATTCTATTTTTCAGATATCATCCCTTCATATTCAACTCACCCTGTGCCCTCTCCCTCTATATTTTCTTTCCAACCACCCTAATACTGAGAAAGATCTCATGAGTTACAAATATCATCATTCTATGTAGGAACATAAACAGTTCAGCTTAAATAAATCCCTTATTATTCCTCCTTCCTGTTTACTTTTTCATTCTTCTCTTGATTCCTGTATTTGAAAATCAAATTTTCTATTCAGCTCTGGTCTTTTCATCAAGAATGCTTGAAAGTCCTCTATTTCATTTAATATCCACATTTTCCCTTGAAGTGTACTCAAGTTCAGCTGGGTAGGTGATTCTTGGTTTTAATCCTATCTTCTTTAACCTCCAGAATATCATATTTCAGACCCTCTGATCTTTCAATGCAGACGCTGCTAAATCTTGCATTTTCCTAATTGTGTTTCCACAATACTAGAATTGCTTCTTTTTGGTTACTTGCAATATTTTCTTCTTGACCTGGGAACTCTGGTATTTGGGTAAAATATTCCTAGGAGTTTTCCTTTTAGGATCTCTTTCCAGAGGTGATCAGTAGATTCTTTCAATTTCTATTTTCTTCCCTGGTTCTAAAGTATAAGGACAATTATTCTTGATAATTTCTTGAAAGATGAGGTCTAGGTTCATTTTTGTTTGTTTGTTTTTGTTTTTTGTTTGTTTTTGTTTTTTGTTTGTTTTGCAAGGGGGAAGGCAGGACAGTTGGGATTAAGTAACTTGACCAAGGTCACATGGCTGGTAAGTGTTAAGTGTCTGACGCCAGACTTGAACTCAGGTCCTCCTAACTCCAAGGCCGGTTCTCTGTTCACTGTGCCACCTAGCCACCTCCTTAGCCCCTGGCTCTTTTTTTTTTTTCATTGCTTTCAGGTTGTCCAATACTGTTTAAATTGTCTCTCATGGCTCTATTTTCCACATCAGTGGAAGTGAATTTTCCAATGAAATATTTCACATTACCTTCCATTTTCACATTCTTTTGGTTTTATTTGATAATTTATTGATTTCTCATAAAGTCATTTGCTTCCATTTGCTCCATTTTAATTTTGAAGGAATTATTTTTTTTTCAATGAATTTTTGGACCTCCTTTTCCATTTGGTCAATTTTGCTTTGTAAGGCATTCTTCTTCTCTTTGATTTTTTTGGACTTCTTTTATCTTTTTTGTTAGTCTATTTTTTGAAGTTTTATTTTCTTCAGTAATTTTGGTTGGGGTCTCCTTTAACAAGCTGTTGACTAGTTTTTTATTCTTGTGTCACTCTCATTTCTCTTCCCAATTTTTTCCTCTGCTTCTCTTACTTTATTTTGAAAATCCTTTTTGAGCTCCACCATGATCTGAGACCTATTCATATTTTTCTTAGGTGTTTTCATTTTGTTGTCTTCTTCTGGTTGTATGCTTTGATCTTCCTTGTTACCAAAGAGAGATTCTATAGTCTGATTTTTTTTCCCCTCTGTTTACACATTTTCCCAGTCAGTTGCTTGATTCTTTTGTTCTTTGTTAAGGTAGCACTCTGCTTCCAGAGTGGAGAATGGACTGTCCCAAGTTGCACAGCTGTTTTTAGAGATATTTCTAGAGACATGTAAATTTTTAGTTTTTCCAAGGTTTTATGATCAAAGGAGAAGTGTTTATTCCTCTCCTCATCTTGTGCTCTGGTCTGTGAGTAACCACAACCACTCTTTTCAGTCTTGGAATTGTGAGAAGGATTGCCTCTCTATTGCCACCATCAACTCCTCCATGCCAATGCTCCTTGCCTCAGGACTGCACCCAGGACTAATACCCAGACACAAGCAGGACAAAGCATGAGAATACTTCCTCTGCACCAGGCAAGAGATCATTTCAATCCCCCTCTGATCAGCTGCTTGATCACCCCACCATCTGTGGGCCAAGAGCTCTGGAAGCATTCACTGCTTTCATTTCCATTTTGACTGCTACTACCACTGCACAGTGACTGAGGATGGGGCTGGACCACACTCCTCTCTCACTCAGGTCCCACAGACCTTTCCTAGGGACCTAAGTTGATTTCAGCATTTGTGGGTTGAAAAGTCTGGAAACTGCCACAGCTGCTGGTGATTCAGACTCCTGATGACTACTCAAAGTGTTGCTGAGGCCCAGTCTGTGCCAGTGTGGCCCACACTGGATTCCACTCCTCTCCTAGTCTGGTGCAATAGATCTTTCCTATCAACTTTCCAGGTTGTCTTGGGCTAGAAATGTGTCGTTTCTGGGTTTTGCTACTCTAGAATTTGTTTAGAGTAATTTTTTACTGGTATATGGAGGGGTTTGGGGAGATCTCAAGGAAGTCCCTGTTTTCACTCCACCAACTTGGCTCTGCCCCCAAATTCCACTGGATCTTCATTCAGCTCAGTTCCTTTGTCTGTGACTAGGAGGGATTCTACCATTCTATTTTCAGTTGCTAAGATCCTTTTATTACTTTTAGTATCTACTGATTACTCAGTATAGCAGCAGTCCTTCTTTCTCCACTGTGGCCAACTATGACCCCCCAACTCCCCATGTTGAAGGGACCCGCATTTGGCATTGATCTTACCACCACTTACTCCTGTGTGAGAGTCTTTGACATGGGAAAGAAGAGATCATTGCTAATGACCAAGGAAACAATACGACTCTAAGCTATGTCACCTTCACCCACACAGAATGTTTAATAAGTGATGCTGCAAAGAGTCCAGTTGCAATGAAGCCTACCAACATAGTTTTCTATGCCATATGTCTGATTGGTTACAGATTTGATGATGCAGTTGTATAGTCAGACACGAAGCATTGGCCTTTTACAGTAGCGAATGACACAGGCAGGCCTAAGGTCCAAGTGGAGTACAAAGAGGAGAACAAAAGTTTCTGTCTAGAAGTATCTTTTATAGTCTCTACCAAGAGGAAAAAATTTCTGATGACTGTTACAAATGCTGTTGTCACAGTATCAGCTGATTTCAAGAATTCCCAATGTCAGGATGCCAAAGAAAGTGGAACCATCACTGGTCTAGATGTGCTTTGACTCATCAGTGAATTAACTGCTGCTTCTATTGCTTATGACTTGGAGAAAAAGGTTGATGCTGAGAGAAATATGTTGATCATTAACCTTAGAGGTGGTACTATTTATGTGTCCATTCTTACCAATTAAGATGGCACTTTTGAGGTCAAGTTCACAATTGGGCACACCTGCTTGTGTGGAAAAGATTTTGACAACCAAATGGACAACCATTTCATTGCCAGTTAAAGCAAAACCATAAGAAGGACATCAATGAGAATAAGAGGGATATTTGCCATCTTCACACCACTAGTGAAATGTGCAAAGCATACCCTCTCTCCCAGTACCCAGAACAGTACTGAGACTGATTTCCTCTATTAAGGTATCGACTTCTATACATCAATCATCCAAACTCATTTCAAAGAACTGAATTTTGATCTCTTCTGTGGCACACTGCACTCTCTAGAAAAGGCCTTAAGAGATGAAGTAGATAGATAGATCACAGATTCATGACATCATCCTGGTAGGTGGTTCCACTTGATTCCCTAAAATTCAGAAGCTTCTACAAGACTTCTTCAATGGCAAGGAATACAACAAGAGTATCAATCCTGATGAGGCTATTGCTTATTGTACAACTATCCAGGCCATCAGTTTGTCTGGAAGTAAATCTGAGAATGTACAGGATTTGCTGCTCTTGGATGTCACTCCTCTCTCCCTTGGAAGTGAAACAATTCTGAACAAACATAATACCATCATCCACACCAAGCAAAAACAGACCTTTACCATCAATAGGAAAACCAGCCTCATGCTTATTCAGGTTAATGAAGGTGATGGAGCAATGACAACAGATAACCTGTTGGCAAATTTGAGCTCAACGGAATGCTCCCAGCACCTAGGGGTGTTCCTTAGAATGGAATAACATTTGACTCATAGGATATATGCACACAATTATAAAACAATCTTCACACAAATAAAGTCAGTTCTAAATAATTGGAAAAACATCAGTGGCTCATGGGTAGGCCAAGCTAACATAATAAAAAAGACAATTCAACCTGAATTAATTTACTTATTCAGTGCCATACCAGTCAAACTACCAAAAATTTATTTTTTAGAGCTAGAAAACATAATATCAAAATTCATCAAGAAGGACAAAAGCTCCAGAATATCAAGGGAATTAATGAAAAAAAATACTAGGGAAGGTAGCCTAGCCATACCAGATCTTAAATTGTATTATAAAGCAGCAATCATCAAAACCACTTGGTAGTGGCTAAGAAATAGAAGAGTAGATCAGTGGAATAGGTTAGGTACACAAAACACAGTAGTCAATGGCTATAGCAATCTATTGTTTAATAAACCCAAAGACCCCAGCTTCTGGGATAAGGACTCACTGTTTGACAAAAACTGCTGGGAAGAATGAAAAATAGTATGGCAGAAACTGTGCATAGACCAACATCTGACACCATATACAGCAGTGGTTCTCAACCTTCCTAATGCTGCGACCCTTTTATACAGTTCCTCATGTTGTGGTGACCCCCAACCATAAAGTTATTTTTGTTGCCACTTCATAATTGTAATTTTGCTACTGTTATGAATCATAATGTAAATATCAGTTACGCAGGATGTGTTTTCATTGTTACAAATTGAATATAACCCACTGATATACAGGAATAAATTCCAGAGAGGGAGAGTCAGATCTTCCTGGAGCAAGTTCCATGAAGGAAAGCCCCTTCCCCCTCCCCCTCCACCCCCAGGCCAGGCTGAAGAGAATGGTTTTGATTCTGAAAACCTGGATGGAGTGATTTTGATTCTGGGAACTGGCTGAAACTTCTGCTGAGTCTGAGGGCCAGGTGGAGCTACCAAAAGACTGAGGAGGCATGACTGTGATGCTGGTACTTTGCATGAATTTGTTTATGGCTCTGTTGAGCCTTGACTTCCCAGGAACAGAGATTATGAAGGATTTGAGATGGACTGGACACTGTGAGCTCCAATGTGGAGCAGGAACTGCACAAAGATCTGGATAAGGACCTGGGAGTTGTAGGCCTTTGAACCCAGGTGACAGTTTGATGAATCCAGGTAAGATCCAGGACCACTGAAGGGGATCCAAGGAATCTAAGAAACCACCCAGATTCAAGCTGAAAGAAGACTCTATTTGGATACTGGGTACTAACTGAAAAATTATAAATTTACTAGTGACCTAGGGGTGGAAGGTCTGTGCATTTTCTGATGACTGAATAGTGAAAAATGGATGATTAAATAATTGCATTGATTGAATGATTGACTAAATGATTGTACTTAGTGATTGATGACTGAGTAAGTGACTGATTGAGTTAACTTAGTGTGCCTCATGAGTGGAGAGATTTGACTATTTTACTTTGGGTTCCTTGAGGTGGCAAACCACCTTAAAGATGATTGACTGACTGATTTACTAAATGGTTGGTTTTTGTTGAAAGCTTTGTGACCACTGTAGTGATAAGTTGTTGTGAATGCTATATTTTTATTATCTGTGATAAGTTGTAATATTGTGAATGCTGTACCTTGATTTATGTGAATCTCTTGCTTTGATTTGTTATGGAATAAATAGAGTGTTCACTATACTATGTAATCAGAACCGTAAAAGCTGTTCACAGTAGCATTCTTCTGGAAAGCTGCTTGCACATGACATAAAAGAGCAGGACAAGGAACTGGGAACTGTCTGCCTTTCAATCCAGGCAACAATTTATTGGATTCAGGTAGGAACTACCTGCCTCAAGTCAAGATGAAAAGACCTCTCCATGGATACCAAGTAGTGACTGATGAAATAGGGTACTGAGTAGTGACTGAGGAAATTGTGATTTACTTGTGACCTAGGGGTAGATGGCTTTTGTACTTTCCACTCCCCCTTAAGAGGGTACTGAGTAGTGACTAATGAAATTGTGATTTAATTACACTGCATGGGTGGAGGGCTTTGACTTTTGTACTTTGTGTCCCTTAAAGAGGCAAGCCTCCTTAAGGATGATTGAATGATTGAGTTACTAAATGATTGCACTTTGTTGAAAATTACATGACCACTTCGGTGAAAACTATATGGCCATTTTCATGATAAGTCATTGAGTTGTGACATGGTGAATGCTGTACCTTGATTTTCTGTGAATGTTTTGCTGGATTTGTTATTGAGTAAATAGAGAGTTTGCTATATTATGTAATCAGAACCTGGAAAGCTGCTTGTGCTTGGCTTTACATCATTGTAAATATTGTTCTCTTGATTCTGTTTTTTTTTTCTTTATATTTGATCACTTCATTCTGAGTGGATAACACTTCAAATACTATGAACAAATAGTTCTTAAAAAGATTTGAAAATTAAGTATCATGTGAAAAATCATCCCAAATTACTAATAAGGAATTGTAAAGCAATATAACTGAGGATTCACCTCAGAACCAGTAAATTCAATCACTCAGTAAATGTTTATTAAACACCCACTATGTGTCAGGTACTGTGCTGAGCAATGCGGATATGAGGAAATATAAGAAGTCAACATATAAGGGGCTGTGCTAAGACATATATAAATGTCTTAATACTCTGGTAATACTCTGTTGGCAAAGTGGGGAATTGACTCAGACATTTCAGAAAACAATTTTAAATCATGCAAAAAGAAAAAAGCATCACTAAATGTATATATTCTTTGTTTCAGTGATATAAACTGCAAAGAGGTCAAAGACAGAAAAGTCTAATAAACACTAAAATATTCATAGGTACACAATTTTTATTAGCAAAGGAGATGTCTATCAGTTGGAAAATGGGTAAACACACTGTGTTAAGTACAATGAAATATTACTATCATAAAGAAACAATGATTCTGAAGAATTCAGAGATACATGGGAAGACTCAATGAAATTAAGACTGAAGTAAACAAAACCAAGAAAATAACAAATATAGTCTGTTGGGAAACACTTTTAAATGGCTACCATATACCCAAACCTGTTGTAAGCCTGGGGGTATAAAGAAAAGAAAAAAAAAAAAACAACAGTCCCTAACCTTAAGGAGCTCATAATTAAGTAGGTGAAGATCAGAGACAGAGACAGAGAGAGACAGAGAGAGTCAGAGATTAGCTATAAAAATGTAAATAGAAAGAATATGAAGAAAAACAGAAGGATGCTTTTTAATTGCACTTGTCAAACAAGGTTGGCTCCAGAGAAAGGTTAAGAATACATGTTCCCAAAGCAGAGTCAAGACAGCAGGGTAAAAGCCAGGACTTGCTTAAGTTCTCTACTAAACTGCTCCAAATACCTGTAAAAAGTGACTAAACAAATTCTATAGCAATAGAACCCACAAAATGACAGAGTGAAACAAATTTCCAGCCCAACACAAACTGGTAGGATGACAAGAAAGGTCTGTTGCAGCAGTCTGAGAAAAGAATACAGTCCAGCAAGGGCCATGCTGACACAGATGGGGTCAGAACAGGACTCAGGGGACTGAATCACTGGCAGATGTGGTACTTTCCAGACTTCTCAACCCATAAACAACGTAAAAGTCAGTAGAAAAGGTGTCTGTAAGACCTGGGAGAGAGAGGGGTACGTTCTGGCCCCAGGCCCAGTGCAGCAGCAGCAGCAGTGACAGTGTTAGCAGCAACTGCAGCAGCTGTAGAGGCTGTTCTAGAGTGCTCAGCCCACAGACTGTGAGGGGATTGAACAATTGGACAAAGGTGGATTGCAGGGATCTCTTTCATGGTACTAAGGCAGGATTATCTTGCTTTGCCTTGCTTAGATCTGAGTCACAATCCTGGGTAGCAGTCCTGGGGTGAGGAAGAGTGCTATCACAGTGGAGCTTGTGGTAGCAGGACAGAGGGAATCCTCCTCACAGAAAAGAGTGTTTGTGGTCACTCACAGACCAGAGCACAGCCTAGGAGAGGAGTAAACAGCTCTGTTTTGATAATGCCACCTTGGAAGAACTGAAAATCTACAGGTCCCTAGAACTATATCTGAAAACAGCTGTGCAAAACCCCTGAAGCTTGGAACAGTACACCCTCCACACTGGAAGGAGAGTGCTACCTTAACAAAGAGCTAAAAAGTCAAGAAATTGGCTGGGAAAATGAGCAAACAGTGGGAAAAAAAAATCAGACTGTAGAATCTTATTTTGGGGACAAGGAAGATAAAACATACAACCAGAAGTAAACCACAAAGTCAAAGCTCCTATATCCAAAGACTTCAAGAACAATATGAATTGATCTTGGGCCATGGAGGAGCTCAAAAAGGATTTTGGAAATAAGTAAGAGAAGTAGAGGAAAAATTGAGAAGAGAAATGTGACTGAGGCAAGAAAATGTTGAAAAACAAGTCAAAAGTTTGGTAAGCTGACCAAAAAACGCTGAAGAAAACAACACCTTAAAAATAGATAAGACCAAATGGCAAAAGAGGTCCAAAAAGCTGATGAGGAGAAGAATGCCTTAAAAAGTAGAATTGACCAAATGAAAAAGTAGGTACAAAAGCTCACTGAAGAAAATAATTCCTTAAAAATTAGAATGGAGCAAGTGGAAGCTAATGACTATATGAGAAATCAAGAAATTATAAAACAAAACCAAAAGAATAAAAAAAAAGACAACGTGAAATATCTCATGGGAAAAAC
>CM053580.1:425043314-425067788 GCA_028627135.1 Pseudochirops cupreus | reverse complement strand
TAGTCAAATTCTAGAGTTCTTGGGTGAAGGAGAAAATATTGCAATCAGGCAGAAAGAAATCATTCAAGTATTGTGGAACCACAATCAAGATAATAGAAGAGCTAGTGGCTTCTACATTAAGGGATCAGGGGACCTGGAATTTGATATTCTGGAGGTCAGAGGACCTAGGATTAAAACCAAGAATCACCTACCCAGCAAAACTGAGTGTAATTCTTCAAGGCAAAAAATAGACATTCAGTGAAATAGAGGCCTTTCAAGCTTTCTTGAGGAAAAGACCAGAGCTGAACAGAAAATTTGACTTTCAAATACAAGAATAAAGAGGAACATGAAAGGTAAATAGGAAAGAGAAATCATAAAAGACTTATTAAAGTTGAAGTGTTTATAGTCCTACATGGAAAGATGGTATCTGTAACTCATAAGATCTTTCTCAATATTAGAGTAGTTGGCAGAATATGTGTGCATGTGTGTGTGTGTGCATATGTGTATACACATACACACAGACACACACATATATATGTATGCATACATATATATACATACACCATATATATACAAGCGTACATATACATACACACATTCATCATATATATATAGATATATATGTATATATATCTATATATCTATATATATATATATATGTACACACACACACATACACCATATATATATGAGAAAGAGAGAAAGAAAGAGAGAGGGAGAGAGAGAGAAACAGACAGAGAGACAAGAGAGGAGGGACATGGTGATTTGAATACAAAGGGATGATAATTAAAAAATAAAATTAAGGGGTGAGGGAGGATTGCCCAGGGAGAAGGAGAAAAGAGGAAGAATGGGGCCAATTATCTCACATAAAGGAGGCAACAAAAAGCTTTTTCAATGGAGGGGAAGAGGGGGGAGGTGAGGGGTAATGAGTGAACCTTACTCTCATCAGATTTGACTGAAAAAGAGAATAACATACACATTCAGTTTGATATGGAAATCAATATTACCCTACAGGAAAGGAGGAGGGAAGGGGATATGAGAGAGGAGGAATGATAGAAAAGAGGGCAAATGGGGGGGAGGGGTGATCCGAAGCAAACACTTTTGAGGAGGGACAGGGTCAAAGATGAGAACAGAATAATTGGGGTTCAGCATAGGATAGAGGGAAATATAGTGTTTTACAACATGACTGGTATGGAAATCTTTTGCATGACTACATATGTATAACCTATATCCAACTGCTTGACTTCTCAGTGGGAGTGGGTGGGGAGGGAGGAAGGGAGAGAATTTGGAACTCAAACTTTAAAATGAATGTTCAAATTATTTTTTACATGCAACTGGGAAATAAGATATACAGGCAATGGATTATAGAAGTCTATCTTACCCTACAGGAAAATAGAAGGGGAGAGGGTAAAAAAGCTGGGGGAGTGACAGAAAGGGTAATCAGAATGCATGCTATCTTGGGGTAGGGGAGGGGAGATATGGGTGGAAAATTTGAAACTCACAATCATGTGGAAGTGAATGTTGAAAACTAAAAATAAGTTAATTTCAGAATGCATGTTCCCCTTCCTCTTTTGCAGAATTAGGTAGTTATTATATGATATTGCATATGCTTTCAGATATGTTTTCTGTGTTGCTTGGTTTTGCTCACCTGCTTTCTCATACATTCTTTGTTACAGTGGATGGATTGCTAGGTACATTAGTGTAGAGGGATCTATTTAGGAATTAAGGTATTATAAAAGCAAAGATATTCACACATACATAATATATATGGATGTGTATACATATATGTCATATATAGATACATTATATGACTATGCATATATGTACACATATAACATATGTCTACTATATATGATAAAATTATTTAAAGCGGAGCTTCAAGCAATATGAGAAAGCTGCAATATACTAGAATAGAAGAAAAAAACTGTCAGGTAATAATAGAAATGCCATGAGTGCCTTAGAAAGAGTTCATATGAAATGAAGAGGCTATTTTAGAAATGATAACAAGAAATACTAAGAAAGACTAGAGTCACAAAGCAAAAAAAGCATTCCATAGCTATGGACGCCCTGTGTAAAGGTCTTCTGGTGACACATTTGCCCTTTCCTACATAAATTAATATACAGTATTATCAGAATCTTTAAACATGAAGAATAATTATTATATATGTTATGAGACACAAGAGAAGTTTCGTAGGTTGGAAGGTATCATGACAAACCAAAATGTTAAAAGATAGAAATGTGAAACATAGGTAGAAGCCAAAAACTCTGCCTACTTCATCTAGCCCCTTTGTTCTTCCTCCAGGTATGGCTGCATGCCTCATCAATCCACTAACCATATAACCTTAGGGTTTTTTTTTGGGGGGGGGGTGGAGTTCCCAAAATGCATTGGGGGGATATTAACCATCAAACATTTAACAAGTGACATTGTTCTAATCCTAAAGCAGATGGTTAGTTTGGGCAAGGGGTCTTGAACAAGTACCAGGAGAAGAGCAGTTAAAACAGTTAATTGAATTATACTTTATGGTATTCTACCGGCTTTTGTTGGTTGTTTGCCTTGTTTTTGGTGAGCATGCATCTCCCTGTTTCATGCCTTGCCTCATATTTTGATTAGAAAGTTAGGTAGAGTTATTTGTTTCTATACCTATCAAGCAATAACAAATGATTTTGAAATATAACTAGAAAACAATTTGTTGGAAAAGGGTATAAGGCAGTATTTTGCTCTATTGAATCAAATGATTTTTCATAATAAACAATAGGCACAGTGAATTTTGTATTCTCTATGCCATTCTCTAGATTGTAATTGTAAAATGAAAGCTTTATGGTTCATGATTAGACATTACTTTCAAAAGTCTAATATTTCTTATTATACACTTATAGAAAATTCCCTCAATTCTTTTTTGGATAATGCTCATGAAGATTTAGATTAGTAATTATTGATATTCTCTCCATTGACTTTTCCCACATTATTAGCATCCAAGATACTTTCTGTAACTTTGGTATATATCTTTAATGCCATGCACGAGCATCTTTCCAAAAGAATGGCTGCTGTGAACAGCTTTTAAGGTTCTGATTACACAGTATAGTAAACACTATATTTATTCCATAACAAACCAAATCAAAACATTCTCAGAAAATAAAGGTACAGTATTCATAATATTACAATTTATCATGGAAAATCATAATATAGGGTTCACAACAGCTCATCATTAAAATGGCCACATAGTTTTCACCAAAGTGGTCACAATAATTTTGAACAAAGAACAATCATCTGGTATCGCTAAGGACGTTTGCTTCCTTACTCAGTCATTCAGTCATCTCAGAGTAGTCTTTCACTCTGGGCAACTAGGTTAACTCAATCAGTCACTTATTTAGCAATCTTTTATTAAGTATCATTAATCACGAAGTACAATCATTAGAAAATACACAAACCCCCTACCCCTAGGTCACTAGTAAGCCACATTATCATTACAGCATTCAATACCCAAGGAGAGGTCTTTTCTTCATCTTGACTTGGGGCTGGTTCTCAGATTCTCTGGATCCCCTTCCATGGTCCCAGTTTCTACCTCAATTCATCAAACTGTATTCACCTGGGTTCAATGGCAGACAGCTCCTAGTTCCTTGTCCAGCTCTCTGGGTAGGTCCTGCTCCACACTGGAGTTCACAGGGTCCAGTCCATCTCAAATCCTTCACAATTTATGTTCCTGAGAATTCAAGGCTCAACCAAGCCACAGACAGACAAAATACTAGCATCCTTGTCATGCTTCCTCAGTCTTCTGCTTCCTCAGTCTTCTGCTTCCTCAGTCTGCTCCTGGGCTCCTGGGTTCCTCTGTCACCTGGATTCTTGGGCTCCTGAGCTTCTCTGTCACCTGGGTTTCTGGGCTCCTGGCCTCCTAGGCTCCTGTTCAAAAGATGCTCCACCACCACGAGTTCTCAGGAGATTCTGACTCTCCCTCTCTGGGGCTTTTGTTATATACTCACAGAATTACCTTCTTGTTTCAGCCATCTCCTTCCTGTTATGTCAGTAACAGGAGCTAAGTGTTCATACCTTCTATTTCCCCAACAGTAACTTGATCAGTTACTAACTGAGAAGTTCCTGCTACCTTTGCTTAACTTGAAACAAGGTGTTAAGTACCTGCTTACTTGCGAAAACAAAAAAGGGGTCTTCAAATTTAAATAAATTACCATTACAATATCCCTCCTTTAGTTCCCTTGTAACTAGAGTGTGTGTATGTGTGTGTGTGTGTATTCCTTTTATTCTCTTTAGTGACATTTCTGGCACTCTTGAAAGCACATCTAGGATTGTTATTCTAGAGCACAAATGGATCAGGGCTATTTTTTCTCAAGCAAATAAATTTTTTGTTATTTTTTCTCTAACTTTTTTTTTCATTTTTCTTTGATTTGTTGCTCTCTATTTATTTTCATTCTTTTAGCCTTTAAGATGGCTCTGCTTGGCTGGGTATTTTGCCAGGATTTCTTTTATCTTCCACTGTTTCTCTCTACTTAAAGAAAATAAAATAGCTGTGGGACAACTCCAAAAGACTCATGATGGAGGGTGATATCCACATCCAGAGAAAAGAACTGCAGAGTCTGAATGTAGATTGAAGCAAACTATTTGCTCTCTCTCTTTTGTGTTTTGTTTTGTTCCTTCTTTCTTGTTGTTTACTCCATTGGTTATACGTCTTCTTTACAACGTGACTAATGTTTTATGCAAAGGCATTTGTAGAATCTATATTTGATTGCATACCTCCATGGGGGGCAGGAGGGGAAGGGAGAAAAAAACTTGGAACTCAAGAGAATGTGGAATTGAATGTTGTAAACTAAAAGTAAATACATAAATTAAAAAAAAATAGTACCTATCTTGCAAGCTTGTTGTAAGAATCAAATAAGATAATATTTATAAAGCTCTTAACACAGTTCTTGGTATATAGTAGACTCTATACAGATGCTTATCCCCTTCCTATTCCCTTCCCAAGATGCTCTCCCATTAATGAGATGATACTGCTCAAAATTTCCCATCTTCTTATTATAATTTATTTTACCTGTTTTTGTCATTTATTACATTTGTTACAAATTTTGCTATTTTCTGACTAAGACACTTTGAACGCTCCTTTCTTCCACTTATAACAATTAATTTAAATGGTCTATATTTATAAATTAAGGGAGTATAGTTGGTATCAATTTCATTTCTATTGTCCATTTCCCCCTTTTTTGTCAGTTACCATTTTAAATAGTGGAGGATTAATTTGTTCTAATTGTAAACAATGTTTTTTTCTCATTATTTTTCTTTTTGTTTGTTTGTTCTTTGCTTCCTTGCTTCCTTCCTTTCTTTTTGCTCATTGCCTTCCTTCCCGCCTGCCTTCCACATTTCCTTCTCTCTTAGAAGTTGATATTCTGACTTTATCAAAAACAGCTGACAGCACTAAACCCTAGATCAATAACAATTCTTTTCATAATTGTAAAAATATAATCTGTTACATTTCTTATAAGTGTTTTCTGGTGCTCATTGTGTCCATATTCTTTTCTCAAAGAAAATTTTCTTGACAGAAAAGCATAAATCTACTCTGTAATTTACCATTAAATATTTCCTTTCTCATTCCTTTTTTCTTCTCACGTGAATTCCTAGGTATTTTACCCTATACTTACCTTTTTTTTTTGTTAAACACCTTCAACTGAAGTCACTACGTATCAGAATGATTGCTGACTTAATTTGGAAGATTTTACCTAATAATTCATATAATTTTTTTCTATCTCCTCTTCCTTAGCAAATTAAATCATTGTTTAAACTGCTTAAATCGGTGCAAATATTTTCTAGATGATTATTTTTTGCATGTTACTGCAACGTATTTTTAAAAGAATTTTGCTAAGCCAGTCTCTAGCCTAAGAATGAAGAAATAGCAGGCTGGAGAAAAGTGCCAGTAATTAGATAGCCTTTTAATGCTTTAATTTAATTATGAGAAATAGATTTGCAAATCAAGAATTCTCCTGATCAGAATTCCAACTTGTTGCAGTGAAGACAGAGATTTTATACATAAATCACAATGCAAAGAGAGGGGAGAAGGTGGATTACAAATAATCATGCCCAGGGCTTTGAGTAGTTTCCTATGACAAGCCCACAAATAGAACACAATACTACAATTCTGGAGTCATGAGGTCTGGAGTCCTTGAGAGTCATTATTTGGTGGGTCACAGGACCAGAGTTCAGTAAGGGGAACAAATTCTACGGTTTTTTTATCTTCTTCACTTAAAGTACACAGTCCATAACTGTGAGTGTTGTCAAAGATTGCGCTGATCATTTCAAGCTGCATTGTGAATTAATTCACAAGACAGGCAATTCTGAAAACTCTAGTCTATTAGTATACTCATTATATACATATCAATTATTATAAAAATCACAATTCTTTTCACAATATATTGGCCAAATATGCCATATAATTTTTTTTCTAGCTTCATGTATACAGATAAGCCTATTCCACCAATTCCTTTCTCTCCAAAGAGTACCTGTAAACTACCTTTGCTTTCAGTTACAACTCCCTTCTTTAATGTGATTATATTTACATCAAGAATGTCAAAAATTTATGATTCAGATTTTTTACATTTTTATTCAGCATTTTATTTTTCCCCAGTTACACATAAAAACAACTTTAATGTTCAATTTTTTTGTTGTTGTGTTTTTGGAGGCTGGAAGGCAGGGCAATTGAGGTTAATTGATTTGTCCAAGGTCACACAGCTAGTAAGTATTAAGTGTCTGAGGCAGGATTTGAACACAGGTCCTCCTGACTCCAGGGCCAGTGCTTTATTCACTGCACCACCTAGCCTCTCCTAATGTTCATTTAAAAAAAAAAACAACTTTGAATTCCAAATTGTCTCCTTTCCACCTTTCCCTTCCTCCCATTGAGAAGGTAAACAATTTGATATAGGTTATACATGTGTAGTCATACAAAACACTTCCATAATAATCATGTTGTGAAAGACTAACTATATTTCCCACCATCCCTATCCCCCTTTACTTGATAATTTCTTGAAAGAAGATGTCTAGGCTTTTTTTTTTTTTTGATCATGACTTTCAAGTAGTCCAATAATTTTTAAATTCTCTCTCATGGATCTATTTTCCATGTCATTTATTTTTTCCAGTGAGATATTTCACAGTCTTTAATTTTTTTTTTCATTCTTTAGGTTTTGTTTTATGATTTCCTGATTTCTTATAAAGTCATTACTTTCCATTTACTCCATTCTAATTTTTAAAGAATTATTTTCTACAGTGAGCTTTAGACCTCTTTTTCCATTTGGCCAAATCTACTTCTTATAGCATTCTTCTCCTCACTGACATTTTGGACCTCTTTTGTCATTTAGTCAAATCTACTTTTTAAGGTGTTATTTTCTTCAGCATTTTTTGATGTCTCCTTTACCAAGCAGTTGATTTGTTTTTCATGATTTTCTTGCATCACTCTTATTTCTCTTCCCAGTTTTTCCTCTATTTGTCTTAACTGATTTTCAAAATCCTTTTTGAGCTCTTTGATGGCCTGAGACTGATTCTATTTTCTTGGAGGCTTTTGATGTAGGACCTTTGAGTCTTTATTATCTTCTTTTGAGTATGTGTTTTGATCTTCTTTGTCACCAAAGTAAGTTTCTATGGTCAGAGTTTTTTGTTGTTGTTGTTGTTGTTTGTTTGTTTTTGGTTTTTTGCCGGTTGTTTGCTCATTTTCTCATATTATTACTTGACTTTTTCACTCTTTTTTAAGGTAGGGCTCTGCTTCCAGTGTGGAGGATGAACTGTCTTAAGCTTTAGGGGTTTTATGCAGCTGTTTTCAGAGATACTTCTAGGGACCTGTAAGTTTTCAGTTCTTCCAAGGTGGTATGATCTAAGAAGAGGTGTTTACTCCTCTCCTGGCTTGTGCTCTGGTCTATGAATGACCACCGGCATTCTTTTCTACCCTGGAACTTTGAGGAGGGTTCTCTCTCCACTGCTGCTGCAAGCTCTGCTATGCTAGTGCTCCTCTTTGCACTAAGACTGTGACCCATATCCAAGTATGGGCAAAGAGTCCTGCCTCAGTGCTAGCCAAAAGACCCCTGTAATCTGCTTCTGACCAGATGTTCAATCCCCTTACTGTCTATGGACTGAGAGCTCTGGAAGCAGCCAGCCACCGCCATTGTCACTGCTGATTTAGTCACTTTTCAAGGCCTGCTCCTAGTTTGTTGCAGCTTTGCTATGCTGGTGGGGCTTTTACTGGACTGTGCTCCTGGTCCAGTAAACCTGGTCCAGTAAACCTTTCCTCCTGACCCTCTGAGCCAGCGGTTTCTCAACCTGTGGGTTGTGACCCCTTTGGGTGTCGAACGACCCTTTCACAATGGTCACAGGGGTTGCCTAAGACCATGGGAAAACACATATTTCCAATGGTCTTAGGAACTGAGACACCGCTCCTCTATCCATCTCCAGGCGAGTCCACCCACATGCAGATACGCCCACATGCGAGTATTAAAGGGTCTCAGCATTAGGAAAGTTGAGAACCACTGCTCTATCTGTCTTTGGTGTCTGTGGGATGAGAGGCCTGGAAATCACCACTGATGTCAGTGATTTAGTCCCCTGAACCTGCTCTGGCTTTGCTGGGGCCAGGTCTGCACTGGCGTGGCCTTCACTGGACTGCACTCCTCTCTTAGCCTGGGCAACAGACCTTTCTTGTTTACCTTACAGGTTGTCTTGGGTAGGAATTTTTTCCCCTCTGTTTTCTTATGCATTCTGTTGCTCTAAAATTTGGTTTGAGTGATTTTTTAAAGGTATTTAGAGGGGTTCTGTTGGGGAAATGCCCAGGAGAGTCACTGCCTTTACTCCACCATCGTGGCTCTATCCCCCATGATTCAGATTTTTTATCAATGTATCTATTTGTTGATCATTGACAAGAATTTCACATTTATGGGAATATTCAAATCAGAGTTTAAAGGAGGTTTAAAATCTGTTATTTTTTATCTGGCTCTGCTTTCTTTCCTGCTACTCTGCCATCATCAGTGTGCTTAGCTAGCCTTTAACTACTGAATGGGTGTGGTCCCAGATTAACTGAGACAGGAGAAAGAGTTTAGATTAAAAAGGATCAAGAACTTCCACTGCATCTTGGGCCATTACCAGTCATCCTGATCTATATCTCACCAGGGAACCCAGATGGTTTTGGAGGAGAATGTGAGGCTGGGGATTTTGCACCGCTCTCCCTCACTTAAATACAATTCACTTGCATGTCATGGCTTCACCTCCCTGATGTCATGGTCCTCTTCAAGAATAAAGGAAGAAAAAACAAAAAACAGCCATCATTAGTGTGGAAGTAGAAGGGGGCCTCTCTGAAATAAGGCCCATTTAAAATTTTTATTCATTTTACAGATTTTTCACATTTGTTCTCACTACAAATGCACATATTTCATATTATAGGATCTGGAATTAGAAGGGATCTTAGTTATCATCTGTTTCAACTCCCTTGTTTTAAAAATGAGGAAACTGAGTCCCAGAGAAGCTAAGTAGGTCCTCAGTTTGATGCCTACAAAAATCTGACTGAAGCCAAGTTGTCAGTCTTTATGATGTGGAGATATGCCCTTAGGACAGGGCTTCATAACTTAGATTCTGTGGATTTGGATTTGTGTTTTAACATTTTGATAATGAATTTCAGTATAATTCGTTTCCTTTGTAATTCTATGTATTTAATTTTGTGCTTTAAAAAAGATTATTCTGTGAATGAATCTGTAAGCTTTATCAGACCACCAAAAAGGTCCATAATACAAAAAAAAAAAGAATTAAGAACCACTGCTTTAGAGTATCATGGGATGCTGAAGATTTTAAAATTTTCCAGACACACTGAAATCAGGAAGGGACAAAATTCTAGCCATGTAAGAATTCTGAAACATAGTTTTGAGATAAATTTATTATAAATCTCTAAATACTACAAACATCTTATCATAATTATGGGAATATAAAGAGAAATATGAAGGATGTTCCTAACAATAAAATACTTAAATTTGACATTTGTCTTCTAAGGATCTTCCTTTTCATAATATAAATCTTGAGCATGTTCAGACTAAGAATTGAGTATAGATACAGTTTATTTTATAGATTTTTTTTATAATTTTGTCCATTCATATGATTTCCTGCATACCTAGATGTCCTTAAGTATTTCAAGTGATGAGATGAGGGCCTTAGACACTTTAGTGACAGCCAACCATAACATTTAGCTGCCTCAACTTTGATTCATGCAGGAAATCAATCCATGAAATTCTATAATGAAGTAATTTTAAAAATAGTGCTTGTTTCATTTAGTATCATACATAGAGGGTGAGAAGCCTATTTTATTATTCTTTGTATCTTCAGTACCTAATGCAGTGATTTTCTCATAGTAGATACTTAATATAGGATTGATAAATTTAACTGGATTAGACTGCATTTAGTAACCACTATATAAAATTGAGTAAATGGACAAATAATGAATGAATGAATTTGAATCAAATATATTGACGGAAAAATGCCCATGAGCCAACTATAGCTCACAGTGGCCTCTCTCTCTTTCTCTCTGGATTTCTTTGAAATAATATTTAATTTAATCAAGTTGATGCTTAATTAATAGAAAGCTGATTGATCCATAGAAGGAGGAACAGTATATTGAAGTAAGAGAAAATTGCATTATTCTAAGACCTGTGAAGGTTCCACTTCAAACTGTTGTTAATAATAAATTTACTGTTTCCTCATAAAAGTCACAATTTAAAAACCTTTAGTACAGCAACCAACACAAACATAAATCAAATAAAACATATGTATTTTCATGCTACAAACTAATCTGCATATTCTCTTCCTTCTTTTACCTTTCTATTCCCCAGGATCAGATCTCCACCCACCCTCCCTTAGTCCAAAAAAGAAAAAAAAAAGAGCAGCAGAGGAGGTGGCAAGAAGTGAAAGACTATTGAAAGATTAGATAACGCTGTGCCAAAAGTAGGAACTGCTTCAGTTTATAACCACTTTAGCCAGCAACACATGGGAATTATATACTAAGATAAAGAGAATTCAAGTTTTGTACCACATTTGTGTGAACAGAAAAGAAATTACAGATCCTTGAAGTACCTATATCAACAAAATCTCAGACCTTTGAAGTCCCAAGTATCATTATTAATATGTAGTCATCATAGATTACAACTTGACCCTTTCCCTTTACAGAAGAAGAAAAATAAGTCCCTATGAGTAAAAGGTTTAGGCCAAGATCATTGGCATGGAGAAAATATTTATTATTAATCCCTTGTTAATATTGTTCAACATATATTTATGTCAATAGAAAATTATCTATCTCAAAAACTCAATGTAGAGGTCAGGCTAACCTCAGAGATGCTCTGGGAAAGCCAGATGGTTGTAAGAAATGCTTAGATCTCACTCAGTGCTTGTTTGGGTTCCACTTAGGCCTCGTTTGGAATCCACTGAAAGCTTATGTCTTGGGTTCTACAAATTAGGTAGATTGCCTTCTGATATACATTTTAAAATGTTCTTCTGGAGATTATCTAGTGCCAAAGTGAGGCTAATCAGGTAAATGTCCTTACACCCTTGTCTGAATTCTGCATGATTCAACCTTAACAAAGACTCCTGGAAGGAGCCACACCTTCTTTCTGGCTCTCTCCCTACAAACTGACCTAACAAATTCTTTCTAAATCTATTTCAGATTTTGGGCTTTGCTCTCCTGACTAACAGTGGCAGAATCAGGATTTTCACCTAGATCTTCCGACTCTGGAAGCAGTGCTGTTTCCACAGTTATTTGTGTGTAGAAAATATACTACTACGAAGAGATGTGTCACACCCCTCCCTTGTACCACAATGGCAGAGCCCATGTCTTAACTTAGATTTTGATTTTTCCCTGTATTGTAGCATCGTCCTATAAACATAGCAAGTGCTTAATACATGTTTGTTGAATGAATGGATGCTATGTATCACTGTCTATCGACTCATATAAAGGTTTTGAGTGATAGAAAAGTTTCAAATTATGAAAAAAAAGATGGAGCAGTGACCAAGTGAGACATCAGGAGAAGTGATAGATATAGAATAAAAATCTAGAAATCAGGTTTATCCTGTTTCTATCACCAAGGAAATAGAGCATGTGTCCAATACCTTAAAGAAATTAGGGTTCCTAAACAAAATCTGGAAGGAATATGAAAGAAACTGAATTTCCTTAAACATATCTATTTGTTTTCTTTTGGGACACAGAGCTATTATATATGTAATCCTGAGGCTTGGGGCGGGGGCAGGGGGGGGGGGGAGGGAAGCCTAGTAGTTTAAAAGTATGGTAGGAGGAAGGAGATAGGATTTGAAACTCTAAAAAAGACCTTAGTGCTCTCTGAATATATTTATATTTTAACTTAACAGTTAGTCCTAGAGTATAATGATAAGAAAAATGTGATACACATTAATGTCTGACTATAATCAAAAGCATAAGTAAATATTGCCTTTCCTTAAATATATATATATATATATATATACATACACACAAACACATATATATGTGTGTGTGTATGTGTATGTGTGTGTGTGTGTGTGTGTGTGTGTGTGTGTGTGTGTGTGGTGTCCCTTTTTTCCCTATGAGTCTAGTAACTATGGCAGGTAAAACTTTTAATTCAATTACTTCATTTTTCTCTCAAAATGAGAGATGGGGAATAACGATAGTTGTCACACTTCAACATTTATTTTGTGAGCAAGAAAATCTTCATGTCTCTGTGGCCGTTCACTTAAAATAGGACATGCCACAAAATGCTGTCACTTCTCATTCATAACAGTGTAGTTTCCCATTCCCACTGCCAGGGGGTGTGGTTGTCAGAATTTCGAAGCTATAATAAGCATCTCTGAATTCTTTACTTGTGGGCAGCAAATTGACTGATCAAATCTCTAGACAGTCTTCTCCTTTACACATCATTTTCCAAGGCTAGTTTCAAATCAGAAATACTTTTCTAACAATAAATGAAGGCTGGATTTTATTTAATGCTTTGCAGACCACCAGCTCCCCTTTAGGGCAGGATCTGTTTTTGACTTTCTCTGTGTCCCCAGTGCTTATCACATTGCCTATAACATAGGAAATGCTTTAAAAATGCTTGTTGACTGACCTACTAAAATATCACGTAAATGACAATTATTATTATAACTGTTGTTCTTATATTTTGTACATCAATTTAACCTACTTTAGTATACCTAAAATGCTATAAAATCCAGAGCTTCTGTGGTAAATAGGCAATAACCATACAGTAGTATAGGTATCGTTTAAAAATAAACTAATAATTATTAGCTAGATATATAAGAAAATGTTCGATATTCAATAGAAATCAAAAGCATTGTACTGTATATATAGCACCTAAGATGATAATTTAGTGTAACTGTAATGATAGTGCATTTATTTATGTAGTGACTTGAGGTTTATTTATTTACATAATGCTTTCAAGTTTGCAAAGTCCTTTACAAATATTATCTCAGTTTATCATCTCAACAACGATGGGACTTTAATGCTATTATTATTTTCATTTTATAAATGAAGAAAACAAGCAGAAAAAGGTTAAATGACTTGCCCAGGGAAATTGAGTTAATAGGTATTTAAGTCCACATTTGAACTCAGGTGTTCCTGAGCCCATGTTCCACATTCAATCCCCTACATTTCCCTTGATATAAAGGATTTACAGAGATAATTTGCCTTAGAATTTAAAATACAATTTGGTGCTTTTATGCCTTGTCAAAGGTCTTCCTCTAGGTTTATTTGGTTCTTGATTGAGGGTACCATGCCTCCAAGATCTGGTCTTCAGGTCACTCACTGGACTCTAGCAGGTGAGAGAGATGCTGCTTTCTCGGTTAAGGAGCCAAAACACAAACGGAAAAAAAGCCTCATTGTCTAACCATGACAGCTATAATGTTTCTGGTCCTAGGGAAAAAAAAAAAAACCTTCTCTCTCATCTTTGCCTTTTAAGTATGGAGATTTTAATTTATCAGAATTAGTAAATTTTAATTATCACAACAGATGTGTTCAGAAAAAAAAAATTGAGCTTTACTCACAATGTAGGTGAGGAGTATGATTTACATCAAACAAGTGATTATATATTTTTCTTGTTTAACTTATACTAGTAAGATATGTTTATTTTTAAAAATAGATTAATACAGAAAAAGACTGTTTTCATTAATGATTATAGACTTATTTTTAAGGCAGGATTTGATAATTTTTACTGATTTCATGAATGTATACTTTGTTTTTCTTTTACGTGTTGCATCTCATAACTTCAGGTTGATCTTGACTTATTATAGTCATTTTCCAGTTTCATAATATGTTTCATTCAAATGGGCAAAAAATTTATTTATACAGTTAAATTTTTAATGGTGTCTGAAATATTTTGTTATATGTTTAACTGTTAACTGACCTTAGTGTAATATTTTATGGTTGCAAAGAACCTTAATGTGTATCAGCTTATTTATATCTCAAAAGAAACCTATTTGGTAGGGACTGACCCCAATTTTACAGTGTTTTATACATAGGAGAAAGTGATAAATAAGTGTTTGCGGAAACTGAATTTTAAATATTTTCTGAATGCAACTGAGATTTTAAAAAGTGAAATGAGGTCATAATCCTGAAAAAATCATAATATAAGAGTTATAAAAGACCTCAGAAGTCACCTAGGCTAACCAAACCAAAAAAGCACTCACAGATCACCACTACCCCACCTATTCCCTCCAGATCATCCAACCCCCTGGCAAAGACCTTCAGCATTCAGATCTTCCTGCTTTCAGGGATAGTCATTTCCATTTTTTGTACATCTTTATTTATTGGAAATTTCTTTTAAAATGTGTTTATACTAATTTCTCTCTCTAGATAGACATAGATACATATAGACATATCTATCTAGATAGTTAATAGATATAATGAGAGAGAGAGATGGTTTTAATAATCACAATTTTGTAGATTCAGAGCTTCCCTGAGCCTCTTACTTTCAAAGTCCTGACTTTAAGTGCAGTTTTTCTTCGGAAGAACATTTCTGATAATGAGATTACACTGGTATCCTGGTCAAACCCCAACCGAAACTTGTAAATAATTTAATCTAAGGTACAGAATCCCCTTTGTGTTTTGGTCAGGCTTAAGTGGATACAGATTCTTCTGTCTAGATAGCCCAAGGCTAGGGTGGTTTATTATGTTGGGGGGAGGGGCTGTGATAGAAGAGGTATTTTCCCTTTTGGAAGGGTTTAAAAATGTACACCCTAACCCCACAAGTAGCCCAGTTCTGGACTGCCACCCGCTTTAAGAAAAATAAAACATGGACTCATACAACCTAATTCTGTTTGTCTGTCTTAGACCAAACACTGAGGCTGACAATATGTGTGCATACACATGCCTACATGCATGCATACTCACACATACACACCCATGCATACACACACATTTATCACAGAGTATGTTCTAAGCAAAGACAAATTAAAGTAGGTTTTGTCCACGTTTTTAATTTCTCTCACAAGCTGGCAACATGCATTGCATGGAAATTGCAGTCCAGAACTGGCTCGATTTGGAGGTTGGTGTGCCTAGTTTATATACCTTTTCAACAGGGGCTGATATCATTCTGCTATCACTCAAAGCTGGGAGGAGCTTTAATCCTGTGGAAAGAGAATTCCTTCCTTTGTTTCCCACAGTAATGTGACTGAATTTTGACCTAAAGGGAGTTGGTGGAGGGGGGGGACTCAGTCTGCAAGATTCTAATGACTAAGAAAAATCATTTTTCACAGTCTACATTTTTTAACCCTTTTTCTATCTTTTGGCCCTAAATAAGTGAATCTCTTTTCCTGCAACGTGCTTTAAAATGTGTTGACAACTATCTCAGTCTTTATTTCTCAATAAATAAATATTATTAAACACTTACTGTGTGCAAGGCACTCTGCAATTTGAGCAATCTGGCTCTTTCTGTTCCTCACAGAACACACCTAGCTTCCATCTCAGGAACTGAGAAGTCCCACATGTCTTGAATGTATTCTCTCCTTATTTCTGCCTCAGAGTCCATCTTTTCCCTGAAGATGAGTTCAAGTACTATCTTCTTCAATGATACCTTTCTTGATCTCTCCCCAGTTCTCAGAAACTGCTTGTACTCTCTCTCTGCTAAACTGCCTTGTAATTAACTTCTTTGTACATATTTTTATTTATTTACTTTATACATATATGTTTATATACATGTCATGTACATTTTTATAAATATTTATGTATTGTCTACCCTTCCTCCATGGATTACATATTCCTTGCGCATAGGGATGATTTCATTCTTTTTACTTTTATAACTAGTGCCTAGAACATTGGCCAATATATAGTAGATGTTTAATAATACTTGTTAATTGGTTGACAATGCACCCCGTTTTAATCTTGTTATTTTAATTAGGTAAGAACAGATTTCCTTTAATCCATCACTCATAGGTCTTAGACTAAATACTAAAAGGCCTTCAAACTGGAATCATGTTCTGATAGGCTGAGGAAACTTGGCTATACTCCAGAGATTTTCAGCTAATTATCAAGGAGCTAAAAGGGAATTTGAGAAATTGGAAAAAGCATGCTTTCTAACACATCTCTGAGGAGGGACTGCCTGGGATGGAAGGAAAGGTATCAGCTTTGGTCTTGGCCAGGTCTTCTTTTCCATGCTCTGCCAAAGGATGAAGGACCTTGTAAGTTTCTAAGGTCTGGAGAGAACAGGACTTCCCTCTCCCCTTTGGTGTCCTAGCAGCTTCAGGAGATATTAGTAGTATGCAGACACAACTAGGTAATCTAAGAATTAATTTGCTACTGTCAAGATGTTAGGAGACACCCTGTTTTCCAGAACTAAGGTTCAGCAAGGAAGTTGTACCCTGAGTTAGGCATAACAACAATCCTTTGTGCTCACTCTCCTCATGACTTCAGTCTCAGTAAAATCCCAGAATTGTTTCTGGTCATAAAGCCCTACTAAGAATCAAAATTGTCACATTGTTGTTCTTACCCCTTATTGTCAGGGCTAAAGCTCACTAAACAGCCATAGGTTTAAGTATTGGGATCTCTGCATACCTAAAGTGCGTCTCTCCCACTAGATGCAGGGCTCTGATACGTGTCATTGCTTGCAAGCCATTTACCTCACTTTGAATTTAAACTTCTTGATTCTCCTGTTTCTAGCCTGCTTTGTTAGGCTCCAGCCACAGGTTAGAGGCCAGTTTAGGTTCCTTTGACACTTCCACTTCTCTGTCTTGCATCTCTTATTAGCATGGCTTCAGAGGTTTGCTACATTCCTTTAAGCAGAGATCTGCCCCAGGACTGCTTCCCATTAAGTGATGTTTCCAGGGATTTTCAGTAGAATGCCAAACACAGAATATTAAATTATAAGTGTGAGCAATTATACCTTGGAAATTGTGAAACATTATAAATTGGGGCTTGATTTATAATTTCTAAATGTCTAGACTTAACAAAGTGATGGAGAAAATGTTAATAATGCAAATAAACTTATAAGTGTGTAGTATATTTTCAGAAAGCCAGTTGTTAAATATATCTCAATACTGGTCAACACACTCTTATTAATCAGTCTCATTTTTCTATCATGGTTGGCATTTTCAGTCAACTAAATTATTAACTTGGCTTATCTTAGTTGAAATCCTTGACCTGGTACTATCTGTGTAAACCTAAACAAGATACTTTGCTTCTCTGTTTTTTATTGGTCAACTGTAAAATGAGGGGGATGAATTTGGACACCTTGACTTTTGCTTCCATATTTAATATCTATGATCCTATAACCCTATGCCAATATCTAGCTCTTATTTCCAACTAGGCTATAAGTGCCCTCTCCTCCTAACTTTGTTATTGGAGACCAGATCACATGAAATAAAGGGGACAGTGAGGGCTAGTGGTTGTTTTCATTGATGCTTAGGTCCAGGTGTGTCTGTTTCCAGAATTTCTGAGCCCAGAGAAGTAGGAAAAGGAAAAAAGAGTAATTTTTGAAAAAAATTTACTAAAAAGAACTTTCACTATCCTTAGAAGCAAAGGAAGAGATACATATCCCATGGCTATTTTCATTAGTAAGTTAGTTACTATAATCTGCTAAAACATGAATTTCAAATGAGAATGAGGAGTAGATGAGTAGCTAGAGTTAAATTTTCCCTTTGTAAGATATAATACCAATGTGATATTCACAAGCATGCACAGTGGCTATGAATATGCTGATATAGTTGTGAATCACAAAATGTAACAGACTCTCCACACGGAAGAAATAAACAAAACATTTATTCAAATACCAGAAAGTCAAATCCCAAAACCAAAAAGCTGAATCCCAAAACTGGAAAGCCAAATCCATCATAGTAACCAAGAAGTTGGTACACATAACTAATACAGGAAATGCCAACATTCCCAAGCCTTCTGTCCATCAGACCTTCAAAACAAAACAGGCCCTTGTAAGCAAAAACGGCCCTCTGTTACTCATACTACCTGCTCCCAGCTGTTCTGGCTCTCTCTGATGTTCTGTCCTACTCCACCCTTCCTGTTCTACCCTTTCAGCAAGCTCCTTTCCACATGGGCTCCATGTGATTACATTTGGCCTATTAAGGGGCAGGGAAGATCTTCAAATTCCCATTACCATTACAGAGGAATGAAGCAATTGATATTAGGACAGGAGTTAGATAAACTTCTTAAACTTTTGGCATGTGAAGTCAGTTATAGGCTACAGATATATAGAAACATCTTCTGGCTACAGAAGTTCTAAGTAACAGGTTATAGATCTCTTTATACTATAAAAATATAAAGTTCATAGGCTTAGAAATCCAGAATATTACTAGATGCCATTCTGGCTGTAAGTGCAACTGCTTCTGTTATGCCTTCTTACATAAGCCCTGATAAAGTTTGGTGAGTTTGATTGGCCCCAATGATATTATCATATTGTAAACCAATATAATAGCCTTGCAAAGAAATATTAGAAGAAACTCCTGCTTCTTATTAAATTCTTTTCGGCACATTAGGATACCATAGAAAGATTTGACCATATTCTGTCTGATGGTTCAGGATCCGTTTGCAGATATTGCCGTCTCTATCTGAGTATTGATCTGTTGTTTTCTTTGAGCTATTTTAATAGCTTTCTGATATTTGATGAAATATTTTTTTTAAAAAAAGGTGTAAGGTAATGTCATTAGGCTGGGTGTCATATTGAAACATATTAAAATAAACTCACAAATATAATCCTCAAGCTATGTTTCAATCTATACTACTAAGCTGATAGAAATTGAACCACACATTCTTTAAAAAATGTATAAAAGGATGGCTATAAATTCTTGGGTTGATAATTTGTATAATTTCTCCTGTTCCAACTCTATCAAAAAAATATAAAAAAGACACTACTAACTTAGCATTAATTTTCAAAGTGCTTTTATTCAATAACTAGGGAGAAGCTAAGTGTAGCCAAAAGGTAAACTCCAGGAGAGAAGAAACAGCCTCCTAAATGAACTTTGTATCTCCCCTTACTCTTCCCCCCCCCTCCCCCCCCCCGCCCCAATTCTGGTACCGGGCTCTAAACAGAATAGGTGCTTAATAACTGGTTTTCAAAAGATTAAATAAATGAATAAGATTCCCATCTTTTAGAAAATTTACATCTTTCAGATTACCATCTTTGATGTGGTAATATAATAATAAATAAGCTTTACTAATGCTAAAATTTTTCATTTAACTTGATTAATGTTTTAATATATTTGTCCTTTCAGGGTTTAGCAAAAGAAGAAGGAATTTTCATGCTTATAAAATAAAATGAGAGGCAGCTAGTGAGATATCTCCTAAGGCAAAAAGACCAGGGCTCAAGATCTAACTCTATTTCATAATGGTTTTGTGACCTCTGGACAAATCACTTAACCTCCCATTGCTCTGGGCTATTCTTCAATTTTATAAGTTACAGAAAAGATGCTGACCTGCACTGGTAGAAGGGTATCCTTTGGAAGTCAACTGTCACAATGGATAGAGTATATACCTAGAGTCAAAGTCGGGAAGACTTGAATTCAAATCTACCCTCAGACACTTATAGCTGTGTGACCTTAACTCTTGTCTCAGTTTTCTCAACTGTGAAATGGGGATAATAAGAACATCTGTCTCATAGTGTTGTTATGAGGATAGAATGAGTAAATATTTGTAAGAATATAGGTGCTTAATAAATGATCATTCCATTCTTAGCATCCCCACAATGAAAAGGCAGGTCCAATTTCTATCTCTTTAAAGTATGACTGATGTCTAATTCAAATTGAAGATGAAGAACGATCTTGAGTTAAGAGATCATGGGATACAGAAGATACTTGATTTCAGCAAAGATCTCTGAATCTCGTTTTCAACTTTCAGATAGTCATTAGCTGTAAGTTGGTTTGCATTGCTGGTATCATTTCCTCATTATGGACTAGGAAGAAAGCTTTCTCTGACTTTGTACCCGGGTTACTGTATTTCTCAGCTTTTCTTGCTAATCATAGTCCTACCTGGATAGATCTCTTCTCCAAACAACACTGTCTATATACTAGCTACTAGCTATGGTTTTTGAAGTTAGGAGCTAGGAAGGCACATCTAAAGACTGTATAATTTGACTGGTGGTTTGGGAAGCTATACTATATTACCTTCCTAATGTAATCCAATGTGAGAAACATCTTTAGTCTAGGAATAAACAATATTTGTTGGAAAGCCAGCAAGGTTTTCATTACATTTATTCCTTTTGAATAAGCTGGTAACTCCCTTAATGGAGTACAGAGACTCAGACAAATGCCAGCCCTTTCATGCTACTTCCATTCAAATTTCCCACCTCATTCTCCATTGGCTAGGTGCAACCTCCCCCCATCTCCCATGCTCCCCTCAAACAGCTGGTCAAGCATGCCTACAAGCCTCTAACCCCCTACTTGATCAGAAGCCTGGTTCTGCTATATCACAGCTCTGATTAGAACCAATCATCTCTGAAGTTCGTTCTGCTATCCCTGAAAGACAGGAGTACTTTAATCCTGTGGAAATAAAATTCCTCCCTTTGCTTCCCACATCCAATAAGCATTTCTTAAGTACCTACAGTATTACCTGTGGGACACTGTGTCAGGAACCAGGAATACAAAGAAAAACAGTCCCTGTCCCCAAGAAATTGATTTTATACTAGTCCCAAAGTTCTTAACCTGGAGACCCTGAACTTTAAAAAAAAATGTATATAAAAAATTAATTTATATTGTAATCCTATGTATTTTATTTTATGCATTTAAATTTTTTTGGTTTCTTTTGTAATCCTACATATTTTATTTTATGCATTAAAAAATTTTGGTCTAAAGAGGGGTCCCCAAACTACCAAAGTGGTCTACGACACAAACGCACAAAAAGTTTAAGAACCCCTGTACTGAAGGGGGTGCTGAGGTGCCTTTGTAATATTTTGGGGTGACTTTGTCTTGAATCTCATTTGTGTTCCGGCACCTGGGTATGTGATATCAGCTTGTAACATCGGCCTGTGGAAAGTCACCTTTCCCCCCCAGCTGTAAAGCATTAACTCTGTCCCTTCCCCCGTCCCCAGCCTGTAAGTATCTTCCTTGAAGCTCATTACCTATAACAAGCCACACCTATGAATTCTTAAAAGGATTCCTTAGAGGAATGTTTACCCCTTTTGTTCTAGTGGCCAGCTCTAAGATAACTCCTAACAAAAGAACTCATCCACCTTATCAAAGGGGGACCTTTCAGGGCAGACTGGCTGGGTGCTCCTCAGTAACTCCACCTTTGTATGACTTTTGTTACTATATAATCAGTACCCTCAATCCCCACACTTTCCCCTTAATTTTCTCCTGCCCGCTAACAAGCATAATAAACTCTTTTAAAACTGCCAAGACTGCTTATGTCTGGTAATTCTTTCAGACTCATAGAACCCTCAGACGATTTCAATAGAAATCCATCCTTTCTAACCCTCAACAGTACCAGGCAGGGTTACACATGCAAATAGAAAACTATAGATGTAATAATTTGAGAAGAAGAGAGAGATTACTAATGACTACTTGATCAGCAGAGACTTCCTGTGTAGGAGATGGCACATGAACTGAGCCTTGATAAAAGTTAGGGATACTACCAAGCAGAGATATGGATGTAGTACATTCTGGTCATGGGCAGTAGTACCTACAAAGGCACTGAAGAAAGTGATAGGAGGGCTGTGCTGGGATAATCCTCAGGCAAGGAATGCCAGTCATTTCCTGTCTTTTTTTTGTTTTGAAAAGCATTGGGGTGTCAGTATCAAAAACTGACTCACAGAAAGAAAGCAGTTTATCAAGATAATTTTTGTATTTTGGTATTTCTGTGATTTGATCAATGTAAAAATTTCCTCAATTTCTTATCTATTTACTTAGTCACCACATTTTTACTAAAAGTACCATAAATTTAGATCACTTGACCTCATGTACAGTTTCTAATAAAATAGTGGCATAACATATAAACACAGATAACTTGGTACACAGTGTTATGTAAAAAGAATATTAGAATAGTGGAAAAAATAAAAATGTCATGTAATTCTGAGAGGGAAATTTTTAACCAATAGGCATTATAAGGAAAGGTTTCAGCATGGAGATAGCATTTGAGTTGCGATTTAAAGCACAGGCAGAAAACAATTGGAAATTGAGGGGATGCCCATCAGTTGCTGAATGGCTGAACAAGTTGTGGTATATGAATGTGATACAATACTATTGTGCTATAAGAAATAATGAGCAGGCAGACATCCGAAAAACCTGGAAAGATTTGAATGAACTGAAGCTGAGCAAAGTGAGCAGAACTAGGAGAACACTGTGTACGGCAACAGCCACAATGTGTGACGACTAACTTTGATAGACTTCTCTCTTCTTAGCAATGCAAGGATGCAAGACAACTCCAAAGGACTCACAATGGAAAATACTATCCATATCCAGAAAAAGAACTATAAAGTTTGAATGAAGACTGAAGCATACTATTTGCTCTCTCTCTTTTCTTTTTTCTTTTTTTTTCATTTGCTTCTTTCTTCTCATGGCGACTCTCATTGGTTCAAATTCTTCTTTGCAAAAAATGGGGTCAATATGAATGTAAATGTAGAGCCTATATCGAATTACACTCGGTCTTGGGTTGGGGGAGAGATGTGGAGAAAATCTGGAACTGAAAATCTTATGGAAATGAATGTGGAAAACAGAAATATATACACACACACACACACACACACACACACACACACACACACACATATTTAAAGCATAGGCAGAGATTTAATAGGAAAAAAAAAAGAGCAGGTCAGAAAGCAATCCAGTATGACTGCTGTGTAAGAGTATGTGGAGAGAAATCATAAGAACCAATGGTGGAAAAATAGGCTACTGTCTAATAAGGGAGGGCCTTGAATGCAAGGCAAAAGAGACTGAACATTATTTAGCAGAGAAATATTTAATATTTTTTTAAAATAATGGAGTGGCATGACAAGGTCTGTACATAATAAAGATTATTCAGGTGATAATATAAAGGATAGATTTCTGCTTGAATGCATTTTTATTGTTTGCAATTCTTCATTTTCCCATAAAATCATGGTAAAGTGGATAACTGCTTAGTGATTTGCCAGACCTCTTTTTCTTGTACTATCTCAGGAGCACAAATATACTCATGAACTTTGCAATATTGCTGTTTTATCAAATTAGCTCCTGTTTTTTTTTTGGAGGAGAAAAGGTAGAGCAATTGGGTTTATGTGACTTGCCCAAGGTCACACAGCTAGTTTTGTGTGTGTGTATGTGTGTGTGTGTGTGTGTGTGTGAAGTGTCTGAGGCCAGATTTGAACTCAGGTTCTCCTGACTCCAGGGCCGGTGCTTTATTCCCTGTGGCATCTAGCTGCCCCCCAAATTAGCTACTTTTCCAATCATAAATGTTCTTGAAAAATTTTTATACTACTTTGTAACCTACTTATATATAACATGCACCTTCCCAATCTCCTTGTATTATTTGTAATTTGAATTTTTCCACAATCATGGGAGTCTATGATTCATGGCCATATAACTAAAGTATGGTTGGAAAGTTTTTTTGAGGTTTTTTGTTTGTTTGTTTTTGGACTGTACTTATGATTTCATTGGTATAAGGTATTTCTGATCAGGCAAACCTCTCAGCTAGAGAGCTCCTCATTGGAAATGGAAGATTTCTTTGCAACTCGTAGTGTCAGTTGGCCCACTGAGAGCTTTAGTGATTTGTCCAAGGCTGTACACTTGCTATGTGTCAGTGGAGAAACTTGAACCAACTTGAATTCTAAAGACAGCTCTCTGACTTAAACAACATGCTAACTTTTCACTCCAGTAATATGTTAAATATATATATATCACTACTCTTCCAGATATTATTTTCTATGAAAATGTTTATGTAGCTTTTTTAAAATAAGCATCACAATTTTTAAAATGTCTATTTTGAAATTGTGATCATATTCAAAAAGAGATGATTTAATTCGATGTATTAATCTGAATGTCCTCATCTATGAAGTAGAGAGGGCCTTTGAGTGAGGAATGGACCTATGATAATA